>CABFPE010000027.1:630837-646367 GCA_900660155.1 Hofstenia miamia
TGAATTAAAAAGGATAGGACACTGTCGGGATAGCAAGGACCAGACAACTTGCCGGACTTAAGTATGAGGGAAATATCATTGGCGTTGAAAACAATGTCCCATAGGCGATTCAGTGGGGAGGTTGCAGGAGGACCAGGACAGAGAGAGACAGGATCAGAAAAATTCGAGGAGAAACAGGCATTGAAAAGATCAGCTTTCTCCAGATCCGAGTGAGCAGAAAGATGGTTCCAATTCAAGCAGGGAAGGATCCAACAATTTTAGTTAGGACGGGTATGCACGACCTAAATTTTTTAAGTACATGTATCCATTGTGAACAAATGTGTATAAATTTTTATTCATAATAAAATCTGATTAATAAATGACTCAATGTATTTATTGGAAAAGCTACCAAGTCTCATTAAGAATGCTCCTCAAATTTTTGAGTAATAATGCTTAAAATGAGGAGGAAATTCTCCCCTCAGAGTTAAGGGAGACACACATAATGCAATCAATATGATTTAATTACAATACCAATTACTGTTAATAATACTTTACTGTTATAAATTTGTTATGGTATATGGTATTGAGAAAGCTCACAAATATAGGATAAACAATTTTTAATTAATAAAATATGAGGAACAAAACGGATAATTTATGGACAAAGGTGATGAAAAGGAAACAACTATTTATAAAAACTTTCAGGAAAGTATCAGTTTTAATTCTCAGAAAATAACATTTGCAATTTCTAGAGACATCTCTTGAATTTCACAGTGGCTGTAGACAGGGCTGGCAATGTTATTTAACATGTTACTTAACAAGTCAATAAAATACTGTTAGTTATTTACTTTTCTAACAATAGTGTTATTTATTTTGTGGTTTTAGTCTCATTATTCACTGATGTTATTTATTTTGTGGTTTTAGTCTCATTATTCACTGATACACTTATCTCATTTCAGAACAAGATGGGACGCAAGAAGAGTGGCGTTTGGAGAGATTTCTCTGAAATCACTATCGATAATGTGCTTCGAGCCAAATGCGATCACTGCGGAATGGATATGGTCGCAAATCCAGAACGAATGGGCAAGCATATTCAAAAGTGCAAAGAGCAAGGATCCTCTGGGCCAAAACAATCAAAGTTATTGGTTGGAGTGGTACCAACATCAAAGAAACAACATGATGCCGAGCTTCAGATAGCGAGATACATCATCGCTTCCAACACACCATTCAAACAAGTAGAGAATCCCCAGTTTATCAAGCTTATTCAGAATCTCAATCCAGGAGTTCAAATCGCCTAATCAGAAGAAACTCGCTGGAAGCTTGCTGGAAGAAATATATGAAGAAAAGAAGAAAGCTATTGGTTTAGTGTCTGGCCAAAATGCGACGTTGGTTATAGATGGGTGGTCGACTAGATCTAATGATCCCGTCGTCAGGGTTTCCATTGTTACTCCCAACAAGAGCTTGCTGGTGAATACAGTTGATACCACTGGAGAGCCTCATACTATTGAGTACTTAACATCGTTAGCAAGAGACCAACTCGAATATTGCGAACTTGAATGGAAAGTCAAGATTACGTCATTTGTTGCCGACAATGCAGCAAATATGTGCGGTATGCGCAGAGAAATCAAAACACAATCTTCATTGCTCCATAGCTATGGCTGCCAGGCTCACTTGATGAACCTACTTGCGAAAGACATTTGCAATTCAAACAAGACAATCATCACCAAAGTCGTGACGGTCATCAAGCATTTGAGGAACCAGCATGCAGCATCTGCTGAGTTGAAGCGATTGAGTATGCCGAGACCTCCCCTTCCCTGCGAGACTCGTTCGAATTCAGTTGCAGATACTCTGCAATATTTTAGTGATCACTGGTCAAATTTGGTGAATATCATTAACGACACTTCAAGGAGCACCTATGGAGTGTATAGGACCATGGAGGATGTACAACTGAAGCGGGCAGTGACTTATCTGCTGTCGATGTTCAAGCCTATGAGTGTGGCCCTGGACAAGTTGCAAGCTGACAACTGTACCCTTGGGAATGTCGTTGCTATCTGGAATGATATTTGTAAAAATGCTCCAGCTGAATACGCTGTTCATGTTTCAAAACGATCAGAAACAGCACTCACTCCTGAAGTGTTAGCGGCCAATCTACTTGATCATCGCTTTTCTGGCAGAGAACTGAACCAAGTAGAAATGAAAAGTGCTATCGCGTATATTACGGAAATCGACTCGTCCTGCATGCCAGATATAACAAATCTGATAGCAAGAGAAGCACCGTTCGTGGAATCATTTTTTGGAGAAGAATACAAAAATGTCAAGCCATCAGCCTGGTGGAAAACCGGTCGCAGACTTGGATTCCCAGAAAAAGTGTGCGACATTGCGGAATCACTAGTTGGAGCGGTTTCCTCATCAGCTGGCCTGGAAAGACAATTTTCTACTTTGGAACTCACTTATGGAACCCTGCGAGAAAGCCTTGACGTTGAGAAAGCCGGAAAACTTGCCTTTTTGTATAGGCAATTGAACAATTTGTAACTGTTTTAAGCCATGTTTGCTTAATTGAAGTTCTCAAAATAAATAACAGTTTCTAACAAAAAAACATGTTTTTTATGATAAATAACTGTAAGTTAGTTATTTTCGATAGATAACATACAAAATGCCACCCCTGGATTGAATAGTTCTAAAACAGAAATTTAGTTGAAAAGTTTTAGGCGAGGAGTTAGAAAAGATTTTTCATGTAAAACGGAATTTGATAACCTATTTGATAAAGTTCAAATCATACACACTTCACTAGAGCCTTTGATGAGGAGTTCAGCCAATCTTAATAAGCAAATTGCTTAAAGCTCAAATTAACCTAAACATTGTAAAATGGATAATCAATATTTTCAATCAGACAGAATTCAAAGCTTTGTTATTGAGAGTTTGACATCTATGCCTTTTAATGTTAACTTCAGAGCCCATGGTTCCTTATTAACAAATGGCCTATTTTACTCTCTCCGAAATTTTAGAACAAAACTTTTTCATATATAATGTGTATCATGGTGATTAAAAATACCAGCTATAAACATAATTTTAGGGAGATATTTATAGATAACATTAACCCTATTTTACCTGGAGGCCGATTTGACCCCTCTTCATACTTCTTTTTTTAAATAACTATTCTTCAATGAATTTTCCATGATAAAATTCGCCTACAACTACCAATAAATCCGACCCACTCAAGAAGAAAATTTGAAGTTATCGATATGAAAATAAGTATGCCGGTTCCGCCATTGATGATGATAGTGAAAATAATAGCAAAAACTATTCCGAGTAGCTGTTCTACTTTTCCGCTACTATTTGCACTGACAAAATGGTTTGGCAAATATGGACTTCCTCTCTAAAACATTTGTTCTCATAGGAATTTGAAGATCCAAATTTGCATACATCGACTTTTATTGGGAGTCTTAGATGCCGATTAAAGCAAATTCTACTGTACTCCCTGATTTACCAGAATTGCGACAATCTTACTATGAATTATAATATCCTAAAGCACACCTATACAGTTCATTGATTTTATTAAATATCATAAGAATACAGATCCTCTAAATAGACCTCCATCTACTGAGAAATAAACAAAAATATAAAAGCAAGGAGCATCACGCGTCGATTAGATTCAATGATTCATAGAAAGGGAACCCTAAACCCTCGCTGTAACTGAGCAAGGAAGATAAAGTTACACTGAACCTCTACATTTACATGTCCAAATTTAATAAACGTTTAGCTACATTTTCACGAATTGAGGAATACTTTTAATTTCTATAAAAAATTAGCGGGCACAAACAGATTGAGCTTTGCAGTAAAATAAACACAAAAAATACCTAATCAAATAGTTACCTGAATATTTCATAATCTTAACAATTTCACTTTCAACATCTTTTAAAATCGCTAAACGCTCAACAACACTCATTTAAAAAGAAACCAAGTACAAATATCATCAAGTTTCAACTTGACAAAAATATATTCGAGTTTCTAACTAGTATTTTTGAAAACTAGAGTTTCAGAGTGTGTAGCTAAAGCTAATTTAAGGAATCTATACACATTATTGTTATAAGGTTGTCAATCTTAATAGAAGTGTAGACGTGTGCAAGCATTAAGCCAGATATTTTTGGTTTGACAAATATTTTTGGACAATCAGCGCATCCGTAACTTTTAGTATTTTATGTCAACGTAGATTTATTAGTTTCTATATTAAGTCGGAACTCAAATTCTAGATGGAATTTCTGTTTAACATTTATTTCTCATTTTTGGAATGTCCAAATATTCGACTTAAGAAGCCTTCTTTCATTCGAATGCCATCAGCAATGTTCATGTTCGGAGTTGTTCTCTTTCTATATTTTATATTTACTGCAGGTGCATTTTAAGTGTTACATTTTTTTTCAAATTTAGAAGTTTTACGCTAATGTCCATAAGCAGTTTAAAGGTTGCTGGGCGAAGGTATAGAATAGGATGTACGCAGAACACGGTGAGAAAATTTACACTAATATAGTGTAAAAAACAATGAGTAATGCAGTAACATGCGCAAATTTTTTAGCAAATAATAGAGATCTAAGGTATATAATAGGATGCACGCTGAAAAAATACACTAATATAGAGTAAAAACTATGAGAAATGCAATAACAAGTAAAAAATTTAAAAAATAATATAGACCGATATTTTTGCATGATTCACCAAATCCGTAGCACGAGTTAGCACTCGCTAGTACGGTTTTTAAACTAAGAATTCATATGCCCAGGTGGAGAATAGTGCCATGGCGAGCACCCGTAATATATAAATAGTATTAGGGGGTCAAAACCGATGAAAAGTATAATTAAATACATAAAAGTGTATATAGACTTATAGCTTAGCATAATTAACCAAGTTCGTAGCCTGCGGTCAATATTTAAGAATGATAACGTAAAAAGTATGGGTTGATAAAAAATTAAAGATATTTGACTTCAAAATTCCTTTTTTAAGGTATATTAATGGAAATCTGAAAATTTCCAATTCAAAACTAATAAATATGTTTTAAAGCGGAATAATCAGTTTTTTTAGCATTAAGAATGTTACATTCTACAAACAGTAGTAGTTGTTCGTTGAACTTCTTTGCAGAAGATGAAAACATGTTGGATAACCAACTGAGGATGGATAATGATTATGTACGGCTACTGACGTGATCATATCGATTATGATGATGACGGGGTATTTGTGGATCCGTACAGGATCCAAAATGGGAGATTGCGGTGTGATGTTCTCTCATAAAAAATCTTGAGCAGAGTGTTGCAAGGTAAACTTATAGAAAGTAAGGCTGAATCTGTTAAGCGTAGTTGGAAGCCGTATTTTAAGTGGGTTCATGTAGATCGCCGGATGGCAGATTTGATTGGAGTGAAAGCCAGCTTAGTGTGAGACAAAATATTTATTAGCGCCACAAGAGTTTTCTCGTTATTGATCAGATGATTAAGATTTTGAAAGACGACCTTTTGTTCATGTGCAACTTGGATTAAGTGTCTTCTCTCGGTATTGTAGTTTGGGCAGCGGAAGATGATATGGTTGATGCTTTCTCTCTCTTGGCATCTGATTTTAGAGCAGAAAGGAGAAGTCTGTTGGATTATCTTGGGTATGTAGTCGTTGTGCTTGAGGTGACCCGTAAGTGCTGACGTGAGGACATATAGAATGTTTTTAGGAAAATGAAGAAATGCTTGATACTGGAATGTAAACTTCGTTCTACTGAACAATCTCTTACAGGCGCTTACGTAAGCATCTACAATACTATTGGGTATTATGTTTTCTGCGTATGCTTGCGCAGTGTTTGCTTCCATTAACTTGTTATTGTAAATGATTTTTAACTGCAGTGCGGCGGGTCTTGAAAGATTTGCACATCTTTACAGCAAATATTATTTGTACAGAAATAAGAGACTTGCACACGGTCTTCTTCTTCAAAGCAGTGCCCCAGATGCGAATGGCTTATTCTAGGTACAAGCACACCATCATGCAGGTTTCTAATGTTGGAAGAGTTTGCTCCATATGTGACAGGCAATGTTGGTGAGTCTGAAACCGTAAGATTTGTTTTGTTCACATATTTTGTTCACATGTGTATTGAACAGCAGCTTTCTGTCGAAGGTTAACCCTAGATCCTTACAGTCTCCAACAGTAATAAGATTGTTATTTGCAAGAGTGATGTGTGTTAAGGCTGGTGTTCGTTTGTAAACAAAATAGCCTGCGTCTTTGAAACGTTAAGTACCAGGCCCTTTTTTGTAGACCAATCAGATAGAGTTTCACTAATTTATCTGGCTATATCTTCAGTATCATAACTTTGCAATCGTCAGCGTAATCCACGACTTTACAGATCTTTGACAGTTTTATCAGAATCTCATGAATGCAAATGTCCCACAGTATTCGGGCTCAGACATCCTCCCTGAGGTGTTCCAAATTTGGGAGTCATGATCAGTTCTGGAAAAATTTTGCAGCAAGCCTTCCGAGGACCTAAGAGATCGCAGACCAATCTGATGGTAGAACTGTCGGTGTTACTATTTTTTGTTAATTGTTTCACAATATGTTTTGGTGGCGCATGATTAAAAGCTGAGGAGCAAAGTATCTTCAGTTTTGATGTAATTGTAAATTTCCATTAGTGCTGTTTCGGTATTTCTTGTGGGTAGGAAACCATGCTGTGAAGTGTGTAGCCAGCTATAGTCTAAGCCTGTTATAATTGTTTTTTCTATTAACTTGTAGAGCACCGAATTAACAGAGATTAAGCTAGAAAATCAACTCGAGAGGCTTAGGCTTCTTCAAAAAGGTTACTGTGGCGGTTCTCAGTGTCTCAGGAAAATGGTCAGTTTTGTAACATAAGTTGATGAGATTTGCCAATATTTGACGCATGTTACCTCCAATGCATTTAAGATGTTCCGCCCTGATATGGTCCTTACCTGCAGATTTGTTGTTGCGAAGGTTCCTGATAATTGTCTTGACTTCCTCTTCAGTGACTGGATTCCAGTGTCCTGAATCAGTGGTATTGGATTGCATTTGTTCAATTTCGGTTGTACTGTAGCATAAGTCGGCCCTATTTGATGGGACAAAGAAGTGATTCATCAGGTCCGCGTGGAGCTCTCTACTATTTGTTGACAGTTCACCATTGGATTTCTCATAATTTGTTATAACCTTGTCTCTTGTTTTGTTGGGGCCCATGCAGACCTTATTCAAAAGTTTCCAGGGTTCTGGCTGCTCTTCACACGCCGAACGCCAGAAGTTACGTTTAGCCTGTCTAATCATCCTCTGGCAAACTGTTTTAATAGTTCGATAGCGTCGTTCCAGAAAAACGGTGTAGTATTGGTCTGTGTTACTTTTCCAAGTTTTGTATATTTGATTGCGTGTTTTAATGATGGTTAAGTCATTATTGCTGTGGTAGAGAGTACAGCGTTGGATAATTTTGATGAGATTTCTTGCCAGGCAGAGGCCACTTTTGTATTGTACATATCTGTAATATCTGGGGATTGTATAGCATCAGTCAGATTACGAAATTCATTCCATTTGCAGGAGCGCCATTTCAGAACAGTTTGACTGTTTGTAATTATGATATTTGTATAGTGCAAGAAGTTTAGTTATTATAGGAATGTGCCAACTACTTGGAATTAGTTGCCTGCTGTAAGGTGTCCATTCTTCAATGACTTTCTTGCCTTTGACCAAAGTGATGTCTATGTAGCTGCTTCCCATCGATCCGACAAACGTGGGGCCTAGATCAGGGTCGTTGATTATGTCGAGCTGATGATCATAGACAAAGTCCATGAGATCTTCGCCTTTACTGTCATTTTTATGGCCGCCGATGGAAGTATTGTGAGCATTTAGGTCGCCGGCATTTAGCAATTAGGATATTTGGTTAAGATGTTTTTTAATTGGTTGAGCACTGGAGTGATTGAGATATTCCTGGGTGCGGTGTATATCGATACTAATAAAAGATGCTTATGTCTGAATTCAAGTGATATGGCTGTCAGGTCATGACTGACCTCAATAATGTTAATAGAGTGGTTCTACTTAGAGTTGAGGACAATGGCCGTTCGAGTTTAGATTTAATTGCTGTGTAGCCATCAGGGAAACCGCAGTTTGAAGATAGTGAATGTTCTTGAAGCAGATAAATGGTGTTATTTGGTGTAATTTTAAGAGGTTCATAAATCAGCATTTCGCTAGCGTTGAATTGCACGATATAATGCATATCCATTGTTATTGTTTGGATTTATTAGGCGGCTACATGCTAATTTGATAATATTCATTGCGATTTTTCCTTTGTATTCAGTTTCCTTTATGTTTCTCTTTAGCCGATTTTTGAATATTAGACATTGACCGCTGAGAGTGTGATGTGAGGTAGATTGATCATAGTATTTTCTTGAATTCGCACAACATGGGCATCGCGTGTTCTTGTAGCATTTATGTCCTTGAATAAGTTCATGTTTTCCACCACACTTAGCGCATGTCTTTGGGTCAGTGTTCTTTTTGGTGCAATTGTTCCGACTGTCCCCAAACCCTAGGCAGTGCTTACATCTAAGCGGTTTCACGTCGACGTATGCTTTGATGATTTGTAGCCAAATGACGAATTTCATTCCTGCGTTAGCCAGCCTCTTGAAAGATTCCCCACTCAGTCTCACTGATACCCGCCTGTGCTGCTTCCCATCCTTTGGCTTAAAGTGAAATGGAGTTGCTTGTAGTTTCTCCGCAGAATATGTTCTGATTATCGGGTATTAATTGTGTGTTGAAATCTTTATCCGACATTGACAATGGTGCAATTGCTGTAATCGTTAACTGACGTTTTTTGACTTCTCTTATGGTCAGTCCCGATGCCTGTAATTCTTCGCCGATTACGTTTTTTTCTCAGCACCTGCAGATATGACAATTTGAGGCGTCTTTGTTTCTTTAAATGTAGCCGGTATGATTTTCCTCTGACTTTCCGCTGATATCTTTTGTTTAAGATCTTCCATTGATTCTTGGATCACGTAACATTGTTGTACAATTCTTTGACTCTGCAACTTCGGCCACTCCTAGGGTGATTTACTTTTGGTTTCGTTGTTCGAGGTTATCTTCTGCTTAAGATCCGCAATCTCAACTAGTATCTCCGACGTAGCAGCGTCTCTGTCGTTCAGACGAGGTCCACCGCACCCGACATGGTGCCATATTTCACATTTATCGCAGCAGATACAATCGTCAACAATATGTTGGGTGCAGACTGGACACATGTAGATTGCCGAATCACTTCCGTCTAGTTGTTGAATTTGTGTTGATATCGGTGTAGATTTCTTCCGGGTTTTCGTTATGATTCTCATAACTAAAACTAATAAACTGTATAATAAACAATAATAATCAAAATGTTCTTAAAATTTCATTTTTTTTATCTAAACCACTTCAAATAATGCAAATATAATAAAATTAAACTTATAATAAATGTCCAAATCTCTGTTATGGAATATAATTTATTTTAAAAATATATTGATAAATGCTCGTTTGATTTTATTATTATAGCTAGCTATCGATTATGAACTATCATTTTCCATTATGGCAGTCATTATTTTTTCATGTATTTGCTTACTACATTTTTTCTGAATAGAATTTGGAGAATAGTATTATGCTGTATTCCTGGAGTAATTTTTTGGATCTAGCTCTAGTGTAATAATTTTAATTTATTTCTTTGAACCAATTATATTATATTATTCTTTATTCCTTTACATGCCTCAAAATTCACATAAATGTAACTAAACATGTTTACTTAGTTATTTTTTAAAACTAATTGTTTAGAACTGTATATGGAGTGCTTAAATTTTATTATCTAAATTATTATTCTTGCAGCCTATAAATCGATAGCAGTGTAATGTATTATATGTCACCATATATTCGACCCCAATAATTATTTTTTATTTTTTATTAATTTATTTCTTAAATTTTGACCGCGTGCGTTTACGTGTTATCGCATGCTATGAATTTTGTTAATTATTCTAACATGTATTTTTTGTATTTTTCATTGTTTTTTTACTCCCTAATAGTGTTTATGTCTTATGCGGGTTCCACGTGCTTCCGCGTGGCACTATTCTGCATTTTCACCTAAATGTCTATATACTCATTATTTGTACTCTTTTAGACTGTAATTCAGTTTTTGTATATTTCAAATATTGTTTGCCTTAATTGACAAAATTTATTCCCGCACCCCTTTAGTTTTCAGCGCGTGTAGACGTTTGCACGTGTACTCAAAGCATCTAGATGTGTGCGGGTGTATCCAGTCGAATATATATATATACATCGCTAGCGATGTATGTTTAGCACCAAAGTTAAGAATCGCATTATGGGTTACCTATTTTTCACATTAACATTTTAAATTACAATTCTCTTATTGAATTGAATAAGGTTGTTTAATTTTACCAGTTCTTTAAATATATTCTAAAAAAATTAATTCCATTTTTGCAGTGCGCCTATAAGCACTGTACTCTTATTTAATATATAGAATTGTTTCATTTACTTCTTTAGTTTAGGTATAATTTATGATGTTATCGTAGAACCACCAAGCATAGGGCAAACTACCGATGAACGTGGCCATACGAAACCTGTAAGTATTTCTGTGCTTTCTATTATTAACATTTATTAATCTATGTAAATATAATTATAAAATTGATATGGCCAGTTCTTTTCAGTATTTAAAAGTAATTTTTTAATTCGTACGAATTTAAGACATTTGATGAGCTTCATCTCATATTGAATGAACATATTGATATTATTTATAATATAGTTTATTGTATAGCACTTAAGAACTTGTCGAAGATATAATGCTCCCTTTAATTAATCTTGTGCCTTCCCCTATCAACTTAAACGTTTACTGTGACACACATTATTTGGTTCTTTTATAGGTGTACTAGCCCACATTTATTTGATATCGTCAGCAAATTGGGTAGATTTGATATAATTTTAACAATCAGCAGCATTTAGAGAATGTGTATTGCATATATCGAAGCTTTAGTTCAAAATCGACTTAAATGAAAAATCCAAGGCCTAGTTATATTTCGCCTAAACCTTTTCAATTGTTTAATTGCACACTTTTCAACACATCAACTTAGGTTAAATAGACTGACTTCCACAAGTGTTTCGGCTATCCTGGTGGAAGTTTGAATGCACAAAGAAATTCTACTCAGTGTTCTTGCCTAATAGAATATTCTAACTATGGTTTCGATATATATTTAAGTAAAGATGTTGTTAAAGAACTAATTTCAGAATTTTAATTAATCAAATGTCTGTAGTAACATTTCCATTTAATTTTTGATACTTAGGTTGCTTTCTTGCCATATCGAATTAATGGTCAATACATTATGGAGGGCTTGGCTTCTAGTTTTTTGTTTTCAATGGGTGGATGTGGTTTTATTATTTTAGATAAATCCAACAAACCCCATTTAAACAACTTATCTCGCTACTTACTTATATCAGCTGGACTAGCATGTGTCCTCATTAGTTTCTTCCTCAGCAGAATATTCATGCAAATGAAGCTTCCGTAAGTATTTCGCTTCCTATCAAACTCACTTTCAATGTTCTCCATTTTAGAGGCTATATGAGTTAGGACTTCATATCCACTTCGCAGAAGTACTGGTTGGTGTCAAGATTGTTTATCAAATTTTCTTTATATTTTATTGTATAATATTTTGCAGTAAATGCTTTATATTTTCCATAATAAAACTATGAGTTTTTCCATTTGAAAAGTGTATGGAACTTTTTTTATTTCTTATAATAAATATTTTTATTGATCCACAATAAATTTTATCACTAACAATATAAGTCTATTTCATTGAAATCATGTAAATATAAAATTTTAAAAAGTAGTTTCATACAAGAATGTACATGTAATTATCAGTTAGGTTATTGTGCCATTATCTGATTTATAATTGACAAGATATATTATTGGGCATTCTAGTTAGGTTATATTGCATATGAATTTCACCAGTGATAAAATAATTTTGGCATTCCATTTTGAAATTCTCAATTATTCGATTCTGTCCTATAAACAAAATTTGGCATATAACTTCACAATTTATAAAAATGATTTTAATGTTACTATAAATTTCAAAAAAAACATTAGCATTATTAACTCATTTCCATACATTTCAAATTCTCTGTACTGGGAGTGTAAATGACCATTTACTAAATTTTCTTCTACTTAAAGACTTATCTAGAAAAGAACTAGAGAAAATCTGGAAAAATTTATATGGATTTCTGCTATTATGAATTCCCAAGTAATTTTAATGGCAAAGTGTATAGTAATAAGAAATATTTTTTATTGTTTAAGAAAGCTATAGAAGCTCTAACAGAATTCTGAAACAGCTAATGAAGCAGAGCAGAAATCGGAGTAATCGCTTTCTAGAATTCTAAGGACATTAAACACTCTTTCTAGATGAAGAAGGCATATGTTACAAGCTTAAATTCGAGAAATTACATACATTTTCCAGCCTCAGGTAGATAAGAAATGACCAACATTGCTAATCGAAAACTTTATGATAACTTTAAAGACTTTTGTCGATTGTGACGACTAAAGTCGAACCTAAATATTTTGTTCAACTGACCCTTCATACAGCAACTTAAGGTCAATATTGCATTTTTTGAGTGAACTACGTGTTAAGTAAATGAAAATAGTTAATTAATGTTAAAGATAAAGCCAATATTGGAGGATGGCCATTATTGAAAATAGAATCCAATTACATAATGTAAAAATTGATTAGTTCTACATTAAAATTAGAGCTTTGCATTAAATAAAAACGATAATGCTTCTGAGATTAATGGTTGTGACCAGGGCTTCAGAAAAGGCCGAAATGTGAATTTGCTCCATTTCAAGGCGCATTCCTATTAAAATTTCGCTTCAGAACCTGTTGAATACCAATTGCTCCATTTCCTGCCCGGCTCTATTACGACCCGTGCTACTTTCAGATGTGACAGTGGGGTCCATATTCACGTGTTGAGATCTGCCCCAAATTGCCCACGTTTTACATTCTAATACCCCAAGTTGTTCCACCAAAAAAATGCTTCAAAATTATTTCCGATATACTATTGCCTAATTCACGTTGTGACAATTTTCATTACAATACACCACACCACCAATGAATATTTTGAATCCCTTACTGCTTAGAAGGTACTGAGTCATTTTCAAATATCTGCTATTTCCACTGGTACCATTAGGAATCTGATAATAAATATGATGGCAATGCACAGTAAAGACATGATAGAAAAATGAAATTTACTTATAATAATGTCGATTTTATTAATGAGTGGTTCATGTCATTAAATAAAACATTACAATTTCTTTAATGACTTAATACTAGAGAGTTAACCATCATCGATTTCATTTTGGAATTTACAAAATTGCCTACATGTGAAATAATATAGTGATCAATGAAATCAAATGCTTTGGACAAATCGATAGAAGCAATTGTGACAAAATTATTATCGAGATAAGTTCTCCAATTTTCAGTAGCTTAAAGTAAAGCATCAGAGGTGGGGTGAGCGTTGCGAAATCCAAATTGAGTATTCGAAAGAATTGATTCGTTATGGAGATAAGTGTTTATTTGGTCAAATATTAGTTTTTCGAAGATTTTTTGCAAAAGGCGAGCTAATTGAAATAGGTCGGTAATTGCAACATTTTAGAGGGTTATCTCTTTTATATATGGAAGTAACCTTAGCTAGTTTTAAAATTGATGGAAAGGAATTTAGTTTTATGCAGTGATTGGTGATACGGCATAAAGGACTACTAATGAATTGTGCACAATCTTTAATATACCATACCGGTATTTCAAAAGGTCCGCTTGATATATTAACTTTTAACGAGATAAAAGTTTTCATCATACTGTAATCCCGGGACATCTTGCATATATCTCCCATATTCTGACTGGGAACAAGATGATCGCATTGCTTGCGATCAAAACGTCTTTGCCTACGGAGTTTGAATAAAATAGTTACAAATAATTAGCTGCTTCTATGTTCTAGAAATACGATTTGATGAGCTTAAAATTTGTAAAACATAGAAAAAAAATTCAATTTTTGCTCCCAGGATTTTAATAATTCTGTCATACTCCCATAAGAATTTCTTCAGTGCTTCTCGTCGTCCCTTGATCACTCACTCTCACGTAACACAAAGCGCAAGTACCGCAAACAATCGCTTTAATCTTCCGCCGCCGCCATTTAAAAGCTATGCCGACGCCGTTTCATCCGTTCCGACACTACTACCCGCAAAAATTAACAGACATCCGGAATTTTTTGAACTTTTATAAATTTTTTTAATCATGGTACGTATATTCTTTAACCTTTTCACATTATTGGCAAATCGTGTACTAGCAATAACCAGTTTATTGCTAGCATTATCTATTAGTACTATTTCGAAACGTAATCGATTCAAAATTTTATTGTTCAGTTGTCTATACTTAAGTAATTTTTGCCAAAATGCAACTATTCAAGGATATGCTAAAGGTAAAAGGCCAAGCAATTTAACATTTCGTAGAAAAGCTGCCCATTTAATTTGTTTCTCATTTACAGTAGTTTTCGTGATCACAACATAAATTTTTCTTCTTTTGCTCAAAGCAAGGATTTAACCAAACCCGGGCCGAATATGTCCAAGATTTACACATACAGCGATTATTGTAGCATGATGAGTTTATCTACTGCTTCAATTAAATATGTTCATCTCAACATCCAAAATCTTACTAATAAACTCTCTTCATACAATAAACTAGTACACCAAATTGGGAAAAACTCAATCTTAGGGATCTCTGAAAATGGCTAACTGACATAGACTCGGACATCACTTGGAAACCTAACGGCTATGAATTATTTCGTTGTGACAGGGATCTAAATCTTGCCAATAAATCTAAAGGAGGTGGAGTGATGTTGTTAATTCCAAAACACTTAAAGCCCAGAGATCGACCCGATTTAAGATTGATGAGAAATTTTGAGAATCTGTGGATCGAAATATGCATTCCGCAAAAAAAACATTCATCAACTAATTAATATCTCTTACTGTCCCAGTAAAAATCAGATTAACGAATTTATTACAGAAATTGAAAACGAATTAAAATGTTCTCTAAAAGAAAACAAGCCATTAATAGCAATAGGCGACTGGAATATCAACTATCTGAAGAATGCTGAAAAAGATAAATTAAATTATTTACTAGATGCTGTTGATCTTAACACAATTAATTCCAATATACTGACAAGACTGAATAACAAATCTTCAACATTGATTACTTTCTCGTTGAAAATGTTAACCATTACAAGTATGCCTGCAGTGAATGTCCCTGTTCTGACCATTGTATCATTACTTGCTTTTCATCTATCAATATGGAGAATACAAACACAAGAACTTGGGTAGAGTTTCGTGAAAGAGACCCAGCATTAATAAAAATTCTAAAAACTAGCTTAGAAAATGAATCTTGGAATAGTGTTTTTCTATCCAAAGATGTAAACTTTATGTTCAATTCATTTATACATTCACTTACCACTTATGTAAACTTATATTGTCCAACTAAGAAAATTTTGTCTAAACA
>CABFPE010000027.1:648959-661221 GCA_900660155.1 Hofstenia miamia
ATATATATATATATATATATATATATATATCAATGCGATATAATTTTAATTCGCTCAATTCTCTTCGTAAGGTATTGATGCATCAGTGATGTGCTTGATTGTGCACTTTCTGTCTTTGCTAATTTCCTAACCATGATATTATATAATTTATTAAGTCAAATGCATTGGAAAAATCCAAGAATGCCACGACACAGAATTTGTAAATTATATATAAAAGACATTTGGTTAAGGAAACATTTGTAGTGGGAAAAGTTATCACCTATAAATCATTAAGTGAATATGGACTTCATTATCATGTAGAAACCCTCGTTGGAAATATTTTTAGAATACCTTAACGTATTCATATTCTTAAATCTAGAAAATCCAATGAATCATTGAAAATCCTTTCAATGCTTTGTAAAAAGTCGCTTGTTTGCTTGTTAAGTCCTTGACCACTTCCACTAGCAATTTATTAAAAAACTTAAAAAGTCAACTCACACATGTGATAAAAATATAAAAATCTAAAAACTCTCCTGTTCAGAAACTACTTTGGGTGGAGTTTTTGCTCCTTAGGACCGCGCAAACTATGCTACAAAAGCTGCTAATACTACACTTAATTGTAAGCATTTATCTGAATAGAGAATTTCATACTTTTTGGTTTTAATTTCTTCCTCCTCTGACGATGCAATGATTGTGGAATTGATCGCATTAGACCGACTGTTCCCGGTGAAAGCATTAGGAAATATGAAAGCATCGTTAATTACACAGCGCTGGGATTTTAAAGTAATTTTTGGACTCAGATTTAGAAATTCAATATTTTTTTGAAATTTAGCCACGCAAAAATCGATTAAAACATTTTTAACACGCTGTACACTCCACAATTTAGCAGTAGTTTTTAAGTTGTTTCAACATAAGTTATCAAACAATTTATTCAATTAAATTGATAAAAATGCCTTTAGATATGAATTGAACTATCAGGAGTATCTAATAAATTAATTACTATCTGCAGTTCTGTGGGGTCACGATTGTTCTTGTTAAAGAGATTAGCCTCCTATACGAGGGATCAAAATGTGATGCAAATTTACAAGTCGTATATTATCTTACCCCTGTTCGAATATGCATCACCTATATGGCAATTCTAAGTATCTCTCAATCACATCCACTAGAAAAATGCAAATACGCGCTATAAAAATAATTCTTGGCTATAGTTATGCTCAAAATTTTACGAATGCGGATTGCTTCCACCTTAAAACGGATTAAAAATGTGACACCTAGATGCATGTGTGAATAGAAACCAGTGCTAAAAAAATCTTCCCACTGAGAATACAACATGGAATTCTCATTGTCCCTAATATCAAATATCCTAGTCCAATGCACTTTGACACTTCATCTGCAATTTTTGGTCCGAAGCTTCTAAATTTTATTCAAATCCTTCGAACAGCACCGCTGAACGCTAACAATTCAAATTTACTCAGACAAACATATCAAACAGTTATCATGATATCAATGCTCATAGACGGATTTGAAAAATGCTTAAAATTTAAAATTAACATGTTTCGGCTTGCCACTGTCATTATCAACAAGTTTTTCACTATAGAATTCAAGAGATATTCAATATATAACTTGGACGTTAAAGTGGATTATTTAACCATCTTCTAGCTATCTTCAAAATCGTAAATTAAGAGCAGAACTAAACGGCATTCTCTCTGACTGGTATTTATATTAAAAATGGTATTATTCAATATATATGTAAATAATTGAGCAATGCTACCATATGAAATGCGGTCCCTCTATGATTCGCACTTGGTAGTTAAAAATGGCTTCAGATTTAATAGTGAGTCATTTTCATACATCATAGATACGTGTATTAGATATTCGACTTTTCCTGACCAACCAAAATTGGCAAATCTAGCACCATTATTTAAAAATAAGATGATCCAAAAGCTTGCTTGAACTATAGACCTATTTCTATCACCAATTCGTAATATTTTTAAACGACTACTTTTTAATCAAATTAATGAACATTTATATAAACAGAATCTGTACTCTCAAAATCAATATGTTTTTCGCAAGTAAATTTCTACAAATGATGCTTGCTATGTTAAGAGCTACCAAAAATTGGAGACCTACGAAAAGCTTCTGACTTTATTGACACCTGTTTAAATTAAAAAAATAAGAATTCTGGGCTTTTCAGACAAAGGTACAGACCTAATAAGCAGCTATTTCCGCAATCGTAAGCAAAAATTTATACTTAGTGGAATTTTATATGACTGGATTCTTTTCAAAAATGGCATTCCAAAAGAAATAATTTTGAGACCTTTACCATTCAATATGCATATAAACGATTTAAGCAATGAGACCCTATGTAATAATATACAATACGCTGATGGTACTTTGCTATTTAGTTAACATATAGGTCTCCTGAAATTACTATAAAAGTTCTCGATGAAAATTTCACTTTTCTGGGACCATATTTTCTTCACTAAAACTAAAAATAAACCGATCCAAAAGTTAATGTTGTTTAATTAGCCGTAAATCTAAAGATAATTCCACAAATGCTTTTCAGTTTAAACTGAAATTTGATGAAATATACATAGAAAAAAGTTAATTCTTTTAAATATTTATTTATAATTTTTTATTCTTACCTTAATTTTACAAAACAAATGTTATTTAAAAATGACTATTTCAATTGAGGCTCTTAACAATATATGGCAACAGCTTTCAACTACAGCAAAGTTTCAACAAATTCACTGATTAACACAAATTCATTCTAATTATGGAAGCATCTGCAAACAGATATAAATATACAACCTTTGAATAGTTTCAATATGAAACTAATATGCGCTATAAAAATAGCAGTTAAGCATTTATATAACAGGAATGCAGTAATCAGAAATTAATCAAAACTTTTCTAAATCTAAAAACGTATTAACTACTTTCCTTAAAATATTTGATAATTTTGTTCCATACCACAAATCCAATTTTCTATCCACTAAAATTATGGTTAAACATTATCATACAACTCCAAAAATCCAGCCTCTTAACTATAACAAGAAAATAATGAAGATTTCATTTCTCAGCTCATTAAAAAATATAGGGAACAATTTACCTAAATCTATAAAACAAATTAATAAATTAAGAGTATTAAAAACTATAATTGCAAAAATGTTGGTACTTGATCTCTTGTTTGTAAATCATGATTTTATACAATGTATTTTTTCCAGTATAGAATTGCTATTTAAGATAATTTTTTTGCTGAACATTTGATCAAAAATTTTCAACAATTCAATAAAATTCAACGAAGTTGATCCAATTTCTGACTTGATATTATTTAAAGGAAAATTTCATATACTTAATATGAAGGTATATCATAGGGCCTGTTCTCTTCGACTTTTACTTCTGTAAGCGTATTCAACATGAACGCTTACGTCAGCACTGCAATAATGACGTCATAGTTTAAAATGTGGATGAGATATTGTAATATAAGTATTACATATGCTGGCCTTTGCCACTATACATTTGACAAGCTCAAAATACAAATAGAGTTTGAACTGGTTTTTCAAATTGTATTTGTGCAATAGCATGCAAAATATAATGGTATTTGCAATAACAATGAATTTGCTTAATCAGCAAATGTATACAACTTCTGAGCTTTACTTGAGTCTAACTTTCTGAAATTCTTATAAAGCCATTAAGCTCTAAAAACAAATTTAATATTTCACTGTGGCATTACAAAATCAAAATAGAAATTCTTGTATAAAATACATTTTACTGTATTACACGGTTAGTTTTTAATTAATTTCAATAACTACACTTGTCTATTGACAAATTTGTTTACTGTTATAGCTGATTTGTCTTACTACAAAAATCCAATGAACATATAAATTTTTTAATAAAATTTATAATTCTTTTGCAAGGCGAAATGGATAGGGAAGCTTGAAGCAGACTATATCATTGGATGAGTGAATCCACATTATATCAAGGTATGCAGACTTAAGTGGCATGCATAATGATTATTAGTTATTCTGTTGTTTGTGACATAATGGATAACTGTAAGATTATTTCTGCATAGCTTTGCATCCAAAACAGTCAAAAAACCAATTCCTAAATGTTCTTCCAAGTAATATGTATAGAAAGAAGTTAATGCCATTATTTGTAACAGTGGAAACACTATCAATTGTTCCTGTTGCAAGATAAAGCAGAGAACATCGATTACCTTGGCTATGCTCATAGTGACGCAAAGACCAACAAGTCATTGATACGGTGACAAAAACAGTAAAACTGCAAGAAACAACAAAGAGTAGGAATTCAACGCCTTCACTTTTAGATTTTTTGTTCTGCCCAATTGAAGATGATCTTTTGTGTGAGATCATTTTAATTGTAATAAGCCCATTAAATAAGATAACCAATATCATCGGTGCAATGCCTTGGTGGACCACCAAATATTCGAACACACCACTGTTTTCCCACTCGGGATAAAGGTTGCATGAAGTTACTTCACATTTTTCATATACAAAAAGGACTACAGCTCCCATTGTTAAGTAGTTAAATGCAATAATAGCAATAACTAACTTAATAGCATATTGTCCCTTAGATAATGAACTTTTATACATAATAGGAAAGTAGACGGCTGTAAATCTATCCAAAGAGATTATCACCACTAACCAGTGAGCGATGCTTGTAGTTGTCCAATCTTGCATCTCATCTAAGTTTTTTACATTACTACTTGAGAAACTTAACTATTTTTTTACTAGGATTATTTGAAAATATCTCTAACTAAAATTGCATTTCACATTAATCATTAGTGGAATAAATTACCTATTTGACCTAGCTATTCATGCCTTGTAAATTTCAACAATCTCATTAGTGATTAACGTGGTCTACATTTGGGCTAATGTTCCATCAGTTTCTGTTGCGAACTGTTGATAAAAATCAAAATTTTAAATGACTGTCATCTTAGTTATAAAATTTATTTCAATTGCAATTTACGAGTTAAACCGCATCATTTTGCAAAAAAATATAATTTTAGGCAATTTTACTGTTTAATAATTTGCTAAAGTGAAATAGCTGGCCGGTATATGCGAATAGTATTGAATCAGTTACTATTTATTTTAACATACTAACATATGATACATAGAAAAATATAATATGAAAATTTTATCCAAATATTGTTATATCATTAGGATGAGCATTGCAGATCTAAAACCCATTAAAAATTATCATTAATATGAAGTAAAGAAAAATATATTTTTATAATCGAATTTTTTAATTCAGAATTTGTAAATTATTTTGAAAATTATTTAAAAAATATATTATTATTTTTACAGTTTTATTCTCATTACATTTTAATATAGAATTCGAAGATTATAAATGGAATCAAGATCATTAAAATTAAAAAAATGAATGAGGGCGTGCGGTGCATTTGCAGTATAGATAGCTCAACTTTTTAAATTAATGAGAATATTCCATTAAATTTCTCCAAAATAATCGAAACATTCAAAAATCGAATAATATTTTGTTGATAAGATTGTCAGAGAAAATTACCATTACATCTATGAAACAATTACGTCATCTGCTTGATTAATTTTCATTCTTACAATTTATTTGGAAATGTCCAACATTATTGAAAAATAAATAAATTCATTATATTAAAAATGATGAAAATTTGTTTTTCATACAAGTAACTATAAATTATTTCATAATTTCATGTAATACGTAATGTGATTTTTAGTGAAAGTCTGATTGGTTGCCAAGCCCAAAAAATTTCCTCAGTTCAGTTTAAACGAAGTTGATTAAGCACACATTTTTATTCTGTTGGAAAAATGTTTCAGCTAAAAATGGTCAATCCTATGTTTGCTATTATTAACTGCTAACAAACTATATTTACGCAGAAACAATAGAATACAATAAATTTGGGTGTTTAGTAGTTGCTTAGGTATTGTACCTATTATTTTTAGCAATAGATTGTTTGTGACTCTTGAGCTTATCAAAATGTAACAAAAAATCATTATTATAGGTCTTACTATTGCTCGTAGTTTTTTTTTGCAAATATCACTGATTGATTGCAAAACGAAACAAAAATCAAATTTCAATGCTTTCATAATTTAACTTAACCGAATTTTGCTACGTGATATTTCAACAGGAAGATCACATATAAAACAAAATGCTTAAAAACTTTGTCATAAATTGTATACTCTAATAATGTACATGCCATTTTCATCATGTCTAATATTAATTTACGAATATTTGCAAAGTTAGACACTGCAAAATGATGGAAGTAGGGAAAATTAATTCAGTTACCAAACTTTTGCAAGTACTGAGTTGGAATTGTGAAGCTTGTGATCGTTTGTCCAGCATCAATTGGACCATCAAAAATTAATGAAATTGAATCCCATATTGATAAAGCTAAAACATTTGGATTAAGTACATTATACTAAACGAAATCAACGTAAGGTTACTCGTTTAAAACATCAAGCAATAAATATTCATGAAATTTTTATTGTATTAGCAATAACTTAGGAGAAAATACTTAGTTGTCGACGTTCAATATAACCTTTATGTAAACATTTAGGAAATACTATTCAATTTTTGTTCTAAATGTGAAAATATTTTATCAAAAAAGCAGTTTATATTCATGTTTAGAATTATTCTTTTTACTATTCTACATGTTCGTTTAATATATGCCCAATTTTTTAAAGTTATTGAGGTTTATATCTTGATTAAATGCTATGATTTAATTGGGACAAAATTTAATATTTATATTAATATGAACTCATTTGCAATTAAAATGGATACACATTAGTTTTGTGGTTTGGTAATCGTTAAATATAAATCCTGATTAATGCAAAATTGTTCAAAGTAATATGAATAAGAAATATCCATGCATTGCCACAATTTAATGTCGATGTTTTCTAATATAAAACCTGCGAACTTAAAAATAATATATTTTCATGAAAAAGGCAGCTTTGAAATTTTTTTCATTTAAAAAAGTAATAGCAATTATTTTAATTGAAAATGTATGCTTTTCTAAAATTTGCAGTAATTATATGATTAGCAGAATCATAATATATGTGCAGTTACAATTTTCAATACATGATTACATAAAAAACTATTAGAAAACATATTTGTATATTTAGTATCTTTTTTGAAAATATGACAGTTTCTTGAAAATAATATATCAAATTACATGCAATAATTCCTGATTAAAAAATTATAAAATCTATAATATGACTGTAAATAATTGCGGAGAATCTTTGAAAAAATTGTTTTAAGAATAACATCTTATGAAAACTAACTGAAATGTAAAAAACCATTTTTATTGTTCAATATAATTCTTTGATATAAAACCTTGGGTAATATTTGCGACATCTGACTTAGTTTAGATTTGACAAAATATTTCTAAATGTCTTCACCATATTGATATTCTTTTGCAACCAATGTATGAATTAGTACAATAGAATTCATTTCTTACAAAGCAAATGTATCAATTCTTAATGAATGAAGTTATAAAACTATGTTAATCTTTAAAATGTACATGCGAGTAGGAAAATTGTGCCTCATCTCAAAAAATAAAATTATTCATCAAATAAAGATTGTTAGTAAATTTTTACAATAAATTTGAATTTTATATTTATTGAAAGTTTAATTTCATCATCTTTATCAGTAATTTTCAAATTATTCAATAGTTTCCTCCATCAATTTATTTATCTATGCATCCATCAAGCTATATATATATATATATATACTTTATATATATATATATATATATATATATATATATGTATTGAATATAATTTATTGTGGAAATTTTATATATTAGGACAAACAAATTCTACCCAATAGATATACAATTGATGAGTTAAACAACTTCACTGAGCGAATTGTGATGAAACTGAGGACATTTGCACCCATGCCCACAAACGAAAAGAAGAGAGTGAACCATGTAACGTACTGACTGACAGTATTAGCAAGCTCATTTTGATCAGATGCACAAACCTCAGTGTCATTCAACATAAAGTCGATGTCAAATTACAAGTAAAAATTGTTCAAGTATTTATGTCCCTACGCGCTTTTTTATTGGTTAGTTAATTTGTTCTTAAAATTGTTGAATTTTGATTAGACACATGTAATTTAATCAAACAATTTCTTTTGCAAAGAAAATGTATTAACTCGTGCTACAGAATGGATGAAGTTTTCTAAAATTATTTTATGATTTTTTGAAATAATGAAACAGCTAATAACGTTGTAAAATTCGGTTAGGTATTTAATAGATTTTTTGAATCATTACATGAAAATTTATAAAATATGATATAATCAATATTTAAGAGGCTGAAAAACGACTGAAAGTACTAATGGAAACCTTTCCATAAATCTTTTCATTTATACAAAGTACTTCGCAAAATTTTGAGTGAAGGAAGACACATTATCCAAATATTTCATGGAAATATATATCTCTAAATTTTTGCAAAATAGTTATCATCTCACTTCAATTCTATCTAAGCCTTAATATTATTTAAGAATATCCTTTCAAAATATTTCTTCCAACCTATATATTCCAAATGTTCTATTTTCAGATTTAAGTGGAAGTGTTCGACGGCTTTCAAAAAATGGTTTCGTTTTCGGTTTTAATACAAATCAAAACCGCGGTTTCGGTTTTTTCCGTATACCACCGAGCACTATTAAATGCCTTTTGAAAAAAAGAAGCCTTTGACACTAAATACATGTGAAATATTTCTGTTTCATTCCTAATCTAATCTTTGTTCTCAATATTGTAATTAATGCATAAAACATTAATAAATTATTTAAAATGTAAAAGAAATACCACATCTCGTAAATTGACTTGCGTAAACTTTTTTAAAAACAATGCTATTCGCAATAGGAAATAGTTATTAAGACAATTTGTTTTAGATATTAAGCTATTCAAAAAATACTTCAAAGTAAATATTCATTTTAGTAGTCTTCTTATAGTTTACAATTAACTATGAAAATATTCGCAATTAATACATATATATATATATATATATATATATATATATATATATACTTGCGCTGTGTAGATTTTAAGAACCCGCTATTTTGCGCTTTGTACAATTCCTACACACACTTGCGCATTGTACACCTTGATAAATTTCAAATTTAATTTCTCAAAAACTATGCACTTTTGTAACTTTCAAATTATGGCAATATAATTATAATTAGTATTTTGATATATGATGATCCGCAGCCTTGCGCTTTGTACAAACATATTCTTATCAAAAACATTTATTTGAAATATCAACAATTATGTTAGAAATTATTACTTAAAAAACGCGGAAAAGCTTGATTTCCTTTAGAATGACTTTTTAAACCAGATTTTTTGTTTACTGGTACAGCTCAGCTAATGCTGATGTCTCTTCAAAACAACAACGGTAATTATATTAATACACTTAAACAAATATTTTTTATTCAATTTATTTGAAATCACAGTCCATGCACAGTCACAGTTATCAGCACAGAGCAAGGCGTAGCCAGGATTCTGAATTGGGGTGGCTAAAATTTTTTTGATTAATTGTCGCTGATTTTGATGAAACTATAGTATATAAATACATTGATTCAACCATAATTCAACGTTGCTGCAACCAAAACCCAGACTTCTCAACGAGCCGAAATTTCCAATCTCAGTTCAGCTCGTTTATATTTTGTGTAAGTTCGGCTCGGCTCGTCAAATAAATCTGTGAATGAAGTTCGTTTTAGCTCGATATTTTCTTAAAAAATATTGTGTTCAAAGTATGGCGTAACTAGTGAAGTACGCCATGGGTCAAAGAATTTTTTACATAGCTCTTCCTAAATTTAATGAACATGTCTTACATAATATTGGATATTCGGAAAATGAAGTAAATATTAATGGCTTTGTTGCATGTTTTTCTTGCAAACATGTGTATCATTATAAGTCTTCTGATAAATCCCTCCATCGCCATTCACGTGAAAATAATAGTTGTGTTTCAAAGCCATCAAATTCAGGCTGGCAATGTTATTTAACATGTTATTTAACAAGTCAATAAAATGCTGTTAGTTATTTACTTTTCTAACAATAGTGTTATTTATTTTGTGGTTTTAGTCTCATTATTCACTGATACACTTATCTCATTTCAGAACAAGATGGGACGCAAGAAGAGTGGCGTTTGGAGAGATTTCTCTGAAATCACTATCGATAATGTGCTTCGAGCCAAATGCGATCACTGCGGAATGGATATGGTCGCAAATCCAGAACGAATGGGCAAGCATATTCAAAAGTGCAAAGAGCAAGGATCCTCTGGGCCAAAACAATCAAAGTTATTGGTTGGAGTGGTACCAACATCAAAGAAACAACATGATGCCGAGCTTCAGATAGCGAGATACATCATCGCTTCCAACACACCATTCAAACAAGTAGAGAATCCCCAGTTTATCAAGCTTATTCAGAATCTCAATCCAGGAGTTCAATTGCCTAATCAGAAGAAACTCGCTGGAAGCTTGCTGGAAGAAATATATGAAGAAGAAAAGAAGAAAGCTATTGGTTTAGTGTCTGGCCAAAATGCGACGTTGGTTATAGATGGGTGGTCGACTAGATCTAATGATCCCGTCGTCGGGGTTTCCATTGTTACTCCCAACAAGAGCTTGCTGGTGAATACAGTTGATAACACTGGAGAGCCTCATACTATTGAGTACTTAACATCGTTAGCAAGAGACCAACTCGAATATTGCGAACTTGAATGGAAAGTCAAGATTACGTCATTTGTTACCAACAATGCTGCAAATATGTGCGGTATGCGCAGAGAAATCAAAACACAATCTTCATTGCTCCATAGCTATGGCTGCCAGGCTCACTTGATGAACCTACTTGCAAAAGACATTTGCAATTCAAACAAGACAATCATCACCAAAGTCGTGACGGTCATCAAGCATTTGAGGAACCAGCATGCAGCATCTGCTGAGTTGAAGTGATTGAGTATGCTGAGACCTCCCCTTCCCTGTGAGACTCGTTAGAATTCAGTTGCAGATACTCTGCAATATTTTAGTGATCACTGGTCAAATTTGGTGAACATCATTAACGACACTTCAAGGAGCACCAATGGAGTGTATAGGACCATGGAGGATGTACAACTGAAGCGGGCAGTGACTTATCTGCTGTCGATGTTCAAGCCTATGAGTGTGGCCCTGGACAAGTTGCAAGCTGACAACTGTACTCTTGGGAATGTCGTTGCTATCTGGAATGATATTTGTAAAAATGCTCCAGCTGAATACGCTGTTCATGTTTCAAAACGATCGGAAACAGCACTCACTCCTGAAGTGTTAGTGGCCAATCTACTTGATCATCACTTTTCTGGCAGAGAACTGAACCAAGTAGAAATGAAAAGTGCTATCGCGTATATTACGGAAATCGACTCGTCCTGCATGCCAGATATAACAAATTTGATAGCAAGAGAAGCACTGTTCGTGGAATCATTTTTTGGAGAAGAATACAAAAATTTCAAGCCATCAGCCTGATGGAAAACCGGTCACAGACTTGGATTCCCAGAAAAAGTGTGCGACATTGCGGAATCACTAGTTGGAGCGGTTTCCTCATCAGCTGGCCTGGAAAGACAATTTTCTACTTTGGGACTCACTTATGGAACCCTGTGAGTCAGCCTTGGCGTTGAGAAAGCCGGAAAACTTGCCTTTTTGTATAGGCAATTGAACAATTTGTAACTGTTTTAAGCCATGTTTGCTTAATTGAAGTTCTCAGAATAAATAACAGTTTCTAACAAAAAAACATGTTTTTTATGATAAATAACTGTAAGTTAGTTATTTTCGATAGATAACATACAAAATGCCACCCCTGGTACTGGGGAAGGGTTTAAGATGGTATTTCAATGATTAATTGACATTGGAGCTAAATATGGTTCAATCAACGCTAACGATATATTTCTACATCCTTCTAATATTTCTTGTGGAATATTGCCAAAATATTTTGATACCGTCACTAAAGATATTTTGTAATAATCAAATATAACATTGTTTTTATGCAACACTGTATATGACGTCATCTAGAACGTAAACTTAAATTCTAAATGTTACAATATTTTATAGACCTAAACCCTAACCCAAATCACAACTTAAGGTTTCGTAAACCTAAACCCTATAACCTAAACCTAAAACCTAAATTTTACAATATTTTATAGACCTAAACCCTAACCCAAGTCACAACGTAAGGTTTCGTAAACCTAAACCTAAAACCTAAATTTTACAATATTTTATAGACCTAAACCCTAACCCAAGTCACAAC
>CABFPE010000027.1:672424-697167 GCA_900660155.1 Hofstenia miamia
ATATATATATATATATATATATCAGTTTGCATTTAGCGGTAAGTCAGTTATATCCCAATAGCAAAAATATGAATCATATCAATAAATTTATAACTAAAGAATTTTAATGAATCACAATTCAAA
This sequence comes from Hofstenia miamia, assembly GCA_900660155.1. Lineage (NCBI taxonomy): Eukaryota > Metazoa > Xenacoelomorpha > Acoela > Hofsteniidae > Hofstenia > Hofstenia miamia. The sequence continues at coordinate 672,548 of CABFPE010000027.1, forward strand.
ATTTCTGAATTGTACCCTGTTCAAAATATCTTTAGGAAGTTGTTTAGGGGTGAAAAGCATTGGTTTTCCAATTAGAAGAAAAAAGAATATTTTCGATTTCAATACAGTTGATATGTTTTCCTTACCACTGATATAAACACATGTAGCAATTCATTCTACTGATAGCATTCATTTACAATGTAGATTGAGTACATATTATTGCCAGCGTCTAAGAATGTTCAAATTGGAATAACTGATATTTATATACTTTAATGGGTGATAGCTTTATCTCACTTTAAAATAGCGAACAAAATTTGATGAAGACACCGCATAAGAAATTTTCATATCCAAGAAAACACTTTTCATGAAACACCCACAAAATCAGTCATAACTTTTGATAGTAAGTTGTACAAATCCAACAATACCACAACAAATATTAATAATAATAATAATAATAATAATATATATATATATATATATATATATTCTTCTCATAATGCTACTTTCCTTCCACTAATATCTATTAAAGATCTTTAAGCGCGTTCACATAAAACATTTAAGCACCACTGTTAACAAAATATTATAAAAGTGAACAGGACGCTAACAACATTATCACAAAACCATTAAAAGTTTTTCCTTGAGGAACGATTACTTCTGATAACCACTTGCGTTGTATATGCATATGCAGCTATAATTACATGCGATTACTTGAAGGTTTATGCAGGCCACTTGTAACTGTGTATTTTAGAAAGAGAGACATAATGTACTTGAACTGGAAGGTATTGAGAAGTGAAACAATGATTTCCTATATATACTCACGTTGTGACTTTCCTGATTTGCCCACCAAGCATCGAAATCCTTGACCAACTGAAGCTTTGAGTTTTCCAGCAGATGTTGCAGATGCTCAATCTTTGATTTCATTTCCTTCAACTGTTCGAACGACTGTTTGTAACTAAAACTTTAGGATTAACCTATGGACTAAATTTTCTAGCAAAGTTATATGGAAAATGGTGTTTTAATACAATAAAACATTAGTATGCTTAGAAAGGGAAAAAATTTCGTGATTTTTAACAATAAAAATATTGTTTGATAACATGTAAGTCAATCTGAAAAAGCAATCGAAATGCTTTCAATCTCATAAAATTATGAAGGCAGCTAAAGGTAGTTTGGTGAAAATGCAAAGCTTAAAAACAGTTGATAATGTTATATGAACATAAAACCCAATGATCTTCTGAAATACCGAGACTAACTAAAAATGGCATTTGATAGCAAAAAGTACTCGAAATTCTACGAAGCAGTGAAAAAATGCGATAAAATGTTTTAAAACACGTACTGAGGCACGATATTCGGTGGAGAACAATATCATTTGTTAATCAACAACTTACTTAATTTTTTCTTGATCCAAATTGTTTCTTAGTTGCTGTTCAATTTCTGATATATCACTTGCATCAGCATTCATTGCTAAGTTACTCATTGCATTCGAAATTCTCCGCTTCTCCAAGTCACCTTTAATCTTATCTAAAGAAAACATTTCACCAGTGGAAACAGAAAAATGCAATTCTTTTAGGCGATCAAATACTTGAAACTGATGGTCGGAAATTTAATTGCGTAATATGCTATAATTCACGACAAACCTTTACGCAATGGTTGAAAATATTACGAAACTATAAAGCCAAACGTCATCAATAGATCAAGCGCACTTAGAAAAAAGTCAAACTAGATCTTGAAAAAATAAGCAGTTTTATTTGCAGTAAATGATCTTTCTTAGTTTTAAATTTGATTTAAAAGGAAATAACTATATTTGATATTTATCTCTATCTTTTACAGCATTCTAGAATCCTAGATGTGGATTTATACTGGGATTTCTACCGCACAGCACGATAGTACAAAATAAAAATTGTACTGCGAAGCATCGTAAAATGAAAACAAAATGAAATATGAACCGATATGCTTTCTTTTAATAACATAGGTGCACGAAACTGCACCACAGGCACTAAAAACCACAGTTACCGTACGGCGCAAGTCTCTATCACACTCACAGATAGATATTCGAATTCTTATTGAATTTGCAATAATCCTACACCAACTATCAATTGGAATCAATATATTTATATCGAAAATGCAAAGCAAACTATGCAAAAAATAAACATGCAAAAACGATATTTATGGCAATGAAGAACTTAATGTTGCTCAAACAACGAGGTTTAAAGAAATCTCTGAATAGTGGGCATAGTGATCAAAGTTTTTAAACCCATGAATTCAAACCTAAAATATTCTAGTAGTTCGGAGAAACCGGCAGTTGAGTTGGTAAACATCAAGTGAAAGTTCGAGAAAGGCATTTTGAGTAATTAGTAAGTCATTAAACTAAACTTGGTCCTAGGGTACCTAAAATGTTCAACTCTACGGTTGGCAAAAAACTACATATCAAAGAAAGTTGTGCTGCAATCAAGCATGTCAACCAATAAATCTAGGCAATTAATTGTTTCAATTAGTTGATATTGTATTGCAAACGATCAGATATCTTCAATTTAATATGTATTGATCCAATAATATTCACGTTAAGAAATGTATGACTCAGCAACTCGAAAATGAATCATCAAAATTCTTCAAAAAAGCAAGACAAAATCTTTGAATATTGATTTGTTAATAAAAAATTACCGACAGGTGACTTCCTCATGTGTCTCTAGTTGTGAACAAATGATTCGTTATATTTCAATTAGAAAACTATCAATTTAAAATTTCAGTATCCATTTATTCATCGCGATTATAAAAAGCAGCATAGGCGGGGAAACCCTACTACAGTGACGGCTTTAAGTATGTTAAAGGCTAAAGAAGAATTGCTATCCGCTAGCATGTATGAAGCTATTTTTCAGCGAATTTGCAACAACTGAACCATGTTTTGTGATAGGAATTTTCTAAGTATGGTGTTAGCAAACTAGGAAGATATACGTTTTTTATCTCCATGTATTGAAATATTGAGGACATTGAATACCACCAAAGTTCAACCTGACAAATTTATTTAATTTAGTACAGCGATGTTTATATTTTTATTTCATAATATTCTGTTATTTACAACTTTTTATGTAATGAAAACATAGTTTCAATCTGTCCAATACAATTGGGGCGAGGCATTTGATAAGTTCCAGGAACGACGTTGGACACACACATGAGTGAGCGGGTTCAATAAGTTTCGCTCCCTAATGGGCTTAACAGACAAATGAGAAAAATGAGTTTATTCCGCCCTCGTTTTGTGTCCAGTCATTGTTAACTACAACAGAGTAATACAATGGCCGCTCTCAAACAACAGTATTTGAATGGCATCGACGATGTATGGAATCACGTGAATCCATAAGGAACAATGCTCCTCTTCCACTCCTGCCAATGTTGAAAAGATCAAGAACTGTCCAGAATCAATCCCGAACATCTATTGCTGATTTGACAGGGACCCAGATTTTACCAGGGATGTGTATTCCATCTTGGATTGAGGAAAATTTTTTCAACTCCAACTTCTCGCCTTTCCGACAAAAGCAAGCTGACAGTGACGTGCGTTCAAAACTGGTGAATGCAAGAGGTTTGACATCTTCCAGCAGAAGAATTTAAACATGAGTAAATTTCTCTTCATGAAAACTGAAACTATTGTTTCTGTTCGCGGAGGCTACCGGTGTTCAGTATACATTTGAGGCCTAGACAATAAATTTTCACATTATATAATTGTATTACACAACATATCAACGCTTCAAATATGTTCACACGTCATTACATTTACTCAAGTTTTCAATTGAAGTTTCTACTGAAAAGTAATGACATTGAAGAGGTATGTATGTAACATTATTTAGGTAGCATTTAGGGTTCTGATCCACCATTCAATCCCATAGCTCCGGAAATTTGGACCAAATATTTCAGTAGGACAGTGACCATAAATGATGAAACTGCGATCAAGCCTATGTATCATTCGAAAGCTTTTTAAGTAGCAAATGGGAGGACATTGATCTAAATTTAGTACTTCACCAGAATAAAAACAAATTTGCTAATATTGCCCGTTTTTATGAGTATGAAACAAGAAACAAATAAAAATCATATATAGATCAAATAATGCACTTCAAAATGACAAAATCATTCGGGGGCAAATTTTAAGAAAAAACTGATCTCATAAAAAGCTCTTGGAATTGTTCAGTATTCCAAGTTAGTACAGATGGATAATATACCGTGATCAAATGTCGGTAAGTTACTTTAAAGAAAGACGAATTGCTATAATAGATTCGACGAGATGGATTGCAGCATTATATGATAAAGTGGGGCTAACTAATGAAAAAAATAATTTAGAGGGAATTAAAAGGTGTTTACCCTAAAAAATAGTTAGTATGCGAACAACCTCATGGGTGTATATAATTAGAAAATGCCTAAACTTGCTTTTCAATACTTACTGCATTAAGGAGAAAGTTGGATTCCAGCTGAATTATTAGAGAACATTTCTGCTTAAAATATTTAATACATCATTCAGTAGTAGAAACACAATGCCTAACACTGTTCACTTTAACAAATGAGAGTACAAAACATTAAAAAACGCTTAATAAGACTAGATGGCATTAGTTATGGGAAAGTTTATCTCAATTAAACGATAAATATGACAAAATATATTAACATCACTACAAATGAAATCTAAGCGATAATTAGTATTTCATACTTACTTATGGAAAGACGTGCTTTATTTACTCTTTCTCCCAATAACTTAGCGTCTTCATACCTAAAACAATAAAATGAAAAATGGAAAAATTATAAGAATACTTCAATGTAACAATTTCCAAAGATTTTTTACCATTGCTTTAGAGTAAGCTTTTTCTCCTCGATTGATTCGGCCTGCGGTGAATCACGTTTATATATTTCAAATGCTTGCTGTCTTCCTACCGACATGTTTCCTAAATAAAAAATATTGGGAAATTGCAATTTTAGCGGTTGTTATATATTTTATAACAAACTTTATTATTACCAGGGTGAGGTCCCTAACCATACCATATGAGTTAAGAACATTATTAAAGGTGCAGTTATATATAATTGCAAGAAACCTTTTCCAACTGAGCAGACACACCGACCCCGTTATTGTTATAAAAACTGTGCTGTTTTAGGTCAACAATTTTAAAGATACCCATTCTCTTCTCCAGCAGAACCCTTCAAGAAGACCAAGAAGGATTAGAATACTAGAGAACATCAAAATTGTGGAAAACACGCTTACAGCAGTGTCTTTAACATCAAGAGGACTATCTTGAAAACGGTATTTCGAAAATTAAAATCAGCATTTTTAACTATCCAATAAAATTTTCATGAAGACGTTTCTTGCCTATTTTTCGAAAAGTGAAATCTAGGACACTTTTTTGAAAACCGGACACCCTGTATTACCAATGTAAAAGTTGATTGGAGATCTCATACTGCTAAACACATTTAAATATATAAAGTAAGATCTAATTTTGTGCTAAATTTATATTAATAATTTCTATGATTGCTAATTATTATTTCTAAGATGGCTTATAGACATTTGCTATTTCCCCCTTACACATTTCAACATTCGTCAATACCGTATGTTCACTGGGATTTGCATTCAATGCATATTTTGATGACCAAAAATTGATATGCCGTCTCTTAATGCAGAAGAAAGACTACTGGTTTTCAACAAATCTAATGCAAAGATTTCATATGCAAAGCTGCTGACTTGAAATCATTAATACAAAATTGATAGAAAACCTGGATAAGTGTTTACCACTAAATATGCTTTTCCGACAAGTCTGAAAATCTGCTTAGATTTTCGAAAACATGTGTTACCTAAAATTTGAATAGTGCTGTAGATCTACCTGTCATCAGAACGTGACCATCTTTACATGCTTATGCTTAACAGGGGCTCAAAACCTTCGAAATACATGAACAATAAGTATGGAGAAAATTTAAATCTTTTACAAAACTTCGAAAATTTCTAAGAAAACTTGTTAATCTTTTCAACAATCTCTGCTTTGAAAGAAATTTTCAACATTGCATTAATGTATGGTCCTCAATAGACGTATGCATGCCCCAATATTTTTAAATTTGGAAATAGGCTTGGAGAAAATTCTTTATAAATGTGGAAAAACGCTTTGTTCTTTAAAACGGACGCTAGGTTGTTTAAGGTTAAGAGTAAATGGATGTACATAAAAAATTCGTGGTTCAAATTCTTTTGACAATTTCTAAGAATTTAGAATTTTATACAGAATAAACAATTTAGCTTATTTAAAAGTAGGAGACTTCCCGAGGATTCATAAAAATGGCTAATTTTGGTATAATTAGATGATAGTTACAAAACATGAAAATAGTTTTAAGCAACACGAAAATAAACAAACCGATTTTTTTCTTAACTGCCGAACTGCTTTCATTGAAATCGCCGATAACATTAGTTTTGGATTTCGTGACAGATGCAGGTTTCTCTAAGGGTGGATCTGTTTTATTTGGACTAACATTTGTTAGTGACTCATTGGATGGCATCTAAATCAATGATACGTGTACTTTCTAAAATCTCGCTATAAATATATTGAAATTACACACTAAAAACAAGACAGCCGAAGTGTCACATGATCACTAAAATATTAGTGAATGAAAAATTGTTCAGTATTGAAGCGCATAAAACTTTATATATGCATGTATATAAAATATATATAAAATATATAAAATTAGTTGACAACAGCAATCAATGAAAACTGATTGGACGTGTGCACTATTTGAGAGAAATATAAATACCATTTGATTTTGAAATGTATCCTGTTGCCCGGAATGTACAATAGCGTCAGCAGTTCTTTGCTTTTCTTTTTTCAGCATCCCTACTAATATGTTGATTTCGGTGTCTCTTTGTTGCAAAAGTTGCTTCAAATCTGTCATCTCCTTACTATCATAGGCTGAGGTATTAACGGTAATATGATTGTAGGCGGCAGGGGTAGGTTCTTCAACTTCATTAGCTGACTTCTAAAATTGACTAACAGTCACTGAAAGAAAAACCAAGTATGAAATTTAACGGAACTCTTAAAATTTCATTATTTTGTTAATTTGAAAAATAAATTAAGGAATAGGATGGAAAAAATAATGACGTTAGGAGTAATCCATACTTATTGGAATTTAGATTTACTAATGACAAAACTACAATTTGAATAGTAATTGAGAACTGAATAAAAGCAATTTACAAACATTAGAAACTTTGGAAGATTCTTCATTGAGGATTCGTTTCATAAAGTTGTAACAATAGTTAATCCTTCGCATGTTGATTTTCGATCCCAACATTAGATTAGATTCTTTATCAGGATCCTAAACAAGGGAATATTAAAATATATGCAAAGTAACCAACATTTCAATATCAGGTCTTTCATATTTAATGGCAACATTTAGAATTTTGGCGTTGTCACCATTTTTTAGAATAACGCCTTTAAGAGAAATATCGAATAACAGGTCTTCGTAATAAAATTTATATATGGACAACGAAAATAAATATAATAAAAGAACACCTTTTAGCATATCAATATACACATGGTTATAGTAAAAAAACATATGTGAAAATTCAAATTAGCAGCAAACGTGTGAAACTTCTTTTTGAAATTTGTAATATGTGTAATATTAATTTTGTATTGTTTATTCAATTTTGAATTGAGTTGTAGCTTAGCTAATTTTGCTGTTTGTAAATCTGTAAATAAGAAAATACTTATTTATGTATTTAGCATATGGTCAGCAATGTACAAAATTAAAGAAATAAAGCTATTATAGAAAAAACAGCTAATCACACTTTTCAAAAGTTGTTTATTACAATACAACTTAAGTACGAGTACGAAATACAAAGAATCCGTAAAAAAATAAAATAAGTAATTGCTTCATCCGTTGTCACCGTCCGCAACATGATAAATAAAATTCTATGGAATGCAACACATTCCTTCATCTATATTTGGCGCCATCGATTTCCAAATGGTTCATTCTCAAAATAAGTACAGAGCACTGCAGGAGATTGAGTGGATATTGCTGTAATATACAGTAATATTCAACGTCAACGAATTGCTCACCAACATGGAATATATGTGATGTTCATGAAATGAAAGATTTTCTTATAATCCATCTTATATCAGGAGCTTTCAAAAACAAACGGAGCATATAAAACTTGAGGATGCCAAAAATATTCACACAATGTCTATATCAACAATTAACATTAAACAAAAATTTACATTTTGTCATGATGATCTACAAAGACATGTAAGGGAAGATGCGGCGCCTGCAAGACAGTGGCCGAACAATTGATTGAATATCAATTACAGATGCACGGCTACGGAAAAAGGAGTAAGCGCAGCCAGTTTTGAATGAACATAACTTTACCCATAAGCGGTATACTCAATAGTCATGGTCGAATACTAGCAGCAAATAGTCGAAAGAAGATGTTAAATGTGCAAAATTGAATTGTTGCTACATTACCTTATGAAGAACCCTAGAGATAAAATGTATTATAAAACATAATTAGACAAATGCAGACCTTCAAAAAGTTTTTCACAAGAGATTCAAGTTGATCAATATCTTCTTCAGAAAGTTCATTGTCCACTTCATCTCCATCAGCATTCAAAGCAATTTGCTGCTTCAACTCACCAATCTCTCGCTTGAGACGCTGTATTACCAAACGCGGATCAACTTCTTCATTGACGGTTACATCATTTCGAATCATCGCCACTCGCTATATTGAGTCATTGAAAAAGCGAAGAAACGAAATTTATTCAAATCCAATACCTGTGCAAATCTACAAGTAGATATTGACTCCAAAATATTCCTTTGTTCAACTGAAACTGTAGCTATCATATTGGTAAGACAATTGCCACCGAGGGAATCCCGAAGCATCGACGTCATCATCGAATTGCGATATGGAATGTGCTGACGTGACTTTTCCGACAATGATACAATCACCTAAGAATTTGCGAAATATTTTCTTCTTATATTAGTTATTCTAATTTAAATAACAAACAAATAAAGCACAATACCGGAATTTAATCCAGAACACCAGAATTTGGGTAATTGACAAGGAATAATGTACCTGCTCAAGAAAATGAAGTGAAAGATTGATGTATTTCGCTTCGGTGAGAAGAACTCCATTGACGCCAGTTTTATGAACTCTTTCAGAACCAGCTAAATCAACAAGGTTCAGTTTGGCTCTTCGTAAAACAGATGATCCAGGATCACGACCTGTGACATGAATAGTGAATATACAATGAGATCGTGTAGAGGCTTGATTCATTGGAGTCTAAACGGTTTAAATCAAAGGTAATTGTGTAGAGCTGCCTAATATTATAAAACAAAAGTGTCTTCTGATAAATATTGATATTTTTGGATAGTAGAAAAGCAATGCAAAAATATAGGGAGATACAAACTAGTTGTATTTCAGCCTGTTTGATAAAGGAGTCAACTTAAAAAGGACTCCCAAAATGGAATTATTACAACACCCAGAAATTCTTCAGAATCCCTACCTAAAATTGCAGATTCTGAGCGACATACTTTGTAATAGATTGTAAATAAATATTAAAAATAAGGAAAAAATCAATTAAACCGCTTAGATTTTAAAATTAATACAATCTCTAAATATATGCAAACCTCTTCAGATCACCAGATTTACACCCGACACATAAAATACTGTAATAAATTTCCAAATTGATATTGACACATAATGTATTCAGCGGTTTTAAGTCGTTTATTGACTACCTGAGGACATTAACCAATAATACAGTGAAGAACACATGAGCAACAAATGAATTTTTATTGCAAAATTATAACATTCAAAGCAAATTGTGCTACCAATATTTAAAATTTTTAGAGAACACACATATTTGCAATCAGTAAAGGACAATTGCAGTCATTTTAACATATTATACATATAGGTGTATGTGTAAAAGTAAAAAATACCTCAGCAATCATACGATTTGTATCACCAATGAAGAGAAGATTTAAAGCATCCTCGACATTCGCACTTTGATGTAAAGAGAGATTTCTCATATGAACATGGGAATCTCCATCTTCCATCAACGAGACTTTCCTAGAAAAAATTTGTTTGCACAAATGACAATCGCATAGACATTGTATTTGACAAAAGAACTCACGGCAAATCCTCAAGCTTTTGAGCATCTTTATTTGGATCCAAAAGATCATATCCACTTTCGTTATATATTTCAAGATAAGAAACTTCTGTCGTGTAGGTAGTTTGAGGTGTCTAAAATTGAATTTTATCGCAAAAATAGACAAAAAACTTTGTGACAAAGCTTACAAGTTTGTTGAAGGCATCATATTTTGTGCTTTAAATAATATTTACCCTTGTAATTTCGTCCGTTCTGAACGGATTTGTAGTCATTCAGTACCTGCTGTACATTTTCAGTAGTTATTGGGTCGGCACCAGAGATAAAAGTCGGTCGATACTGACCACCGAACTGGACCGTATACGGTCAACCCTAATTTCGTTACACTCGGTCAAAACTGGTCACTTTGTGATGTGTCTCCGGTCATACCCTTCTGAGAGTTTGTCAAATTTTAAGCTGTAAAGGCTCATGACAATTACCAATATTACAGTTGTGTAAAAAAGTTAGTAGATCACATATACAATTCAGTAACGTGCTCGAGCATATAAAATCTGTTCGACATTCGAACATACAATTAATGCCTTTGATCAAATTTTTACCATCTTAGAACGAAATGGATATCCTCATAATATTTTAAAGAAAATATTCAGATCATCTATTTGAAAAGGATTACTGCAAAGAAAACCAGCAATATGTGAAAAATACCAACAAAGAAACGAGAATTGAAGTCTATTTGAAAATACCATATCTAAGTTGAGAAATTCAAAAAAAGAGTGAGAAATCTGTCCCAAGATAATTCAAGAATCCTGATTTTGTTTCTGTGTCTTGGGTTTCCTCTACCCAACCCTTGGCCATTCTCATCTCCGATTGTAATGGCCTCTCAATTATTTTCTACAGTGCATGTGGAGTGAATGGTGTCATTACATGTATTCGGTTCAGTTTCGGTTCGATCAGTTATTCATTTGAAACAAGGAATACGCGAATAAAATGAGTGGACTGATTTTGAAAAAAACATTGAAAAAAACAAACGTTTTAAAACACCCCTGTTTAAAATCAGCCAAACCTATATACCTGTCNATATATATATATATATATATATATATATATACATATAATTATTATTTCATTGATTTTGCAAGGCACACGTGTTGCAGAACTGTGTCATGCATATTCAGACAAAATACATGAGGATTGACAATCTAATTGCTTCAATTAAGGCTGCTATAATAAATCAAAGATTTTCAATATTTCACAGAGTTGAAATTTCACCAGATGTTGCTATTACTCTCACCCTTGATTTTGAAAATTATACCTGTGAAATAATCGCCTATATCAAGTCACGATTAGAAAATACCGGTTTCACTGGTATAATGGAAGGAAAGGGGATGCCAAATTACGAAAATGTCCGCAACATCGGCTGCAATAGAGAGATATTTCTCTATGTTGAAAAAACTCTTAGCCTATGATAGAAATCTTCACCACAAAATACATAGAAATGTATGCGCTGTTATCATAATTTAGCAGTTGCCTTAAATATTGGCTTATGAAAGAGTTTTTGCATTTATGTTATATCTTGTTCTCAGTAATAGAAAAACGTTCTATATTGCAAACAGTGAAAATTAGCATGCCAATCAGATGACGATTGTATTGTAATTGAGTAGCGTCAATAACATATGCCCGCGTTTAATAAAAACAATGCGTTTAGTGCAACCAGTGATTTCATTAGTTGTGTGTGTGTGTGTCCGTTTTGATTCCTGTACATCCAACAAAGTTGCATGTAAAATGGAATAAACAGTTAATATATATACTATAGGAACTGCGGGTAAGTTTTATTTAACAAAATTTGATGAGCTGCATAGATAAATGATTTTTAAAGGCGGTAATATGGCATTTAGGTAACTTAACTTTCTGCCTTGTTCTGCTATCTTCAGATAATAACAACTCTTTGTGTAAAGGATGACTTTCATCTTTTGCAATTTTCTCTAACAAATTTTTTCCTATAACTTTTGTTCAATTCTTCTATAAAGATGTTTCGATTGATTCTTGTTATAAATTCTAACAATCGTAGTGGTCTTCGTAATAATTTTCTTTGTGTGATTGTAAGACCTGGAACATACACTTCCGATGCGTATAGGTAAGTTGGGCTGAGATACGTATGGAAGGCAAACATCTTCATTTCTGGTTTCAAGTTTGTTAAGTAGTATGAGAGAGACTTTATTTTTATATTCATGTTTCTAATTATGTTTTTTACATGTGTTGTCCATTTTAGATCCTCATCAATATACAGTCCTAGATTCCTAGATACTTATATCTAGTTAAAATAACGATGGTTCATTCACACTGCAAATATTGTTTCAAAACATGAATTTTTTAGGATAAAATAATTGTTTTCGATGCTTTTTGAATAGAATGAAGTATTTTTTGTAGTATACATTATGAGACAGTCTTTTTTTAACAAATTTTGAATATATTCAACATTGTATACTAAATACAACATATTTGTTTACATGATTACATAACTTATATAAATTATTCAAACATCATCTGTTATATACGAAATAATTTGTATTAAATTAAGTTTGCAAAATTGGAAAAATCAAGCAGTAATAAATAGATAAATTGCTAAGTTAACCAATATTATAATATCATTTTTTACATCTTGCACTTTATTCATTAATTTTATTATATATATAATGTTCCTTTGTAGATATGTTTTGTGATCAACATCGAAATCATTTGAGAAATATCTATATGACGTGTTGTAACATTTCTTGTAATAATTTTCGCAAAAATTTTAGAGATTTGTCAAGAGTTTCGTTTGTTAAAACATTAAAAGCTTAAAAAATAAATAGTAATTTTTTAAAGTCTGTTCTAAATGTTTTTTAATCAAGTATTTAACACAATTTTACTAATGCAATTTATTTAATATCATTATTGCCAAAACAACTATTTTAATGTTTTTAACTTTCCGCCTCCTATTTCAAATGTGTGCTGCAGATGGCCTGGCCTTGTTTTAAGTAGGCCCTGGTTAAGGTTACCGTAACGGCGATGTGCGACGGGCCTTAGCAAAACATCACAGATTCATTTACAGATCAAGAAGAATTTTGGTGTTTATCCTGCAAAAAAGTGGTATTTGCAAAGTTTTGAGAATTTCTAACTAAATATAGAGCAAAACTTAGGAGCTTTGATATTCAATGTCTCAACATGATTCAAAAACAAAGCAGCTTAAAATGCAATTCTTTGGTGTCCAAGAAGCACTTTAATATCAAATGTTTAAATTGTATTAATTACTTAACAATACATCCAACTGCAACTGAAAAATAAATATTTTACATTGATTTTATACTAAAATCTATCATGGAATAATTATTTACATAGGATTGCCAAAATTCAAACAAAACACGTTATTGAAATGTGCAGCGCTAAAAGCATTGGGTGATTAGTCTCGATTTTTTGGTTTGTGCCTTTAAATAAAATATGAGATATTTAGTGTTAATCCGATATTCAAACACGTATGCGTTCAGCATACGTATTTTGCAGTGTATAAATGCATTATGTAATGGAAAAAACGGACCGGAGGCTATTCACAACCGATCAAAAAAGAGAACTGAACCCGTAAATACTTGTACAGTGAAACCAGGTAAAACGGTAAAACCCGGTGCTCTATAATGTGAGGACCGGGCAAAGCCAGTACTCACATGAGAGTAACCCGGGTACTGGACCGGTCAACACGGATTACAGGTNTAATAATTTTCGCAAAAATTTTAGAGATTTGTCAAGAGTTTCGTTTGTTAAAACATTAAAAGCTTAAAAAATAAATAGTAATTTTTTAAAGTCTGTTCTAAATGTTTTTTAATCAAGTATTTAACACAATTTTACTAATGCAATTTATTTAATATCATTATTGCCAAAACAACTATTTTAATGTTTTTAACTTTCCGCCTCCTATTTCAAATGTGTGCTGCAGATGGCCTGGCCTTGTTTTAAGTAGGCCCTGGTTAAGGTTACCGTAACGGCGATGTGCGACGGGCCTTAGCAAAACATCACAGATTCATTTACAGATCAAGAAGAATTTTGGTGTTTATCCTGCAAAAAAGTGGTATTTGCAAAGTTTTGAGAATTTCTAACTAAATATAGAGCAAAACTTAGGAGCTTTGATATTCAATGTCTCAACATGATTCAAAAACAAAGCAGCTTAAAATGCAATTCTTTGGTGTCCAAGAAGCACTTTAATATCAAATGTTTAAATTGTATTAATTACTTAACAATACATCCAACTGCAACTGAAAAATAAATATTTTACATTGATTTTATACTAAAATCTATCATGGAATAATTATTTACATAGGATTGCCAAAATTCAAACAAAACACGTTATTGAAATGTGCAGCGCTAAAAGCATTGGGTGATTAGTCTCGATTTTTTGGTTTGTGCCTTTAAATAAAATATGAGATATTTAGTGTTAATCCGATATTCAAACACGTATGCGTTCAGCATACGTATTTTGCAGTGTATAAATGCATTATGTAATGGAAAAAACGGACCGGAGGCTATTCACAACCGATCAAAAAAGAGAACTGAACCCGTAAATACTTGTACAGTGAAACCAGGTAAAACGGTAAAACCCGGTGCTCTATAATGTGAGGACCGGGCAAAGCCAGTACTCACATGAGAGTAACCCGGGTACTGGACCGGTCAACACGGATTACAGGTCAGGGGGTGACCGGAACCCGACATGGTCACCACTTGAGGGTACCGCTTCCATCTCTGGTCCGCATAGTACAAATCCCACAGTAAATTCTAAGGGGAAATTTCATTTCGTAAAAGAAATTGCAAAATTTTTTGGAAATCGCCTGAAACTTTGCTATGTAATAGATTTCTGTCTGCTTATAAACGTACTTCAGCGCCAGCCTATGTCTGTATTATATATTTCGCCAGTTTCGAATTTACCAAATATGGAAACAGAACCGAAAAAAAGTTTTCCAAATTATGCAAAGAATCAAATTTTACAAATGTTCAATTCTAAAGCCATCAAGAGCAAGTAAAGGTAAAGTGATTTTTTATGGAAAAAGTTTAAAAAACTATTACAAACCTTTTCGTATTGAGCAAATAAATACTCTAAAGTTCGAGGAATGATGCCTCGATCAATATAGCGTTCAGCGCCTCCAGTGATTGTGAAAGTCTNAAATAAATTTGAAAAGATTGAAATTGAACAAATCTGAAAGGAAAACAAGAACATAAATTAAATTGCCATACATTAAATAATATATACACAAAAATTGAGAAACATGATATAGCATTTGAATAAATTGTATTTATTTTAAAATAGGGAGTTACTTTTCAATCACCCTGTATATATATTCTAAAATTTTTGAGTAAATATATTTGAAAAGAACATACCTGACCATAAGCGAAAATAGTTCCATTGTAACCAGCAAGACAACTAAAATCATAGTTAAAAAGAACAGTGCTTAAATGGCTAATAACTTCCCAAACCGATGCAATATTTCATGAAAAAATCGCAGAGGTGAAATGAAGTATACGGAATTAAAGATAATTTCAAAATATGTAGCCTGCGTGCTGGAACTCTGAAAAATATGCTTCTTAGTTCATTGACAAAGCGTTCTTCAGAGATGTAATATGACGCGGGGCGAGTGTTGAAGTATCTCTTCACCGGTTAAAAAAATACAAACAATCTTGGATTTTGTATCCTTCATTTAAGTTCAGTCATATTTTCCTGATATATTGCATCAGTTCCGGAATTTACTATACACACCCAAGAGCGATCAATATTAAAACATACCATATATTTACAAAACAACAAATAGAAACCTTCGGAGACAATGAACGGCAAAATAAATATTAATAGTGGTGTATTATTTATAAAAATCTTTCTATTGGCCATTTCATTTAAACTTGCAAAATTCGTTAATTGTAGCAATTGTTAAGACCTGTCTTAACTACACGATTTAATCGGCCCGACTTAATCGGTCGACTAAATCGTGTAGTAAAGATGAAAACTTATTCCATTCACCCAACTTTTTTGTCGGGTGTTCTAAACACCCAACTTTTACTAATTTTGAATAATGAAATCAATAAAATATGTTATATACCTTTAATTATGAAAAATTATATTTTTAGGCATTGAATAACATTAATTGAAAAATATTTGACATATTTTTGTTTATTTTCTATACATTGCTACTTCGAGTGCCTCACTGTGACAAAAGGACTCCATGCTAGTATATACAAAAATAAATATCTTTTTGGCGCTTACTGGATTACATTACAGCGTATTGAAACAAACGAAGAATTTAATTCCAAATCCATCAAACACTTCTCGATAATTACCGTTGAACGTACAATCTCATTATTATTGGTCAAATACGCGATTGGCATTTACTCATGCCATTGTGATGATTCCGAACGCCACGTTTTCTGAAATCATATTTAATAGATAGCATGCTGTAATCTTATAAAGTCATTTGATGTGATGCGAAAACACTTGATTTTCTATTCAGCTATCTCTAATGTAGTCAAAATTTTAGAATGCAAATAATTTATTTTAAAAATTTGAGTAGTTACGTAATAACTAACAATTTGAAAGTTTTCACAATTATACAAATCAATATAACCATTAGCTAAATATACTAATGAAATAAGAAATATTAATTTACGCATTTAAATTAGTGCTGGACCCGGTCCAGTTAATCCGGTCAAGTTAAAACCGGGTAAGCCGGTTCGGTTAAATCCAGTTAATCAGGTTAAAATCCGGTTAAGTAATTCTATTTCTGATTTTCAAAATTTATTGATTGCAATGATTGCGGTATAAGAAAACAATATAGAAATTGTGGGAAAGGGTACAAAGATTCCTATTGTAATTCTAGTTTTACTCTACATTTTCACCTTTCAAATTCTAGAATTGCAATAATTCGTGCACTATTTTAATTCTTATTTATGAACACCATTTGAGTATATATTTTCTTCATTAACTTTTGATAGACTACGATCATTCTCAATAATGCTTATTTCATAATGTGGATATAGGTATATTATTGCCTATTAGGAGCCGAGAAATATGCCGTAAAATTCCTCAAAATTGAAAAATAGGTAAATGAAGATATTATTGACGATATCATAATGAACATCAGTTGAATGTTAACACATAGAATTAGACCAATGTGAATTTGACATATAAGAATTAAATATAGATGCAGCATAGATGTATGTAACCAAGCAAGCACTAATTTTTAAGGATCCGGGTAAAATTCGGTTAAGCTAAGAAGCAATCCGGCGCCGTTATTATTCCGGATTTAATCGGCCCTTTACACAATTTGTTTTCGCTGGATTTTCAGCAGAAAACAAGATCCAACTACAAAAGCATTTCTGAAATAAATATATTGCATATAATATTAAATTAACGACTACAATTAAAAAGAATAAATGTGACTGTACTCACTTATCAACAACATCCTTAGCGACTAATTCAAAGATTTCATCTTGTTTGGTATACATGTCGAATATTTTATCAAATCTAAAAATGTATTAATTTATCAAAGCTGAAAAACTAAGTGACTACTTGAAATTGAACTCGTTTTTGGTATTATTAACGTAATTATCGTCAAGAGCTTTGGGAACTGCAAATGTAACATGTGGCATTTCATCTTCATCATCGCAGACATCATAGACCTAAATTATCAAAAGTAAGTCACAAGCGTATATCATTTTGCAAACAATCAAAAGTAGACATAAACAAGGGGATTTCCTGCATTTCTCTATTATGTATAATTTATTGAAAACATTAAAACTTCAATTTCTTCTAATCAACTACAGACTGAGGTTATTATTAATTTCATGGCTCGATGTGTAAAATATTTTTTAAAGTTCGTGAAAAGACAGAGGGAATTCTGTAGATTGTTTCTGTGTAATTTGAATTACTTAAAAATTATTTTTGCATTAAATGGATTGGATTATTCAACATAATTTTAGCAAGCCATAGATCTCAATTTTCACTTATTTTGAAGGTATTCTCAAACATTTACAGAATCCAGTTTAATAACTTCCACAGAAAATTTGTTAGTACGATTTAGAACTTTACATATACAGTCTGCGCCATACACAGATATACTATACCGCACTATACTAACTAGTTATTTCACTTATGCTGTAATTGGTAGATATCAAATCTTTAAAAATATAGGTTAGAGCATTGATTTGAGCATGTTCACATGGTACATATTACGATTGGAAAATGATTTTTTCAAATATAAGTGCGTGAAAACATTTCAATCCCAATCATTGGTAATTGTTGTTGCAGCCACAAGAAGGAATACATTTAGACAAGACAACAAATTGGACTAAAGAAAATATAGAATTTCCAAACTATAAGGCACTAAAGGCAGTTCAATACAGTAACTGAATTTCCAGGCAGTTCCAGATTTACAGATGAGGCAAAAGGAACCTTAAAAAAATATCATAGAATTGAATGATAACATAGTAAAATCTAAAATTCGAACCACATTGAAACGTAGTAGATTAACTAGGCTATAGCATACAACCGCATAAAATTAGTAATCCGCACTTAACATACACATACAATTCAAACTTGAACCGCGTTATAGGAAGTACTAAAAGTTAGAACAGTAAAAATAAAAAATTTCTAAATTTTTGGATGGAAATGAGAAAATGACCTAACTAGCACAGCTAAGTACTAAGAATTTTAGCTGTAAAATCAAAAAAATTAAAGGTAAGGGTGTTATACATTCATAATTATAACTAAAAAATGAAACTAGTATTATACATGATTTTAGCAGGATGAAACAGAAAAACTTTCTTTATTGTAAACAATAAAACATGCGTTTTTCCATTAGATGGCTAAGTACAGGGTGTTTTTATCTGTCCCGATTTAAAAATTAATAAAATCGCTTCTAGTGGGCCGATTTTTAATAAACTTGATCTCAATCGAAAGAATATTGTTTATGGTTAGTTTTCATAAAAAATAAAGTATCCTACATACGCTTGATAACAAGATATGACCTCTTAAATATCATGCTTCAAATTGACTGCGGCAGTGATTGAATATGTTTTCCAAGGAAATTAAAACAAATTGCATCCTATGGTTAAATGAATATAGCAGCCCAATGGAAATCCAGAGAAATTTCGTACAAGGTATAGCAAGAATGAAGCGTCACCAAGCCGGAAGATGATCAAGAAGTGGCATCAAGTTTCTGGAAACCAGATCTTGAAAAGCAGCTTCCCATATCCGAGCACAGCCTGTTAACCGAACTGCTATCATTAACCATTATTTGGAAACTCCAAGACAGCTACTAAGAAGAGAAGCTGGATTTTCAGTTATATTTGCTTCTTCTGTTCGATCTGCTTTAAAAAGTGCTGGGTGAAATGTTTCCATCCTAAAATTATTCAGTAGTTGAAACCAACAGACATCAGAAAGAGACGTGAATTTCCTCGAACAATTCTTGACAAAATTAAGGAGTCTCTCAACTTTGTGAATCTCATGTTGTATTCTGATGAGTCAGTGTTTCACATCGATGGAGGAGTCAACGTCCATAATGCTTCTCATTGGTCTGTGAATAACCCTCATTGGCTAATTGAGAAATCATTGGACTCCCCGAAAACAATGGTTTGGGCAATTTTAGGAGACGCTGGTGGCATTGGTCCAATATTTTTCGATGGATATGTTGGGGGAATTTCATATTTGAGATGATAAAAAAGTTCTTCCGAGTTCTGTCGTTTCCATAATGCACCGGAGCTTTTTTATGCAGGATGGAGCACTCCCTCACTGGCAAAAGAACGTCAGGGCATGGCAGAATGAAAAGTTCCCCGGAAGGTGGATTTGCCGCGGAGGTGCTGAAGACCTTAACATTACCTGCCCTTCTCGCTGTGATAGATTGTCAAAGGACTCGTCTAGAAGCTAAATTATGAAAATCTTGATCAACCCAAGGCCACCATTTTCAAAGTATTTTAACAAGACACGTTATTTACAACTATGGAAAACTTTGTGAAGCGACTAAATTTAGTCCTTGAATATCACGGTGGTCACATTGAAGTGTAATACATATAGTAAGATTAGTTGCTTTTATCATTAACCCTGAACAATATTCTTCCGATTGAGATCAAGTTTATTAAAATCGACCGACTGGAAGCGATTTTATTAAATTTTTAATTGTTGTCAGATAAAAAAACATCCTGTATACATACATAGTAAATCAGGTTTAATTTAGTCACTATGTTGTCATCTCCTTAACAACTAGCAGATAACCACGAAAACGTAGTGGAGAAGCCTCACCATTAACAGATGATGTGAGGTAGACATTACGGGTCAATATCAACTACTCAAAAAGGATTCATGCCAAGCATACACCAAAGGAAGAGCAAAAATGCAAATTGTTGGCAGTGCAAAGGTAATAAATAGAAAGATGTAGATTGCCACTCAACGGAACCGAACATCTTCAATAAGACTTGTTTTAACATATTATATTGCTTAAAAATGTTAATAAAAACCTATTGTTCATATAGAAACGTAATTTTTTGCACTTAAAGCAATAACTAATTCATTTTTTGATTCATATATATTCGATGCTTGATAAATATAGCTTTAAATTGTATTCCGCCTTTACGGCTACCCGTACAATTTATTGAGAATTATTAAATGTGAGATCGGTCAGATTTTTACATATACATTAACAATGTCTGTATTTACGGTTAACTTCTAAAGAACTAGAAAACTCGGGATTGCTTACACTTCTTTAAATAATACAATGTTGCTACACAAATTTGTGTGGAATTTGTCGGCTTGTAATCTGCAAATACAAAAATTAACAGACTTATTTGGGTGAAATTCTGAAGGATGATGCGCGGGATGAACATCCAGTGGAAAGAGAAGTTTATTGCAGAGTTGATAAAAATAAATTGGAAGACGCTATGGAAGAAAAAACGTGTTTGTTAGAATTGTTTTAATTGATCTCATTTTGAGGAAGTGTAGTGGATGTAAATACATTGACAAGGCTTCCACTCTACACTGAATGCTATTGCGTTCCATTGATGAACAGAAAGCAAATTTGCCACTATTACTTACAATGTAATTAACAGAGGACGCGTACTCGTTGTATACCAGAAGTATAGTCTTTACCCAATTCATTTGCAACAATTGTAGTTTCATTTTAATAAATGAAATATTTAAAACATCTAGCAAAAAGAGATTTCAAAAACTATGCATTTTATATTTCAAAAAAGATTAATTCATTAATATTTGTAGAAATAGTTAATAAATTTTTCCTTATATGATAGAAAAAGAAATATCGGTGACAAAAATGTGTCATCAGAGTAGTCCAACAAATAGCTAAACTGAACTAATTGTGGCGAACTTGTAAAATAGATGACTTTGTGGTTTTGTAACTGTTATAATATTCTATATTGTTATGTTATAGTGTTACGTTGTGTTTTTATATTTGTAACATTTAATATGTATTTCAGGTTGTTGAATAAAAGCTTATAATACCAAGCTTGTTTTCCTCTTCTGAGCAGACTACAACAATTTTATTCAACATCAATGAAGTTTCGACCTGCCGATCTCCCATCCAACCCGACACAGGATCAGTGGTTATGGTGGAAACGCTGCTTTACTGATGGGCTCATGATTAATGAAGTAACGGAGGATAGCCACAAGCTGACATTTCTGCGTTCATACGCTGGCGCTGACCATTTTGCAATTTTGGAACAAGCTATGACGTTTGCGGATGCAATTGCCACTCTAGACTCACAGTTTAAGAAACATTCAAGAGTGATATTCGCGAGGCACCAAGTATTATCATGCAAACAAGGAAACGATGAATGTATAGCTGATTTTCTAAAACGTTTGCATGTTCTCGTAGAACGGTGTGAGTGTGTCAATTTAGATATACAGCAACACAAAGACATGTTGCTAAGGGACATTCTCGTTTTTGGAATCCGGTCAGATGCGATTCGTGCTTGATTACTAGAGCTAGCTGATGCTGATGCATTTCTTGAGCGCTGTATTAATATAGCAAACGCGATTGAGGTTTCAACAGGATTTTCGAAATATTTTGGGGCCGGTATAGAGGAGACTACTTTTCGGAGTTCTTCGGGTAGTGCTGCTGCTGTGTCAGGCCGACCGACAAGTGGCAAGTCAAAGAAAACCTTACAGAAGAATAAGAATGATTTAACCTCGCATTTTGCTAAATGCTACTTTTGTGGGTTGAAGGATCATCAGAGATCAAAATGTGCTGCGAAGAACAGCAATTGTCTTAAGTGTGGTAAGGCTGGTCACTGGGCCGCGGTGTGCAGATCGGTGACTGCAGCAGGGTTTCAGGAACAAGACTCATCTAATGAAGAGGAGAGTTGCGTTGCATCAGTTCTGTGTGCTGCGGGATCGAATCAAGGAATCTATCAGGACGTAGGTATAGGAGAAGCTGAGCAAATAATTAGTGCTCTAATTGATCCAGGATCCACTCATTCGTTCTTGAAAGCATCTACTTGCCGGTCTGCAGGATTGAAATTTGTTCAGTCCAATTCTTCTACTCGTCTTGCATCGGGTCAAAAGTTTCCAGTGGTAGCCTCCTGCTCGACTTTGTTGCGTATAGGTGAACATTATTACACTGTAATGTTTTCTGTAGTAGAATCTCTTATATGCGATGCAATTATTGGATTGGATGTTCTTAGCCAGCATTCTTCTGTTAATCTAGCATTGGGAGGAAGACGCGATAACTTATCAATCTCTTGCTTTGCATCGATTGCAGCCACTGAGGCGAAGAAGCCTCCAAAAAAATCGTTTCCAGCCATGAGTGTGACAAACTCCTCGGATTTTTACTGCTGGGGTTTACACAGCAGCTCCTGTTGCGACACCTTCAAGAAGGGCTAGACCAGAAAATGCTGAATTTATGAGAAGGGAAGTAGCGAAATTGTTGTCTGAAGGCATTATTGAACCTTCAACATCTCCTTGGAGGGCGCAGGCCTTTGTCGTTAGTGGTCAAAAGAAGCGAATGGTCATTGACTACTCCGAAACTGTCAATCGATTTACCGATCTAGATGCATATCCCTTTCCAGACAAGGAATACTTGCTTGACAAAGCCACTGAGTATCAGGTGTTTTCAAAGCTGGATCTTAAGTCGGCTTACCATCAAGTGCCTTTAGATTCCAAAGATAAGCAGTTCACAGCATTTGAGGTTGGGGGAAGGCTTTACCAGTTCACTCGCCTTCCATTTGGCGTTACTACCGCTGTTCCTGCATTTCAGAGAATTATGGATGACTTTGTAAGCAAGCATAATCTTCAGGGTGCTCTTCCGTTCTTAGATGATGAGAATCTCAGATCCTTCTTAGCCGCAGCACGTTCACTCGCCTTCCATTTGGCGTTACTAACGCTGTTCCTGCATTTCAGAGAATTATGGATGATGTTGTAAGCAAGCATAATCTTCAGGGTGCTCTTCCGTTCTTAGATGATGAGAATCTCAGATCCTTCTTAGCCGCAGCACGTTCCGTGGGTATAACATTGAACATGCAAAAATGTTCATTTAGTCGTTCTTCAATCTCTATGTTAGGTCACATTATCTCAAATGGCGTTAAAAAGCCTGATCCTAAGCGTCTGCAATGTTTGTGGGAATATCCTGTTCCAGACAACAGTAAGAAGCTCAAAAGGCTTCTTGGTTTCTTTGCCTATAATGCAAAATGGATTCTGACAAAATCCAACCACTCTTGAATGCTCAAGCACAAAGAGCATTTCCGTTACCGTCTTCCGTTGTGAGGGCTATTTCTGATATTAAACGCGAGATTGCTAATGCTATGCTTGCTATTCCAATTAAAAATGCTGGATATTTGCTCTTAGAGACGGATGCATCGAGCTCTGCCATTGGTTCGTCTTTAACTCAGAATGGGAGGCCCATCGCTTATTTTTCAAGGACACTCTCGGCTTCAGAAAGAAACCAATCGTCCGTTGAGAAAGAGGCGCTAGCAATTGTGGAGTCATTTCGGAAGTTTAGAGACATCCTTCTCGCTTATCCTGTAAACTTTAAGACTGATCAGAAAAGCATCGCCTTTCTTTTCTCTGATAAGAAATCGAAAATTAAGAATAAAAAGCTTATTCGGTGGAGGCTAGAGTTGACTGAGTTTAGGTACTCAATATCATATAAGCCTGGTGTGGAGAATATCCGAGCAGATGCTCTTTCAAGGTGTGCTTTGGTTGCGCCTGAATGTAGCTCTCTGTACCAGATCCACGACGAACTTGCTCATCCGGGGATNGGTAATAAAGAAGAGCCCAGTACCCAACACGGTTGCATCACTGAAGACACTGCTATTCATGATCTCAGCCAAGAGGGTCTGTCTGAATTAGTTGCTGAGGCCCCTTTGCGAGGCCGCTTCATCCGGAACAAATGTTTAAGAAGGCGAGTCACGAAGTTAATTGTTGCAGAATTTCTCGGCGGCTCCAACAGATTTGACGCAGAACCCACGAGCAAACCTCCTGACACCGCCAGTGTTGAGCCGGGAACCGACAGAACCAGTATTGAGGGGATC
>CABFPE010000027.1:698167-708217 GCA_900660155.1 Hofstenia miamia
ATACGGCATCTTGCTGTAATATACATTAAAGTAAAGTAATATCCTTGTTTAAAACACAATTCATGTATTACTATGCTCGATCGAGAAGCTCCCGAAATAGATAGAGCGATAATAAAGAATTTGGTTAATTTTAACATGAACTCTTAGTAATTATACAAGATACGTCGGTACTTTACTTGTTAGTTAATAAATTATTAAATACACAAATCGGACTTAGAATTCTACTTCAAACTTATAAGAATATCTGAATAATATAAATGTTTAATTGATTACTCTCAAAAGGATCTCAATTGTAAATATTCTTCAAGATTAAAACTTTTATTCATCAATTTTTTCAAAAACGTAAAAAATTGCAGTAACTTGCTATATTCGCAGTAAGTATTTCCAATATCTATTTCTAGTTAATGTAAGTGTACCTGTACTCGGTTGAACAAAATAGTAACCATTGGAAATATGATGGAACAACAAAAATATAGAATTGGATTCAATAACGCTTCAATCTAAGCCTATTTTGAAAAGAGAGGGACAGGGCCGTACGCAGGATTTTCTGATGGGACATATTTTAGTCATGATCAAATGCGTGGCGAAGCCCTGCGAAAAACTTTGAAAACTTTGAGAAATGTATTTCACGACATTAGATTTTAAATTTTTCATTTTTTACTGAATTTTTTTTTGATTTAGACAGTCACAATAACATTTGAAAACCTGACCGGGGATATTCCATTTTGTTCCCTCTTACATGAGCCACTGAAAGAGAGGTCTAGAGCCCAAAATGTTGGTGTGCTTTATTTCACTAATGTTATTAACAAACATCTTGATAAACATTCTTGTTTTACTTGTTTTCCTACAAAAATAACACTACTGTTTCCCTGAAAGCTGATAACACATTACCATCAATCAGGGAACGGTATAGGGATTCTTCAAAAACAATACGCGGTCCACAATTAGCTAAGGTAAGCAAATGGAAAGCGCAAATTTTTTAATTCTATTTCAATATTCTAGAACAGCACACAAAACGGAAATTAACATATTTGAAATAGTTTTTGTACAGTATTTTTAGCAAACCAGATAGGGGTAGGGTTAAAGTAGGGTATATATATATGCATACACATTTTTATAACAATTGAAATAATGCTCTTCAATTAGTTAATCATACAGAACAATTACTGAAATATCAGCTTGAAACAACTAGATGAGATTAATACCTTCAAATATGATTCATAGAACAATTATATATATATATATAGAACATTTTGAATCTTTTTGAAAAACCGGAGTTCAAAAATTGTTAATACTTTCAAGTGCTTCCAACATAGGAATAATTTATCAATAATGTTCAGCTGTAAATGGGAGCGCATATACCATTACAAGTGTTAATGTCGAAAGATCTGTGTATTTCTGTAGTTTTTGGAAAAAAACAATTGTTAAAAATACAAATTTTCACACACACTCTGAACTATACTATTAATTCTTGTTTTTCAAAATCATTTGATTTGATCCACCATCCATGAATTTGACGACTTTTTTTCCCATGCTGCAATTTATATATTGGAAGGTTTCATGGACTGAATGCGCATAATTTTTCGTGTGCCTTCACTTACTCAGGTAGGATTATACCGAAGTATTTAAGATAAAGTTTCTGTATTTAATGCATATTTCTAGCATATTAAATGCAGTTTTGAGAATAGACAGGGACAGTTACAAAGCATATGAGTTATATATGCTTGTGAAGATTGAATTAATATTAACTATTGAAACTCAATCTTTATATGACTGTGAAATTTTTTGGATTTATCTTCATTAAGAAAACTTCCAATAAAAAGTAACGCATTTTTGTTAAATTCTCCAGAAAAATAAAGTTTTATGATGCTTATTATATAGAAACATGCTTACATCTGTGCTATGTAGGGGTTCTCACAGATGTAAGGGATACTATATAAAGAAATCAATATGCACATTTACACTTACATCTGCTATGAAATTCCTACGAATTTTATTGGTAATAATTCTTGTGTTTTTGAAGAGCTGCTCTGGTAAATTTTTAATTAAATTTAAATCGTAGTAACACAAAATGAGTTTTCATAGATAGAAATTACCAAAATTGTAGAATTGTTGTATTTTAAAATTAATCGAAAATGCAGTTACATTTTGCTTTTCGAGAATTGTAGCGACATCCTTTTAAAATGAATATCAATAATTTATGAAATGTAAGCTTATTTTGGATAAATCAAGAATTGGAATTCTGATTAAGCCTTATAAAACATTTATATCTAGCAACAAAATGTGGGACTGGTGGAACAAGAACACAAATTCCGATTCAAAATTTGGAATGGCAAGTCACATTTATGAAGTACACTTACAATGTCCATCGTGATCAAACGACTTTCTTTTACAAGGTTTTCATTGCGAACAAATATGGCAACAGAAATCTTGAACAGCTTGTTATTGGAGCTTTGTATTGCAACAAGGCAGTTTACGCCAATAGAAATGGACAAACACATTTCGCGAAGGACCTTTTGACTGGGGTTTCTGGCTTCAAGTGGCGGCATGTGCAAGTAAAAGGTTGTGAAAAAATATATACAATTACATTCGCTGGAAAGATTTCTAAAGCACACGTTTGCTATTCTGTGTTGGGTGGGAACTATTATGGAGCAGGTTCGATTCCAGGACCAAAGTGCAAAGGTAGAGTTGAGATATTAAGCTTACATATTATGTGTTACAATTATTATACTAAAAATTAAATAAAATTAAAAAAATATTATGTCAGAAAGCAGGTCAACAAAATTTGATCCACACAACTGGGATTTTGGAAATTAACCCATTTCAGTTCAATGCATTTTTAGTTTTCTGGTACAAATACGTTTATGTGATGATTCTAGTTTAATCACTTTTCAATGAATTTTCTAACTTAGGTCCTAAGATAGGAAGTTAGAGGGCTGTTTTCAGATCAATCTTAGGAATCCAAAAATGTCAAGATCCACAAATTTAAAAGTCGCGGTACCTCGGGGAATAAGACCGGGCCGCAATTTAAAAATTAAGTGAATACTAAGCTGTTTTATTGAGATCTGTTTCTAGCGAAAAGCCAGAGTGACCAAGAAAGTCCTAATCAAGTCCAATTAGGCTTAATCAGCCAACATCTATTAATTATGCAGTTTCTTTCGTTTTTTCTTCATACAATACTGCATTTAATTGCCTATTTAGATTACTCCTGATATTTATAGTTCTCCTCCTTACCAGCCCTTTATGCAAAAGCAGACTTTCCAAAATGAAATTAGATAAGACTAACTTATGATGTTCTATGACATCTAATCGATTGAACAATATTGCCATAGCGTCGATTGAGAGCGAAATATAATAATTTTGATTGCCTTGAGGACGATTTGGCAGCCAGAACAACACAGAGATGAACATATGTCGAAAATTTGGACCAAATCCCGACCCGGCCGATGTATATTTATGTTAATGTGGTCCATTTTTTTATTTTTGCAAAAAAATTTTTTTACTTTTTTTGTTTTGGTTGACCTATGTGCAAAAACGTATTGTTTATGAATTCTCTGTAGCATTCACTGCATTTAGATTGATTTGCGTGCACTGTTACGTAATAGTCACGTCAGCTTACATTGAAATTTTCGCCCACTCTTTGCAATACCGTCTATCCAAGTCCNCCGAAGAAGGCTTAAACGATTCTGGGGCATTCTTATCTACCCAATCAGAACAGAACGTTAGGCGGTGACGGTGGTAGGGAATAAGAGTTTCAATACAGGGCTTGTTAAAGGCAGTGCAACTTTGGCTAAGAAGCATCTTAGCTTTGCAACTAAAACATGAAAACATCAAAGAATTCTCTTTTATTATTTTATTGCATGTAGAGCAATGCGTTTTATCAACCATATCTTCAATTCAAAATTTGATATCAGGTACTTGATTAAACTCACCCAATTTCAGGGTTTTCGTCGGTTTTGCATCTGTGCTAAACCAAGGCTGACTCGTAAGAGACGAATACAATAGATAAAACGAGGGCAGAAAGTGGAGGGTTGATTTCCCATAGTGTAATTTGCGAAAATATTATATATTCTACATGCTGCTTCAAATTGTAATTCCAATAACGAGTTGTGTGTGCAATGTTTTGTTGCTGCTCAAGTTGTTGCACAAGGTGCAAACTAACCAAACAAGACATTCGAGATAATATTTCACATTTGAATAGTGGCATTTGGTATACAGATTCCCAAAAAATGTAAATGACTTACAGAATTGGCTGGCTACACTTCCAAATTTTATCAATATTAATAGAATGAAGTAGATGAACTTGAAGTATTTGATTCAGACATAGAACCATCTGTTGGAGCTAAATCAGTATTCCTGCAAAGACTTATAATTAACCTTGTCCAATACAGATGATGGTTTTACTGCCATTTACTCTGACGATGATATTATTTTTGCATTATACTTGTATTTGAACTCTAGAAAATGTTATGAGTTGCCTTAAGATTATCAATATCTTTCAAAAGTAAAAACTTTTCAAAAAATCGTCGCGTCTGCAACTAACATTGAGAAGAAAGATTATGTCAGAAAAGTAATTTCTGCTATGCTGAAGAGTGCAACATAAAAAAAATATTTTATTATTTGGAATCAGCATTTGATGATGTCATTACTTTTTTAGTAATTCAATTGCTTCTATCTATCTATTGATCGCAGAACCCCAGCTTGGGATTATCCACGATTGCATCACTACTTTGTTGAAAGCAGGTGCCAATCCATTATATCAATTTCTGTTAACAAGTAAGTGAATCAACTTACATTTAGCAGGCACCTACAGAGTGATGATAATCTATGCAACTGTAGATATTAAATGTCACAAAATTTACCGCATTAATTAGTTACTCTTAGCATATCCCTAAATGTATCAGAAACTAATGGATCAAGAAATAGACGAAAAAGTTCGATTTCGTGGACATTTGGACATAAATAATAAATGGACTGTTGACTTCAATAATATCATTAGCTTATATGAACATGAGAGCACAATACTTTTTTCAAGATATCTCGATTAGCTCATGAAACCGTTTCTTCTAGTTCGATTCAGAAACAGAATGTGTCTTTAGTATTGAGAGTGTCGTGCTTGGATACTGTCTGAAACCTAGCGAATCTTCCAAGAATAATTGCAAGATTTTTTCGAATAATTGTAATATTTTGGAAAATTGTAAATGCTAGGAGTAAAATGGTGGATAATCGATTTCAAGATTTGGTCAGAGGGTTTGCTAGACAACTGAATACTTACATAAGATTTGTTAATATGAGGGGCATACCAAAAAAATCTGCAGACATACAATTATTTTTTAATTAGTTACTTTACATGCCATCTGTCATATTTTGTAAAGTGAGTAATCATCACGCTGATTACATGTCAAATGACTTGTATATATATATTGTTTATCAATAAGAATTTTTATAATTCATTTATATACTTTTAGCAATGTCAAAGTTTGAGAAAAATTAGTGGCGTGCCATTATTCATTTCCTGCACAAAGAGAGTTTATCATCCACGGAGGCTAGTAAGAAACTCAAATCACATTATGGGGACTCAGCTCCTGACAAATCAACTGTTAATCGATTTTGTGCCTAAATTTCATTTGAAATCCCAGAAATTACATAAGAACAATTCATCTTCCGCTAATTTTATGAAATTTTCTACTGCATGGCCTTTCCTACGAGTCAGCCTTGGCTAAACTCATATTGTTACTCTCTACTATGGACAATACGCTCATTGGCGAATTATTCAATATTAAAAGCTTGTTAAATGTTTGTAAAAATTTAATATGAATTAATATTTAAAAAACATTTCATCTATTAAAAACAATTGTTTTTTTGGGAAATTCAAAAATTAATGACGCAAAAGAGTTCTTCTATCACGACAACACAGTGCTTGTAGTACTTTGTAAAAAGCAGTTCTAAAATCATTGTTAAAGATTGTGTACACGATTGGATTCATTGTAGAATTGATGTACCCCAGCCACACAATTGATGAAAAAAGAAGAGGTGGTGGAGTACTGCAGTAGGGAACGCAGAAGGGGACAATTACGTACATTAGAAAAAATGGAAGCCAACATCCAACGAAAAGTCCCATAATTACACCGAGTGTGCGAGCAGCTTTCCTCTCTTTGGCAAGGGAAATTTTCAGTTGTCTTTTCAAATGTGTTGCTGTTACTGAAGGCACATTTTCTCCAAGTAACGCATTCGCAGACATTAAGGAAGCCATCTTTATTGATTTCACGGACTTCACAGGGGTTGGTGGCTCAATTACCTCTGTTGTTGTTGTGTTATTCACAATGCCAATTGATTGGTTATGTAAATGATTTTGTAGTTTTTTTGCCATCTCCTGCTGACGAGTTCGACGTGTCTTTAATCGAAACTTTGCAACTCTGTATACCTAAAGAACAACACATAAACTTTCTTCTCAAAATTTAAGAAAAATTGTTAAATTAAATGTGGACAGATTACTTATTGTTTTGATAAAAATTAAATTTATTATTGACAATGTCGACAAATGGTTATTTCAGTAGTGATATAGTAGCATCCGAGTGGGCCTGAATTTCATAAAATAGTAGCCGTTTGTGTCAAAGAGTGCTAAAATTGTCCCAGTGAATCCTATGAAACTTGATGGATATTTCCATTAATTTTGTTTAGCAAAATTGAAACAAAGCCGTACTGGACGAAATGTTATAGCCTCAGCTACAGCCCTAAGAAATTGGGACGGAATTTCCCGAAAAACGCACCCCATTTACAACTCTGACAACAGCGGATTTGAAAGTATAATATCAGTAGCAAAATAGCATATATGTGTGCATGAGGGAATTTATATATATATATATATATATATATAAACTAGCTTCTTTATGTATCTAATAGACAGTTAACACAAAAATTAATGCTCGAAAGAGAAATTTAAATATGCAAAAAAGTGGTCAATTTGCAAATTGAAACTATTAAGTCACGTAGGCTTGTATATATTTGAGCATGTGTTTCAGATTGCTAGGGTTGACATGTTTATTGGTTAGTTGTTGCTTAGTTTGTTATAAGCTAGGTTCTTTTCCAAATCTGGCTTCAAAAATTAGGAAAATTTGAAAAAAGGATTTTAAAATTCTAATACCCTGATAATGCATGATCGAGGTTATATAATAAAAATCATTAAA
Source organism: Hofstenia miamia (assembly GCA_900660155.1). Classification (NCBI taxonomy): domain Eukaryota; kingdom Metazoa; phylum Xenacoelomorpha; order Acoela; family Hofsteniidae; genus Hofstenia; species Hofstenia miamia. The sequence goes on from CABFPE010000027.1 coordinate 705,355, forward strand.
CAACACATACGGTGCAACATATAAGTAAATATAGAAACACATTTTTACACAAAAGCAAATTTTCCGATAGATATATTATAATCAGAAAATTGAGTGCCATCTAGCGAAAGAAAATCGTTGGATTAATGTGGTAAATTAATGAAAGTTTTAGTATAAATTATTGTGAAATTGAGAAAATTTATATCAAATTGTTAATACAATACAAACGTTGGCATAAAAAAATTGGTTTTAGCTCAATTGAAAAATCGAACAAATAATTGCAATTCTGTACGAGATTACTTCAATTAAAGTGTGGTTAACGGTTGATTTTCTGATTCCGACTAGCCGGTTAAATTTTAAGATTTACACTTGAATTAGAGATTATTAAATGTCACAATTTCGGAAATTTATATTTATTCTACTCATGAGTTTCAGATACTTCATTAAAATACTCTTTCTACTAAATTAGCTCTTCAAGTAAAACAAAGGCTATTTTTATTCTCAAGTGATGTGCTCTATTTTTGATTAACTTGTGAAGTGCATTATGCAGCAATAATTCTTGTATCAAATCTGTAAAAGATTTTGAATATCAATGGAAGATTCTAAGGTTAATTTATTCTATGCAGATTTTACTCAATCACAATGAACATCACTGGCAATTTTTACAGCAATTCACTTTGTAAAATAACTTTGAAATTTCAAGTGATTCTTTAATAGAGCATCAAATTTATGTACTCATCACTTTCTAAGAAAGTTCTTACCAAGTTAATAAATGCTTTCACGCAAATATTATAAGTTTTCAATAATACCTCGTTATTATACATTTAACTTGATATATTTTAATTGTTTGTAAATATAAAAAATATTTGAGCATTATTAAATTTGAACACGACTTTAAAACTGTCACTGTAGCTATACATAGTTTTGAAATTTTCTTATACACTGGGTGCTTGAAAATTAGAAATTTTTCTTCAGTTAATGAGGAAATCGCAAATACTCCCTCTGTTCCGAAATAATGTTTACATTTGGGATAGACCCTTCCGATTATCACTGTTTTTGGTGAACTTTAAGCTTTATTAATTTTCCTTGATAGATTACGATCTATGTATTACGTCTGGGCCAAAAAAATTTCCATGGCTTCGTTTTTTAATTAATAAGTTAAATTTTTTTGTTGCAGGTACAAACCTAAAATGGCTACAAAAAGATTACGTCCAACTTACCACTTGTCTAATGAACAAGATTTTCTGATGAATATGTTAAGCAGAAATCCGCCCAAGCTGAAGCATGGAGTTATAAATGAAATTTCCGCTAAATACAACGTGTCGAGAGTCTCAATTTCAAAACTTTGGAGAAATGCTTGTAAACAACTTCGAACAGTCGAAATTGTTGTTAACTCATCATCAATGAGAAGTAATTGTGGGCGTAAAAAGAAAAACTATGATGATAAATTAAAAGATGTTAAGATTAATAAATATTAAAATTGGTTTTAATAGTATTTATAAATGTTTTTAAATAATTATATAAAAGTTTGGAAATGTAAACATTATTTTGGAACAAAAAGTCATGATAATATGTAAACATTATTTCGGAACAGAGGGAGTAATACATTTTCTTGATGTGATTGTGAAAAGTGTCTTGTATTGCAAAATTAATATTATTTTGGGAAGACGTTAAAATTTCAGTAAAATTTCACTTTGCCAAATAGCTTTTACTATTATAAAAAGAAATATTGAAACATTGTATTTATTGTTAGTATTGATATATGAAATTTCAGCAAATCATTACTCTAAAATCTCATTTAGGAATTACTAGCATAATAATCTGGAAGTTTTTTTGAAAAGTACGGTAATTATCAAAAAAAAATTGTGTAGCAATTCGTTGTATAATATACTAAAACGACGGAAAAGTTTAAAAAGCACATACAATTTTAATATCATCATATGCAAGCATTTCTGTTTTCAAAATACATGGGGGAGGGGGCTTAAGCCCCTCTCCTCCCCAGGTTTGTCGCCACTGGTTCAAGTATAGATGTCGTTGAGTTCACTGCTAAGAAACACACCAGGAAAAGTGGATATTTTCTCGATAAATCTTTTTGAAAAACCTAACCTTGTTGAATTGATCCGACATTAAAAGATGGTAAGTTAATATATATAAGCCAGTAAATATTTCGGACTCACAAGAATTTTTGCAATCTTTCTATTGGTCGTATTAAGTTTAAATCCTGATTAGTGTCCACTATTGCTCTAAATAAAGTCTCGTATCTCTCTTGTTGCAATACGTATAACCTTTTGCATTTTCAGAATACTGAACGCATAAACCTGTGTAATTTCATTCGAACTGTGATTTGTATGGTTTTATTGCAAATCTGTGTGATCTATGAAAAAAGCGTAGTGAAGAAATAAATACTGCAATGAATTAAAATCAAAGAAATTGATAACATTTGGAAATATCTTGAAGAAAATTATGTTTTTTAGTATTTTTCTAAGTATAACTGTGAAACAACCGGCGTAACAACTAGATTTGATAAGTAAATCGGAAGAGCACTGATTAGCGCTATTACGATATTTATTATATACAGTATACGTAGCTTTAAAATAACCTATTAAGACTTTATGTGATTGTATACCTCACTGGTCAATCTACAGTTGTTCATATGTGTCAAATGACCTATGACGCAGGTCTGGTTGGGATTATATCTTAGGACTTCTTAGGGCTTTTATTGAGAGTTGAGTAATTCCAATTTTCTGAAATTGTGAAATGGGTCGGGTCAAAGATGGAAAATTAGTTGGGTCATATACGGGTCATATATTTTGCAAAATTGTGGGCAGGTGATTACAGACTAACGGTCAAGTCACTCACCGATTAGAGTTGAACAGCTGATGTT
>CABFPE010000027.1:725111-739015 GCA_900660155.1 Hofstenia miamia
GGTTAGAGAATATGCCCATCCCAATAAAAATGAAGACAAACAGAACTATTGTGAATGTTAGATTGCCTATGTTCTGTTAAGGGGATACCTAATTTTCAACCATTTTCTACAAGTCTTTTATGATATTTGGAAATCGCGATATATTAACACACCATTTGGTGCACGTGCTTGAAAGTAGGCCACATTTTCCATTTAAAATTCGAATTGCTTAAAATGATTGAAATTTGCTCCATAGCTAAGGCTTAGGTCATCAAGAGATCAAGGGTACATGGTTCCAATAACTTATCGCAGTTTTCCTTTGTGTACATAGATGGGCGTGGGATCAAAGGTAAACCAAGCTACCACTTATGATTTAAGGTAAATTTTGTATTAAGAAATTTGGGTTTAGAGACAACTACGTGGATATGCCCAAATGTAGAGTTGATTGATTTCGCAAAAAACTATTCCTGGACCTGAAGTGTATAAAAGATTTGTTCAAATGTGCCATGCCTCTTATTTTTCTAGTAAATCCATTTCAGTTATGAAAATAGAAACTTAATTTTTTATTTTTTAGATACTATTTTCTTAATTGAAAAATCTACTTCAATTCAATAATGATACATGTATAGGAATAATATATGCAAAATTACAACATAGAGTGTACAACAATTAGTAACATTATTTTAGTATAAGTATCTATTTATATTCATTCAAATAATGTATTTCTACATTTAATCATAATGTCATAGATTAATTAATATTATAAAAGCCAAATTTATTGGCAAATTGCTAGCATTTATATGCAAGAGCATTTTGCTACATTTCTTTTAGTGGTTTACGTAAATGAAATTTTCTAACCACTTTGGGAGATTATGAATATGAAGTTTATACAACAGTGGCACTGCTATTTTCATAATTTGTTGACTTTGCGCTATGTGCATGATAATATTTTTTTTAAATTATTATTTTCTAGATATAATTCTCTTATATACATGTATTAAACTAGAAATTACTTTCTTGATATTAAGATGTAATTTCCAAAGTACTATTTCAAGAGATTAATCACTCAAGTGTTGTATTTGAAGAAGTAATTTGCATAGATTTTAAGAGATTATTTTCTTAAATACAAGAGGTTTTTTTATGAGAATTAATGACCTAGTACGATTATCAAACAAAAAAGAAAGAGCAGATACGGCTATGGCCTTTTTAGTTTTGAAATATCTTTAATATTTGTGAGCTACAAAAGGTTTAAAATATTTTTTCATGAACGATAACCTTAATTTTAACCTGCCTATCATATATTTAAGGTACAAACCGTTTTTGACATTTACAGACAATGTTCTCCAAGGCTATTATCAGATTTGAAATTTTGAGCCATGTGCAGGTCTATTGGGGAAAATGCTTTATTGCAATTTTGAAAATTTTGATTAAAGCGTGGCTGAATTTGATAAAAAATAAACAATTTTTGTCGAAAATTTTTAATTTTTGAATGAAATTTAAATTCTCTCCATCCCTAATATTCTATGATTGTTTCATGAAGTATGCAAAGATATTCTAAACTCATTGAGTTGTACTGTGCGCAAAGTCAGAGTTGGCCTTCAGATTGAGTATAGCGGTAATAGTTTTTGAGCTATAAACGCATACCTTTTTTTTATAGGATCATGAAAAATTTGCAAAAATCCTCAGGCTGTTTAATGTTAAGTTTATAATTTACTTATACTTCAAATATTTCAACCTCCTTTCAAACAGTATTTTTTTGTATTTTCTTCTTGTATTCCTTTTAAATAATTCGAGTGTAGAAAATTAAAAGAAAAAAAGTTTAACACTCTTGTTAGAGGTTAACAACTTAAAATTTCATTTTTTGCACTTTTAACTTTCCTTGAACAGAGCTTTGTCAAATAGTTTGGTTTGTTTCACTGTTAAATATATCATTATCACCTAACACCATTTGTAAAATGTAATTGAATTTGAACGAAGAAATTTATGCTCAAATTCATTTCTTTAAGTAGACCATTGCAAATTATTTCTTTCCTTAGGCTACATTTTATTATTAAAAGCTCAATTGAATTTATTGACTTTCTGAGTGTTTTTGTTCGACTACCACAGATTTGCTAAAGATTTCGCGGCAAGGCCGCATTGTCGGAAGATTTTGGATTTTAAAGAACAACACAAAATATTTCTGTGAAAAATTGCAATATAAAATTCAAAATTTGAAAATCTAATTAATGTGTTTTCCGCCTCCTGATTATATCTGCATATTCGGCTTTTGTCTGTTGACAGCTCCAATTAATTTCTGTTTGCGTCGATTTATTTACAGTTGATTAAAACTATAAAAATAAGAGAGGAAAATGCGTTTTTAGAAACGTCCTCTCGCCTGGGGAAACGGGTGTCAAACTCATTCTAGGCCAACAATAATGAATTAGAAAGGACATTCTCTTCCACACAAATAATAATAGCAGAAATCATAGAAATTCTGAAGAGAGAAAATGTGGTGATTAAATTGCAGGAATGGAATACCAATTGAAAGTCTGCTTTAAATGCCGCCAAGACAAACGATTTGATGCTTCCGACAAACCTAATAATGCGTTAATAGTTACCACTCTAAAAAATATCTACTTAATTTGATAATTTTGATTAAGCATTTTTTCAAGTCCATCTGTAGGCTACGGAAAGAATGTTTGAAATATCGATGTAATTAGCATACACCGGTAATTTCTTGTTATTTTCAATGGCCAACTAATATTAGTAAAAAATCTTTCCATGTTGCTTAGTAAAACCTATGAATAATTCTTACTGAGGGGGAATGCTATTTAATAACTTTTTTCATATGTCAAAAATAAATTTCATGTATTTGCTTCGAAATAAATTTAAAATTTCGCACGTAAGCCCGAATTTGGGGCAAAATTTGCAATCATATATGGTTTGTATCAAATTCGAAATATGTATGCAAGAGACCAATTAGAAAATGTACTTAAAATTTACATCGCAATCTCAAGGTTGATTAATAGCTTAAGAGATTTTAAGATTAAAAAAATCACACGGGCAAATAATTGACATTAGTTTCATAGCTAACATCCCATTACATCAGTTATGCCGCGACAGGCGATGCTTTAGAATTTTTAAAACAGGGGGAGGGGCACCGTCCCATCTTCTGGCGAGATCAAAGCCTTTTCTATAGCTTCCATTACATTTCATACCAAGTAGAAATGGAGGCTTCAATAATATTTTAAATCTCGAATGCATATTTAATCCTAATTAGCAAAATTTAAGAGTTCGTGCACGCTCACTAAAATTGAACTTTGCACTCTTGTGAATCAACACAAAAATATTCAAAAAATCGGGCATTGCATCCTGGTGGTTTTCGCTAAGGCCATGCCTGTATTTATGAGTAAGAAAAGACATTTAATGCATGTTAAAATATTTCTGGAAAACCCTAATGTGCTTATCCAATGCTAAAAATTCTTTAAAATATACAAAGTGCTTAATCATCAAAACTGATGTTCAAAAATTACATTTCCTAGATCACATTTCTATAGTTCTAAATATCTATGGAACTATACATATTTAGAATTTTGTTTTAAACATGAAACTCCATAATATTTCATATTTAAAGTGAAAGTGTCAATTTATTAAAGATTGGTTTTTCTTAAAAAATCAACATTTACAAGGTAAATAATAGATTGATAAAAACATCAACTATATTATTCAAAGATATTCTCAATTTAACAAATATCGTCAGGAAATCAGACCCGGGCATTAAAAATACCAGAATGTCTTCTTTACATCTATCGCTTTAGCTATTTTATCTTAACGAAGAAAAATTAAAGACATTTTAATTAATTAGAAACACGTAAAGTATCTTAGTTGCTTGGGAATTGCTCCCAGATAAAGTTAAATCATTGCATTTTAAAGTAAAAACATCGTGACATTTTTTAATGGCACTTCATTTTTCAGTATTTTCTGACGTAGAACAATTGAAACGCAATACTGATAAATTCTAAGAGAAATGGTAATGCGAAAAACGTAAAATACTGTAAAATAAGGATTTTGATTGAAAAACCTACACAATTCCAAACAAAGATGATTTACAAAGCGAATGAAATTATTTAACGTCGCTCCGCGTCTTTACAAACAAGCTATGTTATTATTCCAAATTTTGAATAACAGTCAGAATTCAATTTTTATAAATTCATATCAATAATTCTTATGTATATTTTATAGTTTTGGATAATGAAATTGAATTGGACCTTATTATTAAATATTTCTTCCTAGTAATATTACTAAAACTTTTTACTTCAATTAAAATTCCTTAGATCACTCCTATTGCATCCTGTTATTTGGCAAAGTAAACCACTCAACGTACAGGTTTAATTTGTCTGATAAACCAGAATCCAATGAGGAATGGATTTTATCTGTCATATTCTAAATTGCCTCATCCACTACCCTACAAAATATATATTACATGCTAATTCTCTTGTGTCCTAACTTAATGCTTAAGGAAATTCAATATCATTACAATAGTAGTCGTGAAATGTTAAGTTATGGATTACAGAGGTAGTGCGAAATTTTTGCTTGCGATGCATTGCTGAGTGGTGATAACTCCTCTGCCCAAGGATTGATATATTAAGAAGCCTCTAAACTTGCTATGTATGAAATATGCGATAGAAAAAATATTTTCCTTTTTTAAAATACATGCTTTTATATTTATGTAAATCATAATTATAAGAATCATTCTTATAAGATTTCCAAAAGTCAATTTAAAAAATGGATAAGGAATTATGGGGAGTTTCCCTTATCTGCGCAAACAGAAAGTTATAAATCCCACTTTGGTTAGAACTGATCCCGATTTCTGAGCACGAAACTGTGATTTCTAAGTAACCGTTAGACCCGCTTTGAAAAGCAACACATCTTCATGTACACAAATATAGAGAAATTCACTTAAAGGGCTTTAGCAAAGTGATATCACTTTTGAAACGAAATCGTAAGGTTTTACTGTTCTCTGCTTGTGATTATTAATTTTAATATTAGCTTTTCACAGTGAAAATTAACTTCATAATACATTTGTGAAACTGAAAAAATGGCACAATGATGTGTCTGTTGTTATGCTATCTTGATGCGGACTCGTTTTGGGCCGGAAAAATGTCAGTTATGAAAGACTTGGGCCGTTCTTATTTAATGAAGAGCGTAATGTTGATATCTTTCTTTATTTTAAAAATGAGATTTTCAAAAATTAATATAAATTCTTTCAATTTAATAGTTAGATTTATATATACTTTTGAGACAGAATGTGTCATGTATGATAAATTTTTATATCATAGCCTGTTCCATTTCAATTATTTAATTTCATTTTTCAAATAGATATCAAATTATAAGTAGTACTAAAGGTTTACAAGTAGAAAGTTTTTAAATTTAAATTAAATGTTCAGTTAATAGAGGACCTCTTAACCTTACCTCAGGCTTTTGATGTCCTTGGTGCTCCACCTATCAGCATTTGATATGATTAAGCTATTAATTTCAGGCTTTGGAAAGAGTTACCTTATTTTATCATACTTAGGTTTTTGAAAAAAAATTTTAGAATTTTTTGTTACCATGTGATAATGTTACGAAATAGGTCAGCAATGATGGAAATTTTGCAAAAATTGGCTGCTCAACGAAATTTGAGGCTAAGAAAGTTTGGACGTAGGCATTTTATTTTTGAGACAATATTGATGAAAATAATTCAATAACGGGAAAATTTACTTGAAACATTAATTGGGACAGTAAATCCGAGGAAGACAAACAAAATAAAAATAGAAAAAGTCACTTGCTGATCATAAATGTTGATAGAATATACTGGTGACTAATTATTTTTAATAGTTTCTGATAAATTAAATATAAAATATGAATAGAATTATACAATTTTCTGTTTTTACATATTTTGCAAAATATGATACAACGAAAAATTCAAAAAATTGAAAAATTGTTAAAGGTTTGCAAAAAAAATTGAATTATTGATTCATATGAATTAGCCATATTTCCACTAGGAATTTTTCAAAATCTGTAATAACTTCAACACTTATAACTCATGACAACCTCTGACTTTGCTCACGGCCCACATGGACGGGAGGCACACAGATTTTCTTCAAAAAACAAAATATTTCAGGGTAGATGTTGTTCCCATTGGTATTAGACCGCCTCACTATCTAAAAAGTAGGCATAGAAATAATTTGAATATTTTTACAAAAGTCAAATTTCTCAAATTTTTTGCATGTAATACAGACATTAGCACATGTTTTAGAACATATCTTCATCATTGAATGAGTGGGACCAACCCCATAGATGTATCCATGCAGAAAGCTTTGAATATTTAACAAACTTGGATAAAACTTTTCAAAATTCGGAAAAATTGGTTTGTTATGTAAAAGTAACACTAGTATAAATGGGGTTAAATAGGTATCAAAATGTAAATTCGAAATGTATTCATTTGCTTTTAAATATAGAAGATTTGAACCCCAACCGTCATACATGTTTAACATTCAATGATTTTTAGTAGAATATTCTAATTGAAAACGAACGCCCATATCAGTGAGAGCAATTTACTGTTCTAAAATTCAAATCATGAATTTGAAATTGTCTTTTCAATTTTGCACGATTAAATTTTAAGCTCTTTCAGACAAAGAAATTTCGTCTATCAATATATTTTATAAATGAAATTCATTAGATGTATTCTCTACTCATACGCCCACAACAAATGTCGCAAAAAACATCAAAGCTTAAAAAACACAATTAATTTTTTGTCAATCAAAGCATCAATATTTTTTCCTATACATTTATAGATATATATTTATATATATATATATATATATATATATATGCATATATATATAGGTATATGTATACGCATATTATATATATATATATATATATATATATACATATTGTCTATATTTACATTAATATATTTATTTGTTTATTTATATCTGCCAATAAATCACCGCGTTTCCAAATACAAATCCTTGCAATTTTGCAGAGCAGAGTCTCTTTATACTATTTACATGCATAATAAATATATCTAAGATGGAATGAATAGTGCGAGAGCAATGGCCATAAATAGGTATTTTCGGAAAAACTCACGATTCGCGCTAAATGTTCAAGAAATTTCGACGGTTTTTCGCCAAATATAGTGCATTTGCATTTTTCATACAAAAAACCCAGAAGTATATATATATATATATATATATATATATATATATATATATACATAATTTCAAGTAGGAATCTTATCATGTGTAAGACTCTTTGAAATGGTTGTCAATTTCCATTGAATACAGACACACAAACATATTTGCTCAAGATGTAATTCCTAGCTAGCTTAATATATAACAAGATATTCGAGGTTCACCGGTTTACAGTAGAATTTCAAGGGATCAAGAAGAACTTCATAATGATATTTCAAAAATAATATTGCCACTATCTCAATGCAAAACAACCAATTCCAGTCTCTCGAAATTATAAAAAATTGTTTTTTATTTTTAAAAGACTGAAAACTCAAAGAAATTCGTTTTTATATAAATAGAGAACAAAAATAATTTAAATAACTTTTTATATTTGTTTCATGTAAATCTTTAACGAAACGGCATATTGCATAGTTTGTAGTCAATTGAAACACAAATATTTTTTGTAATGAAAAACCTGTTATCTATAAATTGTATGTTACCATAACATGATTTTCAAAAGTTAATCATAATGAAAAAGATCTAAAAGAAGTGTATTACTTTCATCAATTTACTATATTAATTAAATAGCTTAATAATGTTTTTTATTATATTGAAATTGAGAGCGTTGAAGAAGAAACCGCAGTGAAAACTTAACTAATTGAATTGTTTTCGAGGAATCTTGTTTAATTAAATTAACTATCTTCATGAAGTTTTTCGAAATGCTTCCATTATGGGAAAAACTAATCCAATAAATTTCATTAAATAATTTTCATCGGTTAACTTAAGTTTGCAATAATCATTTTCAGGTAGAAAAATTTCTTTCAAGTGAAATTATATGTAAAAGCTTACTGGATATATTTACTCTATTGTGCACAAAAAATGTCAATGAATTTCTTAAACATTGAATCAATGCAAAAAAATGATCAAAGCCTTCATTCAGTGACATTTTCCATTAACTATTGTTTGAGATTGATATTGATTCTCAAAAATTTGTAATACTGTTTTACTTTAAAAAACAATATTATTCAAAAATATTCTCTGCCCAACTCTCAACAGAAATCGTTATGATTGCGTCAAATCTTAAGCATTAATGCCAATAAACATTGAAATAATGTATTGGTGCAATTTTAATTTAAAATATGAGTCATTTTAAATTATAATTTCATTATTTAAAGAAATTGGATTTTGTCATTTAATGCAATTTATGAAATTTAATAATAGTATTAATTTAAATAATTTATGAACTTTTATGAAAGGATGCCAGATTTTTCATCATATACCATTTAGAAATTTATATTATATACCTTCTGAGAAAGAAATTGACATCTTTAATGAGATTTGAACATTTACAAGCAATAAAAAATTAAATGACTATAATATGAAATGTGAGATTAGTTATTGAAAAATAGCAATATATATATATATATATATATATATATGTATTTACTCATTTATATATGGCGCTATTTCCCAAAATAGCCATATGGCTGAGTTTCTATTTAACAACCTGCTATTTTTTTAGCTAAAGTCTTTATTTCAAAAATACTTTCGCTACTTTAGTGATGTTAAACTCTACATATATATATATATATATATATACATTCTTAATTTATGCATTTTTCCTTCACACAATTATTCCCTAATTACATTTTCTATGATGAAATTTGAAAATTTATGGACTAGCATTCTATTGAACGATAGCGGAATCAGGATGCTTCGTATTTGATTGTCTTTTACGACAGCAGAATTAATTAACGCTTTGAATTACGTCACAAAATTTTTTCCGTTGGGACCCCATTAATTAAAAAGGTGAAATTGCTAAGAAAAATAATCACTGTGGAACAAATTTCAGCTTTCAAGAAATGCATGAAATCAATAAATGTCTCGAAATTGGGACAAGTCAAATGCCCATTGGAATGTAAATATGTTTGGGAGATATAATTCCAATACTAGGTGTGTGTAAATATAACTAATTTTTGTGAAAATCTTCTGATATTATCAAGAAACCTTGTGCAAAAGAATATGTCTGTTTTGAAATATTTATGTGTGTCGTGATTGACAAGAAAACATGGTTATTTCTAATATTCCGACGCAGCCATAATTTCAAAGGCACGGGCAAGCGATCTAGATTTTATTCGAAATGTTGATTTCTCAGCTTTAAAATAAGCTATAAGTAAAAATATAATCCATCATAGCAAATCACAATAACCTATCAATGCAAAGCATTTTGTTGAAAAATTTATGAAGTCCAATTTTTGTGAATATCGGTCTGCTTAAAATCTATAAAATCATTTACAAATGGTGTTTCTAAAAGTGTCTTGCACAGAAATCTTGCTTATTGAGAACTCCAGCTGCGTCAGGTTGCAGCCTCCAGGAAATATTAGTCGAAATTGATGCAGAAGACTTCACACTATAAGGCGTTATCAACAGCAATGTTTGACACACTTAGAAGCTCTATGTGAAAATGATTTTGTAGATATTAAACAGACTGATATTACCAAAAATTTGATTATAAATGTTTTCCAAGAAATTTCTTTATATTTTGATACGCTATGATAACCTATTGCATTGATTAACAAATTATTCTAATGCAGAGAAAATAGACATTCGAATAAAATTTAGCTCCCTGCTGAACAATTGAAATTATGGCTGTTAACATCCCCTAAGTGTCGGCGGAAGATTAGTGATAAACCATGTTTTCTTAAATATCGCTGCATATGTTAATAATTTATAATAAATACAAATTTATAATAGCTATTATATGTTGCATAAAGTTTGCTGATACTATCATAAATGAATTTTTCAATATACATGTAATTCTGGAAAATTTATCTACCAAACACATGTACATGTGACTTGTCCCATTTACAAGAAACTAGATAGTGATCGATAAAAACGGATTACTGATATAAAATCAGCGCAGGCGAATTAATATGGCTTTCATGAATTTCTTAGTATTGAATAGAAATCAGAACAATGTATACATGTATATTTAAATTTGATTTCCACTTTCAATCAGAAATGTGGAAATTATTTTCATAGCATTTTAATCTAATATATTTAAGGGCAAATGCTTATCATTTGTACATAATTATTACACGAATGATAGTAGGCTATACCGTTATACAAAATAGTTATAAGATAATCTATATTATTGATGTAAAATATGAATATGTGTTAAAATTATACAATTTCTAGCTTTGCTATCAGAAGTTTATAGTGGCTCCAAAAGGTTGACAAATTGCGATAATATTCATATTAAATAGATTACATTTAAAAGAAGAATGCTGCGTTTGGTGTGAAACAAAACAACATTCCCTAAAAAATTAAGTTGTAGTAGATGCCTTTTTCAACTAAATTCAAAAAAGAAAATCTACAATATTTTCAAATAAATATTGGGGTCAAAATATAATACAAATTCTGAGTTAAGCTAGGGTTTAATAAATTTGCAAAATTTATTATTTATGATAAAATATTTCATAACTTTAATAGTAAATAAACGCAAACATACTGTTTAACACCTAACTGATGCAATTAGCCTGGTTTAGTCTGCAATAAATTGTTAAGGTTCATAAGAATATTGTAAAATCTGACCAAATAGATTTCTAAAATATCTAAGAGAACACTGGATCAGAATAGGTTATGGCTTCTAACGAAAATTCAAGTTTCCTGATATTAGTTTTTATATCCAAATGCCATTTAAACTGAGTTCTTATTAATAAAATTAAAAAATTAAACAATTTAGATAAGTCAATATATTACTATAGCTGAATTTGTTCCAAATATGGATTGCCTAATGATTTCGAATATTGTATTGCACCTTAAGCCTTTAGCATTTGATGTTGGTAAAAAATTGTAAAGATTTCAGTTACGAATACTACCAATACTGCACATGAGGAATGTAAACAGGTGGCGTCAATTTTTCTAAATTTTTGGGATGGTTTGGTTTCTGTCAAGTAATAAAAAAGATGTAAAAACATACATCAATGGGTTGAATCAATATCTCAAATTAAGCGGTCATGATTCGATTAGTCAAAAACATCATGCATGCACAATTTTGGATTGGGCCAACCACATTTATAACTCAATAGAATTTAGGAAGAGTTGGGTCAATATTTCTTGACCCCATTTGCAGCTCTGGTGCACATTGTTAAATTCGTTTTATTAGAAAATTTCTGAAAAAATATATATTTAGTTGATATAATATTATAATATACTAGCCACAATTCTTGAGAATGCATCCTACAAGAACTAAAATTCTCAGAAATCTACTTAATGCACAACAGGCATGTATAAAATTAGCATTGCATGAAATAAATTTTAAATGAACAATTAGAAATTTACTTAATGCACAACAGCCATGTATAAAATTAGCCTTGCATGAAATAAATTTTAAATGAACAATTAGAGAATAACGTCACAAAGAATGCGATACAATTAAGTTTTGAGCTTAATCCCATGTAGACTAACTGTAAATGGCATTTGGAATTAGTTGAATAATGTAACTTTCTTGGATTCTTACTACGCGTCCGTAATGAGCTACAATTAAAGATAGTTTTTCAAAAGAAATTCACCTGTCAAAATTTAAGACAACAAAGAGCCAATAATTTCCTTTTGACATGTTTTGTACTATATATTTAATTATATCTTAATAAATTTAGCCAAACGCTGTATTCTAAATAATTCATTATTATTTATTATGGATGCGCTATTTTATTATCTCATTCAATAAAATTTCAATATGCATATTGACAACATTTACAGAATTAGAGAATCTAAGCACGATCTGTTTTGAAACAAGAACTGCATAGAACAACAAATTATTCATCGTCAAAGGATCAGATGCTATATGTTTATATACAGCCATGGCCAAAAATGTATCCGTGACATTTAATTTTACAAAAATACTCATTTGATCAACTTATGAATTCTTCAAAGATATATAAATTACTTTTAAAAAAAATCCAATTTTAATTTGCGTAGAAATGACAACCAGTGGTAATGATATATCTGAATTTAGAAAAGGGCAAATTACCGATTCAGAATTCATGCAAAGTTTATCAAACCTGAAATTTCTGAATGTTCGGAGGTGTCAGAAATACAGTTAAGAAGTATTGCAACGCAAATACGAGACTCCAAGTAATGATAATGAGTTCTATCAAATTCTTACAAAGATTTGGAATGAGTTGATGGAGCATAATATTTATCGAAAATCTTTGACAAATTCCATGTCTCATTGCATTGAAACATTGCATGCAGCTGGTGGAGGTTTTATTAATTATTAAACATTTTATGAATTTTGTGAACAGTTTTATGCTTTATTATAATTAATATCATGAATGGTTACTTTTTTTTGCTATTACTGTATATATATATATATATATATATATATATATATATATATATTTAAGATAAAATTTTTGTGGTCAGATATTACGATTCTCGAAATAATACGCCGCAACAACCTCTGATTTTCGCATGAAACACCTGGACAAGACTTACAGATTGTCTTCTAAAAACAAAATAGTTCAGGGTAGTTGTTGTTCTCATGGGCATTAGACCGCCTCACTATCTGAAAATTAGGTATGGAAATAATTTGAATATTTTTACAAAATCGGATTCCTCATAGAAAAAATCATATTTGCATGTAATTCAGGGATAAGTATATGTTTTAGCAGTAATATTCATCATTGCCTGAGTGCGCCTTACCCCATAGATGTGTCCATGTAAAAGGATTTCAATATTTGTTAAAAGGCTTGGATAAAATTGTTCACATGCTAACAAATCAGTTTGTTACGTAAAAGCAACACTCGTGGAAATAAAGCTAATAATGAAATTTTTCTCAAGGATAATTTTTTTTCAACAAAATATTTCAAATATCAATCGGCGCCATGATTATTGCTCTTATTATAATTGTATAACAATAATGATAATTACTGTCGCCGTTGTTATTTAATTGGAACTTCTACATTAATCTAACATGTACGAAAAGCCTTTGATAACCATGACAATGTTTCATGAGCGGTTCAAAAAACAATGCATAAATTTAAATGCAACTAAATTTGTCAATTTTCCAATATAGCTAATAGCATAACCACAAATTTTGAATTCCTGGATTTCAATATTTTATGTTTCGCAACTTCTTAATTGCAACAGCTATAATAAAAATTTACTGCGCATTTTACTTAGCAATTGATGTTGATTCTTGATTAATATTCAAGAATGTTTCTGATTTGTAAAATAAGCTACATTTTTGAATTACTACTTGTACCGGTAAATGTTTAATATGGTAACCAACAACATTAGCTTGTTTTTCATTTAGTTTGTACGATCAAAATTCTATAAATTTGGTATTAAAAAACTTCAATATATTTATGAGGATACTATTGAAGAAATTACTAAATGGATCATGACAATTCACAAAAAACTTTATCGCATAGACATATAGTTCTGATCCTGTTAGAAGTATTCGCCGAATTTCAGGAGAAAAGGTAATGTATGGCCATGACGTCACAATCACTTATTTTTATCAACATTTCAGAAGATTTTTTATGTAATAAAATGTGATATCTCTGAAAATTTTTCAATGGTAGCAATAATGAAAACTCAAAATATATAGAAAACAAATCTGCAATAATCATTATTTCAAGCGAGAAAACTACTTCAGAAAAATAAGTTCAAACAAAGACAAAGCAATTTTTTATCTATTTTTAAATATATGTTCTAGCG
>CABFPE010000027.1:747330-759387 GCA_900660155.1 Hofstenia miamia
TATATATATATATATATATATATATATATCAACTTAATATTAATTGCATTTTCCATCTATTTGCAAACATATCTTGTTCATTGTAGCATATCAGCGGTAAAAAATAAGGTAGAATGAAGATATTTGTGAGAAAGCTAGTTCTTTGAATTAAATCATTGAATGTGTAAGATAAAAATGTTTAGATATTTCCCATAGGAATACACTTAGGAATGAGGAAATTTTACTATGAAAAGTTTTAAAATATTATGAGCAACCCACATTTTTAGTCTATTGAAATTTCCAAAAGCAATTTCATCGACGTCTTTGTAGATATTTCTATTATTCTATATTCCCACCAATTAGACTGTAAAAAATCTTAATAATAGAAAATTGAAAACTTACAATTGATTCTATTTGATGCGTATTTGTGCAAAGCAATTTCATAATATATAAATACTAGTTTTCTCAGTGGAATAAACTTCCTTATTAATTTAATGCATGATTTAGAGCAAAGTTTATCATAAAGAAATCCTAAAACTTTAAAGAGCGTGTTAGAGAAATGTCAAACTCTTTCAAAATTGGTGTTATTTAACAACTATGAATGACAATCATTCAAATAATTTAAAAAGACTTTAACAGAAATATTACAATAGGCTGAAATCAGGATTGATTTAGATAAGCTAAATTTATGCATTTTACTATTTTTTCCAATAGAAATAATCTATATATATATATATATCATTCTGAATATATTCCTCATGTGTACGCATTTTTAAAACTTTCGTAGGCACAAATGGTTGAATGAATATATATAACCTAAGCCTAATACCTGATCTCTTTTAATAGTCAATGAAAATGTGGCTTTGATAAAACGAATTAATAATATTTGGAATGAGTACTCTTACAGTGGACAGACTTATTTCACAAAGATAGCGTAAGCTATTTACTGATGGCTTTTTACGAGTGTTAGGCTGAAACAATCCTATAATGTAGGACGTCATCTTGTGCTAAGATAATTAAACCTGATAAAGAATTTGACAACATGAGATGCTAAGCTCTTCAGAAGAAAGGAAAGAATTATCATCACAAATGGATGGATTCTAGATCTCTAATAATAATTTATATAGATATTCCAAATTTCAAATTTCCTCATTGGAACGGTTATGAAGAAAAAGCAAAGATGTATTTCAATTATTCGAATAAAACAAAAAACACGTCTATGGTGTTTTGTTTTCACACTTTTTGAATGAAATCTATCTAAGAGGGACAAGAATAAACAATTGCAAATTTATATTATGCATCTTCATAATGTATTCATTAAATACAAAATTAAGCAGGTAGAAGCATGCAAATGATTCTAAAATTAATGAAAAATTAAGATATTCATTACAAATTCAAAGCCAAAGTACAATTTCAGCATTTTTCTATGAAGATAAGTTCAATTATTGGTCAGGAAAAACGAAATCATGCCGCAACCCCAGGATTCTCAACCAGATCTCGCTATAGATACACAAAGTGCAATATTTTCTTTGTATTTGTGGCTTACCGAATTGTTTTTTTCATATTTATATTGCAAATGAAAACAAACATTTGATATAAATGTTTGTTGAAGTGTGCATGCCGATTCATTCGACAGTATTTTTCGCTTGAATTCAACAATAAATATTTATCTTTAAACTGGCGGGAATCTTTGAAAATTTTTCATCATCTTATATAAAATTTTTAAGTGCTTATAGCTCAAAAAATATTGACCCTATGCTCAATCTGAATCATACGTGATAGAGAAGAGTCCCATCTTTTTTTTGCTCTAAATCCCTACGACCCAGTTCTGACCAATTGAGGCGTGACTAGCGAGATCTGTTGCATACATGAACATTAGGTGTGAAGAGAATTGTTTGTAAATGTAGAAAACGGTTATACTGTAAAATGGACGATAGACAGTTTAAGGCGGAAACGAAAGTATTAACCTAAAATTACACAATTTCATTCTTTATTGTCAAGCAATTTTCTTGAAGACTATTGTGAAATTTGAAAATCCTGAGGTATTGAAACAACAATTACTGGACATGCTGGAACATACTGCAATTTTTACAAAAATGTATTGCTGTGGTTGCGGTACCTGAAAGGATTCATTATTTTTCATTGAAAATAACAACTTTTTAAAGATACTTAAATTCTCATTATTCTTTAAGTTCAGGGAATCAGGAGATCGAAAGTCCATAGGAGTAGCAACAAATTTCACTGATTTATTTTATATGACAGCCCACCTAAACCCATTGAAGCGTGTCGTGTGCAAAGTCAGAGATTGTGCCATTGAAGATGCCTGCTACAGGAAATTTGGCGCAAAAGCAAATAAAAGAAAAGACACTTCTCTGTTTTGTGCTATATTTAGTCTTATTAGTTCGTGAGTTATAAGTCTTTAAATTTTTTTCAAGAAACCATAAGAAGTTCAGAAAACTCCTCGCCAGATTAAATTTAAAATAAATGTCCATATACTCTTTTATCAACACACTCAAAACTTTTTACACAATAGGAAAATAATAACGTCTATGGCAAAGCCGTAGCATCAAAAAACATGATGCATTAGGGAAAAATTTAACACGTTATTACAAAAGTATCCATGATGGTCCTTGCCGAGAATATATTAAAGAACCTAAACAACTTAATTTTTTATACTTACGCAAACAATAAATTGATGTTATTACAACTTCCTGATGCATTTCTTTAGATATACATTAAAGTTTTAAGTCATCATTCGATACAGTATTGGTAGGTAAAAATATTTTAACAAAATCATGATTGCTGCAAAATTACAGTTAGTTAGTTATACGTATTAAGAGAAATCATTTTAAAAATTCAATTAGAATTGATAAATGGTGCGTGGAATCTTAAAATCATAAATGTAATAAAACATGGAATAAATAAAGTTCTTAATTCGAATTTCCCGAATAAATATAAGGAAAATGAATTTGTTTTGTTTGTAAGAGGTCTTTGAAGACTAAACGTGCGTTATGCATGGTTGACTAGTTTGGTGTGCATAATAATAACCCAGGGAAATAAATCTTCCTCAACGCTGCCTTTGGAAATTTATAACTATGCTGATTAAACTCAATGGAACAGCAGGTTTCGTAATCATGTCGCGCCTCAAGACACTAATTATATTTCAAAGGTTTTGGTAGGAATTGAATTTAAGTACGTATTCTCTACCTGCTATTATCCAAATTCAAGTACAATAATTTCAGTATCAAATGCAAACAATAGCAAAATTTATATCCAGAACTTCATTCTTTGATTCTTTGAAATTAGCTCATTACAAAGGATTTGAAACTGCATAAACTGTTTTTAACAATTCAAGCACTGAGCTAATCAACTGAGTCATTAATATTTCAAAATGAAAACATGAAAGTGTATTGTTCTTATTTCTATTCCAGATACTGCGTGTCGTTCAAATCCATTTTGAAGTTTAACTATCAGTTTTGTTGATGATGATTTGTTTAGATTTCTTCCAGTTATTTAGTAATGTTACTCAACCATAATTAAAGGGAATTAAATGGTAGGACATTCATGAACTGAGCATATATATATATATATATATATATATATATATATATATATATACAATATACATTTAATATATCACAATTTGATGTGACAATTTTGAAGAATTGTGTAACGTTTCACTTTAATATGACAATTCCCAGTAATACAAATTAAACTATTTATTCTGCATCACAATCAATTCTGCTTTCCTTCAATTCTGACATCAATATAAATATCTGCAAACCACTGCAATCAATCAACATATGTATGCCTATACACTACAAATTTTGAACTGAAGTTACTAAGTGTGCATAACAAATCCGATCCCAGATCCTAGGCTCTGCCATTCGGTATACTTTATCATATCTAGTTGAATCGTAAATTATAATGAGATCTTTATCGTAAACTGGTCAATTTGTTTATACGAGTAATTTTGAATTTCTACAAAATGAGAATCTGTGCAATTAATGATTTGTATTGGACTTCTAGGCCTAACCCCTTCTGACATCATTCACAGTTTTTCAATTTTCTATAAAACAGTGACTAATCAAATTTTATATACATATGGTCGATGAAAACTCTTTGATTTGCACAATATAGCTTTGATCAGTTAACATTTATTAAATTGCCATTATACTGAAGGAACAGAAATTACTCTAATAAATTTATTTATTAAATAATGATCCCTTCAGGAAGACATAATACTAATCTCTCACCAAAATAATTTGGAAAACCCCCGCAGAACATACATATGCAATGTCTGCTCGTTACGAATTAACTGTACAGAATAAATATATGTCAAGAAACCATTTTCTGCAAGTTTTTTTCTGTTGTCGCTTCGTATGAGCTTATTTAATCTGCAAAGTCTGAAAAAAATAGAAAAATAGCTTAGAAATGAATATGGATTGGGCCGCCCTGCATCAAAAACTAATCTCAAGGCCAGCCTAGCGTGGACAAGGCCATAAAAAATAGTCCCTACAAGATCTTTGTCAACAAAATAGCCTCAAATTTTCGCCTTGCTAAAGCAATATTGATTATGTAGAAAGTTATGGTGCGATCTACATAATGAAATTGAAAAATTAAGAGGTAAACGAGTATAAGATAGTAAAGTAAAATTTCAAAATGCAAAGTTAATTTTTTTGGCAAATCGTTTATAAATTCTAAAGCATCTACTTCAATTGATTTGATTTGCATAATAGTCAAGTAAATTTGTTGAAATTTAAGCCCACATTTTCGGCAATTTTTTTTCAATGCCTCGGCTAAGCTAACAATATTGATTTGACCCTTGCGCAACAGTTGCCGCAAATCATCCCCAATGCAGTGAGTGCTATAAAATATATTAAGATTTTTTTGAAATTTTATAGTGTTGTCACATTATATTATAAAAATCAATTTTGAGTAAAAATTTCATTATATCATTAAATTTTTAACATATTCAAAATTGGCCAGGCAAAGAAAAAATGGGATTAATTTAAATGGACGTGAAGGGATCTGTTTTAAATGTTCCTGGTTCGGGTCGGAATTACCTATGTATGTAGCACCTATATACATTGATTTAAGCTAAAATGGGTATAAATGGCAACTAAAAAATATTTAGTCGTCCTTTAACTATTGTATACATATGACATTTAAGATCGAGCGTTTTAATCGAATTTCCTGTCTATTCCAAATTAAATTTAAGGTTCATGCATTAACTCAGGAATATGCCCGTAAAAAATTCTTCTCATTGTCTTTCAAGCATTGTCGCTTATATTCCATGTCGCATAATTAAATCAAATCTGCGAAATTGTTGACAATGTCTGTCACTGCCATCAGTAATAAATTTAAGTAAAAGGTGTTATTTGAAAGAACTAAAATTTATAACTTGTAAAAAACAATTTCTTTATGAATACAAGAAAGTTTTCATGATTTTGAAGATTTACTTCCTAGAATAAAGATCTGTTTCGATCAGACAATCAGGATATAATTTGTTCGATTTTGATCTCTGTTGACAGTTTCAAATTTTGTAACACAAAAGTGAAAGGTTATTTCAATGATAAAATGGAAAAATATGTGATATCATAATTTGCAAAATATTCCATCTCAATAACTTTGGCGTCAGAGAAACAGGTGAAATATAGTACGAAGGCATTTTGAAAAACCGTTACTCTAAATAGATTGTCTTGCCCACCCAAGATAGACTCAAATTAAATACGGAAAACATACTTTAACATTTGACTAGATCGGTGTATATACCATACATGTGCAGAGTGTCATTCAATTTTGCAATAAAAGTCATAAAAAGTTGTAAAAACATAACTGTAATCTCATTGGTCACATCGCTTAAGTAGTGTACACACTTACAAGTATGCACACCACTGTTTGGGTAATTATAAAGTTCACAGCAAAAATATTTTGCGTACACACTTACAACAAAATCGTATCATATGACATAAAAGTTCATAACAAAGTTGGAGTCGCGTACACACTTCTAACTTTTGTTGTGCGCCTCATTAAATCAAGAAGTTGTAAGTTTGTACGCTACTTTAGATGTTCATTCGAAATTTAATGGTATTAATTCGTTTTAAACATTGCCTACAACCAGACCCACTTTGAAGTGTTTAAAAATTCCCCTTAAAAATCTAAAGTTAGTATATGAATTCAACTGCTAAAAATATTTATACTTGTTACAATCTTTAAGGAAGAAGAAAGAATTCGGTGGAAATACTCTACTCTTTTATGTAGAAAATTATAGAAACGCGAGAACGCAGGTTTCTTTGTGAAATTATTACGTTAGATGAAAAAGGCGCCAATAAAGCTTTTCATTTTTCTTCACAACAATTAATTACGTCTACTCAAAAAATAAAACGATTAAGCAACTTCGTCTTTTTAATTTTTCTATAAACATGCTTAATAATATAATGTTAAATTGAATATAATTGTAAACAACGCTGTTTAAAATATTTCTCAATTTAATATTGAAAAAATCAAGTTCCAATAATTATTCTAAGTTTTTTCAAAAATTCTTATCAATTTATTAACGAATTAGGCATTGTTCTTAATTGTCAAAATTTCCAATGATTGCAGGGGGTATTTATGAGCGGGGGACATGGGGCAATGCTTTCTCAAATTTCAAGCATTTTTTCGCAGTAAGAATAAAACATTTCATAAAAAAATAAAAAAATAGATCTAAAGGATTAAGGGCATTTAGTGTCTAATTTCTGCAATATTTTGAAAGTTTTTGAAGATCACAATGAAAATGGCCCTATCCGAAATTCCTGTATATTCTTCAGAAAAACCCATATTACCAATCAAACATTCTAAGTATACAAATATAATTTT
This sequence comes from Hofstenia miamia, assembly GCA_900660155.1. Classification (NCBI taxonomy): domain Eukaryota; kingdom Metazoa; phylum Xenacoelomorpha; order Acoela; family Hofsteniidae; genus Hofstenia; species Hofstenia miamia. Next base: position 754,171 of record CABFPE010000027.1, read on the forward strand.
CAAAGCAGAATGGCTTAAATATTTTAAATATAAATCTTAAAATTACTCCAATATACTTTGCACAAAGGCATTTTCTTTCAATTAAACATCAAATTTCAGCAAACAATCATATTGAATTTAAAAATTTTGATTTTAATTATTTCATATAAAGATTGTTTTAATCCGAAATTTATTAAGATCATATTTGCAACTTTTTTATTGACAATAGTTTGTTATTATGTTAATAGAAGAACAACGAGGATACAAAGGCAAAAGATATTTGTTTTTTAATGTTAATAAAGTTTAATAACCCATAAACTAATATTTAATAAAAAAATCAACTTTAAAATTCTAAGTACATAAATTGGTGGCAATAAATTTAGAATTATAAAATTGTTCTTAGTTAATATTGAATTAAAATTCTTTGGTCAATTCATAATGAGTTTACATATTAAGATAAATTTTTTAAGCTATTATTAAGTGTCTCATCTTTCTCTGCTTCTGTTATTCATCACAGTAAAAAAAATACTTAATTGGACGATTCATGTAGTGACAATGACACTCTATAATATGAATATTAGAAAACGTGACAACGTGATAAAAGCCTCTTTAATTGACATGGATCCATTGCATTTCCTCGAATCCATACTCAATCATATTCAGGGGCGTACGCAGGATTTTCTGACGGGTAGACATCTTAGTTATGACCAAACCGGGGCGAAGCCAAGCAGAAAATTTTGAAAATATATAGAAAAGAGACTTTAAAACATGCATTTCACGCCCTTAGATTATAAATTTTCATTTTTTGCAGAACATTTTTGATGTATACAGTCAAAATCACCATGCCGTCCCCTGCGTACGCCAATGATCTTATCGAAAAAACAATTCTTCTAAATTTGAAACGAATCATGTATTTACAATCAAATAATTGAGTAGTGATATTCCCATTTCAGTATGCGAAATCGTTTTGGAGTAAACAATGCATACATAAGCGAGCCAATTTTCCAGAAATTCCCCGAGTATTTAAAATTGTTGGGTAAATTTGGTATATGAAATTATTGTAGTTTTTTTTATAGGCTAATTGTTTTTAGACGACTAGGATTTATCACGTTGTGCTGGTATTTTAAGGTTTCCTCAATCAAAAAAATCTTGAAGAATATTATGTTAAAATTTCATATGTTTGAAAGGTGGCTAACATATGCACTGCCATTGGAGACATTGGTAATATGATAAGCCAGAAGATCTCATTGGGCTGTTTTTAATTTCATTGATCATGAAAGTAACGAATAATTAATACATATATTAGTTTCCAAAAAAATACCACCTTAATTAATGCATGTTTTGGTAGCAGACGATTATAGTATACTTCATTAATTGACCTCGTAGTCTGACAACTAGGTCAAACTAATTAATTCTTGAAAATGGCTAAGATCAATTGAAAATAATATAGCTACCTTCATTATATTTCAACAATATTTGACTTAATATATTTCCAGCAAAAAATTCGATTTTGTATTGCACAAATATTTTTTCACGGGCTGTTTTGCATCGAAATAGCATAAAGGAATTACTTGAGTAATTATATTTCTGAATATTGTAATTGATTACACTCTTTTCCAGTTAATAAGTAAAGTTTTATATCAATAATTGGGGTTTTATTATAGCGTAAATACCATGGTTTTGGCTCGAATTAGATAGTTTAGGATCTTGTGCATATTATAAAAAAAAATGAAAATCAAAACTTGAAATTATACTCGTATGTATATCATACTACCTCATTTTCCGAAAAAACCGGTTTACTTATTAACTGGGACAGAGTTTAGTTAATGCATTGTTCCTTTAAGAAAACATAAGTTAAAATTGCAAATAAACTTCCCTCTTAGGAGAAGATGTTAGGGAAGTACTGAATCCAATTGGTGCCAGTCACGTTCTCTTATACACATCTGCCGGAACGTAGAATAGATAAGACAACATCTTATACCAACATTTTTTGTTTATTTTGTAGATGTAGTTAGTATAGGAAAGGATATAACCTGCAGTGCTTGAAAAACATAATTTTTTATTACAAGGGGCTTTGCTAAACAAGGTTTTGTTATAACGATATGAAAAACAACTATTCAAAGGAAAATTTTTACATTTTATTTATAATAGATTTGGAAAGAAAAAAAGTTGCCAATTAAAAAAACGCTCGACACTACATTGAGTCTCTAGATTCTTGAAAACCCATAGGTTCCTACAAAAATGCCTCTTACAAGCATCTTTTACTAGATGAAATTAACTGAAAAATTGTTTTACAAAGAGCTCAAATTTAATAATATATCATGTTTCTCTACTATCTGTTGAAATGAAAAATGAATTCGTCTCCAATGCTTTCTAAACACCGATTCCCAGTCTATTTACAATAACTTACGCGTCTAAATATATTATTAGATGATATTATGCGGTACACTTTATAGTGTTTTTTGGATATCATGCTTATATTTTTTATAGGATATTGTCTATATATATATATATATATATATATATATTAAAAGATAATTTGCTAAGGCTTAACATATTCCAATTAAAAATAAATTTATTTAAAATCAAACATGTTGCGGTACATAATCATAGCTTCCTCATTGATAAAATTGAGGGAATTAAAGATGGCTTTAGAACAGATATAGATTCTGAAATGATGTAATTGTTTATTTAATAGATTATAATGTTGCATTCTTTTATAATAATTGCTTCGGCGATTTTGGTGAATTGGTCTTAGTTTTAATATTAAAATTTTCCTTCTTTGGCTGATGGTAATGGCAATAAATTTCAGATTTTAAGTGGCGTTTAAGGTGTTCTTTAATATATATATATATATATATATATAATCAAATAAACTTTCTTAGAGAACTACATATTGTGTTAGACAGGGCCCTGCAGGAGATCATTGCTACTCTATAAATTGAAATGGGTCCAACGCTAAGTAATCTCATCTAAATAATATTAGTTAATAATGCACTTAAATTAATTAAGACCAAAGTAGTTTGAAAGGAATTTTACACTTCAGGTAATATGATATTGATTTCTGATATTACATACTGAAAATAATAATCTAGCGATTACAATAAGAGCATTTGCGTTCATTTCCTTAAAAACTTTACAATTTCAAGGAAATATTTTTACAAAAAATTCATTATTGAATAAATAATATTATGATCTTAAGATTTAATAGATCATACTAGGCTTAATAAGATCATTAGAGTCTCTGCTAGGATTATTGAGATTATTAGAATCTTGTAAGGCTTAATAGGAGTATTAGAATCTTGCTAGGATTAACAAGAATATGAGAATCATATTCGAATTACTTGCATTATTAATGTTGTTGTACGGATAATATTGGAATTACTAGATATTTTTGGATAACTTTTGGATTAATAGGATTATTGGTATATTGGTATAATTTTCAAGCGCTAAGGAACTATGAAGCTAGCGGAAAACACATTTTATTAATAAATAGGGTAGTCGCCATAGAATAATATCTAGATTGACTAGTTTTTCAATTAGCTAAACAATTGACTGGAAACTCTTTGATTTTCCTCCACAATCCAAACAGAATTATATGAGAGTATTAATCGTATTATTGTACAAAAAATTCTTTAGTAGTTTAGTGGGGAACCTCATTCTTGTAGAAAAGGAAAAAGGATTGCTGTAAATGTGTTATTGTACAGATATTAGCAATACCCCAAGCAAGCGGTTCAATGATAAAAACAAATTTATTACTAGCCATCACTCAGAAAATCTAATTTGTTGCTGACAAAGACTAACCATACACGATTTTGTAGGCCATAGAGTGTTTAATAAAACTTTGAAGCTATTTACAAAAAGAATAAGAGTATATATTCTCTTTAATCTCCATGCATTTTGGAATTCATTAGAAATATAATGAAATTAAATTATCAATAATGAAAGTCCATCTATTTTGTTTTTAGCTAGCTACATAATTAATATTCGCTTATTCCGCTTATCTAATTGGATTTTAAGACGGAATATTAGAGCTTAAAATTGTTTCATTATTAAGCAACTTAACCTAAAATATCCTCAAATCTGTGTCAATGTGCTCTCTGAATGGAGGATATAAACGATGATTAACCCGATTGGACTGTCTTGAATAATAGGGCTAAAATTAAATCTGTATATATGAGGTCTGAGAACGAAAAATACCAAAGTGAATACCAAGATTTTAATTTTTTCAGAATTCCTTTGTTTTACATCCTTCACACTGTCTTATATTTCAAAGAGGGCCAAATCACTACACTATGAATTTAATTGGATAATTTGCATAATATTTTCATTAATATGTGTATATCTAGTTAGTCCATCTATAATACTATTTCAATTGTGCTGCAATTGCATTATGATATCCTTAATTTGGCAAACATATCACATATGTCACATTTCATAAGATCTTCCTAGCACCACTCTACTCCCCAATGTAGTAATGTAAGTATGCAATTACCAGGAGTGGTCTCTGCACTTAACCTTTTATGTATTCAATTAATAAAATTCTCTGCCAATGTACGTCAAGTTACATCAGCGCAAAATGAGAGAAACTTCTCAAAATACTTGCAATAGACAAAAATTATTACATCAGAAGTTTTTCATCAACAACAATGCAGGACTGATTAAATTTAAACAGAATGATTTTTATCATTTGCAAAGGTTAAGTTCATTTTAGGCCAGCTAAGGCCCAATTTCAAATCTGCTTTACTCACAATACACATTGAAAATATGACAATATGTAGAATATAAAGGATTCAAAAATTCAATTAGACATCTTAACATAGTGTTAAACTAAACAGTCATATCTTCAGTATTAACATTAATTAGAACAACAGATATACTCAAAAACATATCAATCTCGGTAAAATTATTTGTTGTACAAACAAAATGTGACAGATTTCTCAAAATTTCTACACAGCTTAAGTAAATCCCCCCTTGATGAGAATACAAGAACATCGTATTGACAATAAAAAATATCAAAAAATCTTCAGCATTTAAGTCATCATCAATTTTATATTGATAGGCATAGAATCATTCTACAACACAAATTTACCAAAATTGCTGAAGCATACATCATTAAAATGTAAAAATATTTTTCAATTTACTAAACCTTAATATTGGACATACTATTATATTTTGTAATGAATGTTGAGCTTTGTGCCTAGTAAAGTCACTTCTCGTCTTTTCATATATATATAT
>CABFPE010000027.1:759692-775705 GCA_900660155.1 Hofstenia miamia
TATATATATATATATATATATATATATATTAGGGAAAGGATTCATTAACTGTAGCATTAATTTTATGATGATTTGTTGAGATATACTCATTTTAGTCCACAAAATTAATACTTTATAAAGCTCATCCTACAATCGATAAGATATTCTGTAAAAGTATATTTACATATTAGATATAGATTGGGAATACAAAAGATATTTTTATAATTAGCTATGTGTTAGCTATGACAGTAGCAAATTTCAGTGCCAATCTGTTATGGGAGCGTTTTTTAAATTTTTTAGAACTAAGGTCAATTTCCCTATGATCTGTTGAATGTGAAATTTTTTTTCAATTAGTATTCATCCGTGTAAGCTAAAGTTCTGCTGAGTTTCGCTGCTTGGTTTGAATGGGGATTATCTTATTCGGGGAGGGCGTATTGTTTTGGAGCATCTCTCGCCAGTCTCAAAAGTGAAAAGGCCTGGCCGAAATAGGATTAATGTTCATTTGTTGAGAAGAAATTTTAAAGAAGTAACCCATCAATGAATTAATTAAAATCCACCATCCATTGATTTACTAATAAGCGTTAAGATAATGATATAAATTTTTATCTCTATGCCTTCATTCCACACCCTCACTATTGAGCAGCAACATTTGAGCGATTTAATTTGTGAATTTAATGCAAATACTTTACGAGCTTTATTGTCGAAAAATTCGAGAGATCTTATTTCAGTTAAAAGTGACGGCTAAGTAAGTGACGCCGTTTCGGAATTATGAAGATTGTATTATTTGGCAAGAGCTGCTCCGCTTTGAAGTGATTGTTATCAAAAGACGAATGAAGCATACTGTATTGTGACTTGGAAAATTAATATTCAGAATATTTCATTCGAAATACTGCTGTTGCTCCTATTACACTTTAAGGGCCTATTTTAAGCATTTCTATTTTTGATGGCATTAAGTTATGTTTTCATCACTATCACATGTAAACATTGGTAAACTTTATTTTAACGTTTGCATTTATAAATATTGAAAGTGAAAAGGTCACTTATAGAATAATCTTCTTAAGTGTGACACTTTTGATTTTTCTAAAACGTTTTGTGAAATTCCATATTTTTCAAGGTCATTAAAATATTCTAAAGATTTTCGCCACAAATCAACCGCCGGTTGTGTATTAGATTTCTGAAAAACATATTGACATCTGTTTATTTTAGAAGAGTTATCGAATTATTGAATAATCTATGCTTCCCAAAAATAACGTTCAGCAACATGCCAAGTTTTTCCGAGTTTGTTTCATGGAATATATGTAAAAATTTGATAAATAAACTGTACAAAAAACTGAGACATCGCATTAAAATATATTGCGCATAAAAATAACAAAGCAAAATGAATATGAGTTTACACCAGATTTCAAGCTTTTTTGCTAGTTTTGCTTGCCATTTTCTCAAAACAAAAGAGTGTAACTAAGGTTTTTTACTATATGCTTCAATTAAATACAACGAATTGAATATACATTTTTTACTATGTTTAAATTTTGCCTCGTCTATATCCAATTGCTTGCATTACCGCTATATATTTTTTAATTTGTAAAAGTGTAATAAAATTTTAAAAGATATATTTTTATACCTAATAGTTGATTGTGGATTCTACAAAATTTCTGAAAAGAATTTTACTCCACTTGCCAGTTATTTCTGTGGGTTCTACAAATGCTCTGATGCGAATTTTATTTTGCTGGTCTGTTTTTGTGGATTCCCCAAAATTTTTAGAAATATATTTGTTTCATTTGTAAAATATGTTTGTGGATTCCACAAAATCTCTAAATAGCTTTTCATTTCCTATATTGCACAAAAATGTTATTAGTCAAGAACATTGCAATAGTAAAAATGGAAAAGTTGATTTATTCAATTTCTATGTGCCTCTATGTTGCTATTGCATAATTTAGCTTTCATGGTTAAATACTATACAATTCATTAAAAATGCATAGCATTACTTGCAAAAATATATATTTTATTTACATTAAGTTGAAAATTCAATTTACATATGATTTTACAAAATCAAAGTAGACAACGCAATGCAAGAATACATAATATCACTCAAAAACTTATAAAATTATTAATAATTTAAGCAACTGATGTCAAATATTTTCTAAATGTAATTGAAATAATTTGAGGAAAAGTTGCAATTTACCACATGGTTTATTAAATAATAAATATGTTGCATGAAATTTCTGAATAATTTTCATTTCAAAGGGCATGTGGAGTTTGCACAGGTTAGGTATATATATATATATATATATATATATATATATATATATATATATATATATATATATATATATATATCTGAATTTACTAAACTTCGTACTAAACTTCGCAGCCAGGACACACAATTAAAGAGTTTGGAATTGAGTCTGCCGAACTAAATGGGTAGCAATCAATACAAAGATAGTGAAGAATTAAAGGTGGAGATTGGGAAAGACGTTGCAGAACTAAGCGTAGATAATTGATTTAGGTAATGCAAAAACAAATACAACATTTGAGGATTGAAAATTGGAAAAATAAACTGGTGTTAATTTATCACAATTCCAGCATTAATAGAAAAATCCCTGTATTTTTGGTGAGTTCGGAAAACACACCCTCAATAGTGATGTCGACTACTTGGCATACCCAGAAATTTGCAATNATATATATATATAAAGTGGCCCAAAAACATCATAGCAGTTATAAAATTCCAGCAAATTCTAAATTGATTTGAATATAATAGCTGCAAAATATTTCGATGAGATGCGGGCAATTGGTAGAATCTACGATCAACCGACTAATACAAATACAATATATTTTGAAAAATTTACCATTTTTGTATTTGTGAATAGAAAATGACTAACTTTTAAGACATTCAAATTTTCTTTACTCTCACGCACCTGCACATCTTGGCAAGAAGAAAGTATTTTACAAATGTAAATATCAACATACATGTAATATTTGCATAGAAAGAATCAATAAAATCAATTATTACATTACTTACAACTTTTGAATGTCAAATTCATATTAAAAATTGAAACTTAAGGAAATCAAATACGATCTGGTGAAAACTTAATGTCATTGCTTAAATTTAGTTAGTTCATCAATGCATAAAAGGTAAATTCATCTGCCTTCGAGATAAGCCTTCTCACATTCTTGGATCTAATTGTGTTAATTGTTTTAAGAAATATGTTCCAAAAGCTCTATGAACTATTTTGCATAGAATATTTTTGGATATTTTATAATTTTGCGTATTATTCAGTTAAAAATAAAAAATATTACTTTGACACGGTTAATATAATGAAACATTTTTAATCATTAAACTGCCCATTGTATTAAACTACAAAACCGTTTTGTGAACACTTTCCAACAATTTTTTCCACGAGTATTTGGAAATGTCAGAGTATTCGGACACATCTATGGCTAAGAATGATTCCCTGTTATTGTGAAAATTTATGATATATATATATATATATATATATTAAATTTTTTAAAATAGAAAACTTTTTATTGTAATCATGTTAAAATTCTTCCCATACCCGGTGTTCAGCAAATAAAGCGATCGAAATCCATAAATGCAAACACTAGCCCTAAATATTTTGCTTTTTGTAAATTGGCAATCCAAATCCCATCCAGATGCACCCAGACGGGTTCACACCGCGCAGGAGTTCGGGATAAAATTGAAAGTGAAAACGATTTCGATTTGCGATATCTTTATTATTTTTTGTACACACAATCATAAATTGTACAAAATGCTAAGGTTAATTAAGGATAAGGTCCCCATCCTCATAAAAATGTAAAGAAATTACCAATCCATTTACCAAGAAATTTTAATATTTCACAGAAACTGCCTTTTTTTCTCAAAATTCATGCTCTAAATTTAGGGCGCTCACGATTAACAGACAGACTCAGCAATCCCACCAGAAGCCATGGACACGCTTCATCCTTACCTGTTTCATTTCACATTTGATTAAATTCGAGTTAATGCTGTTTTTGAAGTAGCCTTTGATGCTTCCCAACAAATTAAAGCATTTGATACAGATCATTAGAAGCGCTTTTGATTCAAAATCTTTATTAATTTTCTATAACATACTATTTGGATAGGGCTGGGCGCGACTAACCGGTTAACCTGTTAACCGGCTAAGCATTCTTTAACCCGATAAAAGTACTTAACCGTTTAATCGCAGCCTTCTCATAATTAATTAACTATGTGAATGTTTTGGAGAAATTTTATACTTGAGCAAAAGTGAAAAAAGCATGACGCATATCCTGGGACCACTATTGTAGATCATGAGAATCTTTTTCCGAGACTTGTAAAGCTAGCACGGAAATATCTCGGGGTAACAGCAACTAGTGCCAATGCAGAACGACTATTCACTCGTCTTGGTCTGATTTTCAGTGACAACAGAATAGCCCTACAGCATGAAGCTGCAATTATGATTTTGTTCAGTCAATGAATGAATTTTTTTTCGAAATATGGGGCGGTTAACCGGTTAAAACTACGCGGTTGCGGTTAATACTCTCCTTTTAACCGCTCTCAGTCCTATATTTGAATGAAAGCACTCCCAAAAATATATTGAAGTTCAAAATTTGATTTACGTTTACCAATATTTACAAACGAGGAACACATTTTTCTAATTTAGTTGGCTTAATCAATATTCGACAGTGGCCTTTTTGGGTTCCTCAGATTTGATGTGGAGGGATTTCCTTTCCCTTATATCTAACTCTGAATTGGCCTATGATATCAAAACAAAACTTTGCACAAATATTCTTTATATTGCAATTTCAGAAACGTGATTCCATCAATAATTTTGTTCGCGACATCACATATCAAAATGTGGGTGTTTTTTTTGAAATAAATTAAACATTAACTTTAGCAGTTGGAAGTGATGGAATTCATTAGAATTCATTCCTAGCTTATCAAAAAAAATTTTCTTGTTTATCTTACAGCAATTTTTCACACTAATAATAATAATAAGTTTTCACAAAATTTTAAGACTATAACCTCTTTGAAACAAAATAACATACATCAAAGATTGGACATTTCACTACATCTCATTAAAAAGCTCTACAACTTAATGAGTAATAACCTAAAGTTTACTAATGAAAGAAAGTCTTCTCTCCAGTTCTAATAGTGTTAAAGCATATTGGTAAAAGCAAGATAGAATTCAGTTAAAAATGTAGTCTTGGGAAAATTTTCGTTGGTGACGTAATCTGAGCCAATGTAAGAACATTGAGTATGAATGAATGTGTGAACTATAACACTGAAGTAATAAAGCCTGATTTCCAAAGATCCTTTGTATTTCAGATTTCCCATCAGCTAAAGTTATGTGCAAACCGAATCCCAAGATCTTGTATTTTTTAGAGAAAAACATGGTTGCTTTACTCAAACAATATCAAAATATATTATTAATTTGTGGAATAATGATTGTTACAGAAATAATAGCAATGACTACACAAGACATAATTAAACGAAAATAATCAAGAGTGATACTTTAATATACGAAGCGAACATTTAGCATACATTTTAAGTCCCAGACTATGGAAGTAAAATTTTTTTAAGTTTTAATTTTAAAAAACACTAACAAAATATTTTGTCAACAAAATTTTATTAACAAAATTTATATCTAATAATATATATATATATATCCAAAATGTATAGCAATGTAAATATGATTTAATTTGTGCACTATGAATATAGTATAATGACTGCTTTTGTAGGGTTTTGACACTTCATTTTCCCATTTTTTGCTTAATAAAATATCGAATATTTCCGAAATACATTTTGAGCAGGAAGCAACATGTAATGGAGGAAGGTTCAAAGCTATAATACAATTAGTTACCATGATTTTTTTGAGACTGAGAATCTAAAATCCTATGGAAAAGACAAAATATAATGTTCATAATTGTAGCAGAATTGATATGAACAGTAATAATTGAGACAATCATGCATGATGGCCATTTATAAATTTTTTACACTTCAATTTTTGCAGAACTGGATCATGTCATCAGTGAAGTACTTGAAAAAAAATAACATTAAAACCCTACTGAAACAAAAAGTGTCGCTTTTGAAATGTCCAGTTCAATAAAGGAAATAGATTACATAAATAAGAAATCCAGTTAAAAGCCTTATGTGATAAAATAGAAGTCAAATGAAGTCTCCATATTCTTTCGCGGATACTGTATATGGTGATTCACCAATGGCAATTGCCATGCAACAATATTTCTTAAGATGGTTCAATCACGAGTATTAAATCGATGTTAGTGCAGAAACTGATGCTCTTTCAAACATTGGAGTAATATTGATAATCGAAATAGTGCAGCCATTTCATTGGAAGATAAGATGAAGTCAGCTGCAAATGGCAAATTCACAGGTAGTGAACTACAATGACCGTTACAAGGCCTTGAGTTTTGCTGTTATCAATATGACACCAACTGAATACATTACATCAACAATAAATTGTTGAGGATCTTACAAGCCTTAAGACAAGAAAACTACTTAATACCACCACATTTTATTTTGTTTTATATTGTAACATCCTCTACCAAGCTACAATATTTACAGATGTTTATCCTTAAAACATTATTTTCTACTTTTTGTGATTTAGTTTTTGAAAGCTTTATTTCATATAATATATATATATATATATATATATATGTATATATATAAACATTTATCTGAATTTACTAAACTTCGCAGAGACATATTCAGCCAGGACACACACAATTAAAGAGTTTGGAATTGAGTCTGCCGAACTAAATGGGTAGCAATCAATACAAAGATAGTGAAGAATTAAAGGTGGAGATTGGGAAAGACGTTGCAGAACTAAGCGTAGATAATTGATTTAGGTAATGCAAAAACAAATACAACATTTGAGGATTGAAAATTGGAAAAATAAACTGGTGTTAATTTATCACAATTCCAGCATTAATAGAAAAATCCCTGTATTTTTGGTGAGTTCGGAAAACACACCCTCAATAGTGATGTCGACTACTTGGCATACCCAGAAATTTGCAATGAACAGGATGAAGACATGTTGACCATTTAAATGAATCGTTTTAAACGGTTTTAAACGTCGTTTAAATCAGCCGTTTTTCTAAATGCAGCAGTCAATTAAACGATTTCATTTAAACTTCATTTATTTGACATACTATATTTAAACGGCAGGTTGAGGGCATCTACAATGCAGTAAACAAGCAATAAAGAGCATTTCACGGATTGATTTTAATCAATTTTTATATGATGAACAACTTGAGAAAAAAGCAAAATCTTATTGTAAGTTATGTAAGTCTGAAAAAATCAGATATTATTCTCAATGCATATGTTGCAAAATATAGGCGGATCTTCTAATGTAGTAATCGAAGCCAATATCTTAGATGTTCAGGTTTTTTAGATATATTAAACGAACACCAATCCTGGTCTGCAATGTCGTATAGAAAACTGGACTCAACTGGACAATTTTCTAGACGAAACGGCTTTTGAGCTATTTGCTGAAAGTACTTAACTTTCGCTCAGTATAGGTGCATGATACTTGCTCTGAATATTGCCTTCCCCAGCTAACTGCTATAAGTGATTGCCGAAAGGCTTTAATCTTATCAAGTAGAAATAGGATTTCAATGGATAATATTTGAACTAAATTTCTATTGAAACCCAAAGCAGACGATAGATTGGTTGATTTGAATTTACCTACTTTATTTAAGTCATAGTTTGAATGCAGTTTGTTTATTCAAAAAAGTTTAAGCTATCACTTAATTAAAATTTCATTGTTTAATATAATTTAACAGTTTAAATGTCATTTAAATGGTCAACACTGGGTGAAGGTTCAATATTTTGATGTCGAAGGCTGTGAAATTTTCCAAAATGTACCGAAATCAATGCGTTCTACAAATGAAATTAAAAAAATCAAAGGGTCTTGAATAATCGTTGATTCTGTATATTAGAACAGTTCAGCAGACTGCATCATGCAATGCTTATAATGATTCTCTCCAAGTTGTTTCTATTGGATGCAAAAGTAAATTTTCAAGCAAATGAGTCGAATGCGTAGTAAAAAATGTAATTCTTGGAAATAGTGTAGTACTTAAGCAAATACATACAGTTGATACAGACTAAAAGTATTGCTTAAATATTCTTTAAAAAGTTTTTTGCTTCACTGTGATTTCACGTTTTTTTAAACAAGGTCACTTTTTCAAAAATTAAATAATCAAAATTGAAAAAATGCAACACAGAAAATTAGATACTTTTGCAATAGGATTCATATTCGACGTACCCAGGATTTTCATGATGCGGGGATATCTTAATCATGACAAAAGAGATCCCAATAGTATTTCGCGATCTTATATTTTAAATTTTTCATTGTTTTTATTGTAAATTTTTTTATTTAAGCAGCAATGAAAATAACTTTTGAAAACCTGACGGGGGAACATTCCACCGTGTCCTCCACCTTGCGTACGCAAAACATTCAGCCCTCAAAGTTGTACATTAATATTCGCCTAGATTGGATGACAGATAACTAATTTTTGACAATCTCTTGTATTTATATTTTTTTATAAAAGAAAAGCTATAACAACACAAAAGAAATAAAAGCTATCTATATGCATAGCATTCCAGCCAAATATTAATGCACAAAGTTGAGGCTAGTTTTGTTGGAGGATCCTATATATATATATATAGGCTTTTCAGCTATTTGCTGAAACTACTTAACTTTCGCTCAGTATAGGTGCATGATACTTGCTCTGAATATTGCCTTCCCCAGCTAACTGCTATAAGTGATTGCCGAAAGGCTTTAATCTTATCAAGTAGAAATAGGATTTCAATGGATAATATTTGAACTAAATTTCTATTGAAACCCAAAGCAGACGATAGATTGGTTGATTTGAATTTACCTACTTTATTTAAGTCATAGTTTGAATGCAGTTTGTTTATTCAAAAAAGTTTAAGCTATCACTTAATTAAAATTTCATTGTTTAATATAATTTAACAGTTTAAATGTCATTTAAATGGTCAACACTGGGTGAAGGTTCAATATTTTGATGTCGAAGGCTGTGAAATTTTCCAAAATGTACCGAAATCAATGCGTTCTACAAATGAAATTCAAAAAATCAAAGGGTCTTGAGTAATCGTTGATTCCGTATATTAGAACAGTTCAGCAGACTGCATCATGCAATGCTTATAATGATTCTCTCCAAGTTGTTTNTGAAAAAGGCGGGCAACCTCAACAAACCAAGTTTGATTAGTTTTAGATCATTTGTGAGGTCTACAAACCAAATTTTTTGATTTCACCCTAATATATATATATATATGAAGGGCCCAAGGGAAAAACGAGAGATGTCAGTTTTCAGTAATACAAGAGTTATCTTTCATGAGCAAGCTTCTGGGTATAAGCTTTCATACTACATAGCTTTGTTAGGGAAAAACCAGTGTAGTCTGTTAATATACAGAGATAAAAATATAGGCAACAATGGAAAAACAGGAGATGTCAGTCTGTTCAAAGGGAAAAAACAGACATGTCACCAAAAATTGTCCGATTATCTCCCTTGAAACCAATCAGAAGGCAGTATTTGGTCACATTATCACAACATTAAGGCAAGATGGAGGACAGAGATAGGCATCCTGAATTGACTGACAATCCTAAAAAAGACAAAAATTAGGAAGGAAGAAAGAACGTGATCGTGACCTGCGCCTTTCAAGTCACACAACAGGTCCTGCTTGTATGTGCAAAAGATTAAAATGTTTTGAGAAAACAACCAGTGAAGAGAGAAAGTTGCTTATTGACAAGTTCAATGCATTCAAAACAAAAGATGAACAAGACAGTATGCTTGCTACCCTGCTCACCATTGAACATGTAAAACAAAGAAGGCCAAGAAATGAAGAAGCTTCAGCTAACTTGCATGACTATGCTTACACTTATTGTGTAAAAGTAGTTCGGGATGATGAAGCTAAGAGTATTCCTGTTTGTTTCAATGCTTTTCTTTCAATTTTTGGTGTCACAAAGTCTCGAATTGAAAGGATAAGGAAATCTGTGGCAACAACAGGTTTTGCACCAGCTGATAAGAGAGGTAAACATTTAAATCGACCACATGCCTTCAGTGATGACTATATCCAGAAGATTATTGATCACATATGCTCCTTTCGAGGACGAAAGAGTCATTACAGTATGAATGACACAAGAAGATTGTATCTAAGTGAGGATCTTAATGTTAGAAAAATGCATGACATGTTCCTAGAGCTTTATCCAGACAACAAATGCAGCCTTGAAAGCTACAGGAAAATTTTCACAGAACGCTTCAATATAGGATTTGGATATCCTCGAAAAGATACTTGTTCATCTTGTGACAGCTTTAATGTTGAACTTCAGAAACCTGGGATATCCACTGAAGATATGGCTAACCTTATGAGGAACAAGGAACTCCATGTACGTAAAGCTCAGGTTTTCTATGACAGAAAAAGTCTGGCAAAGCAACGTGCTCGAGGAGACCAAACATATGCTGCTCTTGCATTTGATTTCTCAAAGAACCTGAGTTGCCCAAACATCTCTACAAATGACGTTTATTATCGCCGACAATTGTCCTTTTTTTCTTTTAACATCCACTCTCTGGCTGATGATGGTGTCCACTTTTACTGCTATGATGAGACAGTGGGTAAAAAGGGAGCAGATGATGTGGCCAGTATGTTGCTTCACTACTTCTCCAATATTTTATCACAGGAGGTTACACACCTTCAGCTATTTTGTGATTCATGTGCAGGGCAAAACAAGAATTGGACAATAGTTCGATTCTTACACCACCAAGTTGTACACCAAAAGCGGTTCAAAGAAATAAAAATTTCATTTCCTATTCGTGGTCACAGCTACATGGAATGTGATAGGGATATGGCTGTTATCAATCAAAAATTGAGGGTAGAGACACCAGACGGATGGATGGAAGAGTTCAGAAGAGCACGAAAGAAACCTTCTGCATTTAATGTGGTTGAAATGAAGCAGGATATGTTCCTTGGTGTATCAGAATATGTGAGACCACTTTATCGTGTTTCATGTCCAATACAGACCAGGCCAGTTAGAGAGATGGTATTCTCACAAACTCACCCACGCCTTATACAGTATCGCCTCAACTGGAATGGTCCAATGGAAACTGCTGTACTCTCAAAACCAGTGGGAAAGAAAACCTCTGCAACCACCCGGACATTGAGGTCCCTTTATGATGAACCCCTGTCACTGAAATCAGCCAAGTACTCAGATCTACAAGTACTGAAAAGGTTCCTTTCCACTGAAAGCCAAGAATACTATGATAACTTGCCTCATTCAACAGATAAACAGGGTGACTCTGATACCGATGACCAAGAATTCAATGACTAGTTTTTATGTATTAAGGGAAATAAATATTCATGAAACTGATTACTTGCTTTTTGGAGTTTCTATTGGTGGAGACAATGATGATTACTTTGCATTCTTACTGTTCAATGGTCACTTGGTTGAATCGATTTTCCCTGTGAACTTAATTAATCACCCTTAAATACTTAAAATGTAAATAATACACTAATAGCCTTGAAGTTTATTGGTTTTATCTCATGTCATGTGTTCTTATGATAAAAAAACGCTATTTTGTCTAGGAGAGAAACACAAATCTGACAAAATAATCTTCAAAGGGAAAAACAAGACATGTCAATTTTCAACAAGATTTTTTTCTTTTCGAATTTTTCATCTAAAATATAAGTATCAGTTATGCAATTTTTATTCTTTGCAATCATAAGTGATTATATTTACATTAAAAAGTTGTCCAAACAACCTAAATGATATTCAATTGACACTGTGAGTCTTCAAACTTTATTTTTCGTTTTTCTCAAAATGACGAAATCTGACAACTCTGGTTTTTCCCTTGGGCCCTTCATATATATATATAAGCAGGGATGTCCATCTCAATTTTTATGGACTATGTAATCCTCTAAGATCAATTTTGAAAAAAAATATTGGATAAATTCAATTTTCTACAAAAAGATGAATTATATTACTGGAAAATAGTGTTATAGCAGGCATTGGTAATTAGCAACAATATATATTACTAATGGTAAATGGCATTTAATATATTTTATCAAAAATAACCTAAATGTTTGACTGTGAAATTAGATACGAAAAATATCATCATCGAATGTATATATATATATATATATATAGTAATGGTTAAAATTTAGCTTGAAAACCTTTGATAATTGAAGAAAAATGCATCCTAACAAAGTCAACAGTAATCGCAAAAATTTAGATGAGCATCTGAAAACCATAGCATATTTAGCCATTTCAATGAAGTTGAAATATAGGGATTTTCCTATAAGTGATGTGATGTGAGCAACCAACAAAATTTTTGATACGATCAAGTATGTTAATGTATGTAAACCACATGAGCATAGATGACTAAAGGCAATTCTTCTACATTGTTTCTAAATAAGCTACATTGCGATTAAGGTGGACAGAAGTGCTATTCCTATCACCTCTACTTAGTATTACATACTTCGTGAAACACTGGCCTACAATATAAAGTATTACACTAATTCACATACAAATCATTGTCTTCATAAATTTCCAATACACTGTTATCTTCTAATACTGCATTGCACATTATATTGCAAAGTAAGAAAGCGACATTTGTTAACATCGTTTGAATTGAGTTAATGTACTTATTTATTTACAATTTCATACAAGCAGTGCGGTATAATGCCTATTTAAAGTATTTTCATGCTACCTGGTGGTTGTTATGATCTCCTAAGTATGCTCGCATAACAGCACAATTGAAGGTTTTCTTGTTGCATCAAGCTATTTTACAGAGTTAAATAACACCTAGCTTAAGGCATAGCGGGCTTAGATTAAGGGCACGGTTACGGACAAACCAACGAGTTAATTTTTATAGCTACGGCTACGAAGCAGGAGTCATAAACAACATATAAATAACATCTAANGTAAACCACATGAGCATAGATGACTAAAGGCAATTCTTCTACATTGTTTCTAAGAATGAAATAGGGCACATGACACCTAAATAAGCTACATTGCGATTAAGGTGGACAGAAGTGCTATTCCTATCACCTCTACTTAGTATTACATACTTCGTGAAACACTGGCCTACAATATAAAGTATTACACTAATTCACATACAAATCATTGTCTTCATAAATTTCCAATACACTGTTATCTTCTAATACTGCATTGCACATTATATTGCAAAGTAAGAAAGCGACATTTGTTAACATCGTTTGAATTGAGTTAATGTACTTATTTATTTACAATTTCATACAAGCAGTGCGGTATAATGCCTATTTAAAGTATTTTCATGCTACCTGGTGGTTGTTATGATCTCCTAAGTATGCTCGCATAACAGCACAATTGAAGGTTTTCTTGTTGCATCAAGCTATTTTACAGAGTTAAATAACACCTAGCTTAAGGCATAGCGGGCTTAGATTAAGGGCACGGTTACGGACAAACCAACGAGTTAATTTTTATAGCTACGGCTACGAAGCAGGAGTCATAAACAACATATAAATAACATCTAAACTCGAAGTGAAGTTTTTAAAATTTTCAATTTGCTCTGGAGTCTTTAAGCTTGAGTATTTTTTAAGAAAAGAAGGTTTTTTAAGTGCAAAGCAGATAACTACAAGTTTAAGGTTAAGATGCATGTTACCACTTAAATCCTAATGTCACATTAAAAGTTTAACTTTTGAAGAAGTACACATTGCTAGAGATAATTGCAAGACTTGTGAAAGGTTTTGTCGCTTCATCTCAAATACTTAACTTTCTAAATTATCTAATTCTCTTTTAAGAGGATTTCGCAATAAAAATATCAACAGTGAGCAACACTACAATGAAAGACTAATCGCTTCTTGAGCAGCATTGTAATTGGAGAATTTAATCGCTTACAGCATTTTTCCTTTTCTAAATGGGTGTTTTGCTCTGTTTTGATTGATTATTTAAAATTAAAATTGAAATCAAGCAATGATTAATTTACATCGCAACAGCACTTATCTGCTTAAAGCAAGAATTTTAATGCAACTTGTGATGATTAAAATATAGCTCATTGATTTTGAATGAGCGTGATTTTAAAATCCATTCTATTTTACAAAATTATTATATTATAAGTTATTTAAATATTTCTGAAATTTTCGATTACAAACGACTTATTAATAGCCATAAATGCATTTTTGGCAACATAAAGATATTAGACGAAAAGTGTGCAGGTCGACTGTATGCAAAAGTATTAAAATTGTGGGTGACTCGCCGTACTGACCAAATTTTGAAATACTACTTGGTTATGGATGGACGGGTTAATTTTTGAGAAAACCACTCCCAGGTTTCATTACTATCTTCAATGCAGTATCCGGTTATTATGTTAAATTTAATCGAAAGCAGATATCTTCCATTTCAGACGAGGCGTTGCATGTTATACAAAATTAGAATAAAACAGTTATTTTCAACCTAAAATTAAGATCATATGGAAAATATATGGCTGCATGCATACATTAAAGCTATTTAAGTTTTGATAAATGTGTTGGACTGACGCAAACTCAAGCATTTTTGCTTCAACTGCTTATCAGATAAATTTTGATGTTTATAAAAACGCACCATGCTTCTGAAGCACAGCGTTTAGGTTATGCTTATAGATTTAAATGTTCTATTAACAGAATATTAGAAAATGACTGTTACTATTAATATATATATATATGTATATATTATAATAAGACTATATTCATATATTATTTTATTATAATATTATCTTTAGGGCAATTTGCGACGAAATAGAAAAATGATCATCAAATTTAAATATATAAAATCTGCATTCGATAAAATTTTTTAACTTTTTTCTAAAAATGGATATCCCTTATAAATTTATAAAAAATCACTGTTTCAAATAGTATACTACAACCGTCAAAAGCTATTGAAGAATAAACCACCAAGTCCAAGAAATTTGTTGGAAACTACCCTATGCTCAACACTGAAGAACAATACTGAAAATCATCAATATAAAATGTTAAGAAATTTCTAATATTACAATCATTTAAAACTAAATTACTAACATTAAAGATCGTACTCTGAAAAAGAAGCTTTTATTATAGAATATCAATGTAATTTGATAAATACAATAAATTGTACATTTGTGAAGCAGGTCGACATTTTGAAAAAAATAAAGAACATCTCTCAGTGGACATTTAAGTACTGAAATTCATCGACCCATAATCAATTATGAATCATTAAAAGAAAATAATAAATATAGTATAATAAGCAAATAAATATAATTAATGGAACATACATATTTTAGGGAATGTATGCATTTTATGTGTAACATCTAGTGTATTAGTCTTAATAAGTTTTGCTGCACCTAATCATCTACTCTGAGAAATGCACATAAGTGGTTGAAATTCATTTTAAATTACAATTAATTTATGCAACATGCCACTTAATTATATATATATATATATATATATATATATAAAGTTACCTTACATTGAAGACAAACAATTTATTATTAAGAAAAAGATTAAAAAAATAAATGCAAGTTTAACATCATCTAAAATTAGGCCCATTTTTACATCATTACAAACGGATAAAATATTTATGAAGAAAGATAGAATCCCTGAATGTTTAGTTTCATCCACCGTTTACAAATATACTTGTGATAGCTGTAACAAGCTATACATTGGTGAAACTAAACGACATTTTGGTATTCGCATTAAGGAACATCTTAACGGGCACCTTGAAACAGAAATATTCAAACACCATCATGAATTAAAGAAAGAAAATTTTGAAATAGCCATGAAAACAACACACACTAAGATCTGTGAGGCTCTATTAATTAAACAACATAACAAAGAAAACATCATGAATAAACAATGTAATTTAGGCAAGAATGAGATTAAATTATTTTAGTGTATGCAATATCATTAAATTATAAAGTGTAGTATATTGTAAACTTTTATTACCGCAAAAATATTGTTAACTGACGATGACTATAATATAGTCGAAACGTTTTTGTATTAATGTCAAATA
>CABFPE010000027.1:781122-815035 GCA_900660155.1 Hofstenia miamia
CATATATATATATATATATATATATATATATATATATATACTATTGTGCTCAGATTTATGTTATGTTTGGTTTTGATTTAAAATTTTCATCAAGGCAAATTTTGTGTTAATACATCTACAATACACCACATTAAATTTTATTTATTTGTTTATTCATTAGTCTTTGTTTATTCTAGTTCTTAACGAATAGGGCCTCAGAAATCTTAGTATTAGGTGTTTTCATAATGATCTCAAAATTATTGATGTTCGCTCGTTCATTTATATATATATATATATATATATATATATATATATATATATATATATATATATATATATAATATATATATATATATATATATATATATATATATATATATAATATGTAATTTGGAATATCATGAACAGTGTATGAACCAATAAAACACTGCGTTCATTTGGTGTGATGTAAAAATCGTAAAAGCCAACTTTTGTTTCAATATTAATGAATGTTGTGACAGCAGCATCTGCTTAGAGCTCAAGTCAAAAAAATTGACCACGTTACAAACACATTTTTGATAACAAACGAAAGACGAATAGAGGCTTATAAAATATATGTGAAAATATAATTGACTCAGCTTATAACCTGGTGACAAAGTTATTTGACAAGTTTGCCATACAAAGCGTGACACGCAGATAAACGTCTTAAAACTGAATCCATTAAACGGACTCTAACTTCTTGAGTTATTTGGTGCTGCGATTCAAAAAATGTAACATTTAATTCTCTCAGATTTGTAGGATTTTTTATCTTAACAAAATTCTTCAGAATCTGCACGCGTTCTCTATGGGTACCAGATCTGGCGAATTCGGTGGAGATTGAATAACTTGAATATTATAATTGGTAAAAAATTCTTTTGTCGATTTTGAGATATGAGGGGTTGCTCCATCTTGTTCTAAGATCTATAAATCGGGATATAAGCAGGTTGCGTGTAGTACAAATTCCTATAGTATTTGGCAATATTTTGAACTATTAATTGTACCAGTGTGAAAACAAATGATAGTCAAATTTTGAAAAGTGGCCACTTTTTTTACTTGAGCTATATTTCATTTAACTTAAGTTTTTACTTTCCTTATGTGTTATTAACCAGTCTGCAAATAGCATTACAAATATCAAATTTATGATTTCTTAAGCATTCATGTTGTGTGTAAAATAGATTCAGGTAATCTAGGCAAAACATGGTTTCTACATTTAAAAAAATTATAAAAAAGGGAAGGGAAATTATCCAATTTCACTTTTCAGTGAAGTTTTTTAATTAGGTATATATTGCACAGAAGATTACTTACAAATACTATTAATTTTATTCAATTAGCCGTTCTAATTAGCACTATAGAAGAAACATTGATGCCCATGCGTAGAACGAAATAATTATTTACGACAAATAGCGTTTGTTAAGCACGTGAAAATTTTATCTGGGATAAAAGCTTTTAGAATAAAGGCACTTTGAAATCAGCGCGAAAACCTTTTAAATATTTTGAAAAATATTTTTGAAAATGCTTTTTACGGAGCCCGTAAATGATATAATTCCGCAATTACACACCTACAGAAACTAAATTTATCAAATAAAATTCACTCCGAATTTTATAAGTGAGTTTAATTAAAGAGATGTTATATTGTTGATAAATGATGGTGGGAGGCATCCAAATTCACTCAGCCTGTGGCGATAGTGATATTTGCAATCTCACATTTTACAAAATGTAGAATAGATAATTATAAATTTCTACGATGCTATTTTAAATAAAATGTATCTACTCCCGTAATATTGGGTGAATTTAGGAATATTTTAGACGATTTGAATATAATTTACTCAAGTGGCATTTATAATAATTTTAATTTTGACAGAAGAATTTAAATTAAGACTAATATAAATGGCTTTTTAAGATACTGTTTGTTACATCATTTTGTATTAAATCTCAAGGGAATCAAAGGTATAGACACATTAATCCTGTTAGGTATGATGCATATAGTTAATATGCATGTGTATCTGTTAACTTTGTGTGTTAATAATGTGAGAATATATGACAGACACTTAGTAATACATAAAAATTCAGAACTATCAATGTCTGACACATTTAGTAAATAATAGCGTCACTTTACTAAGTGTTTGGATTACATTTAAAGATTCTAATTTACATAAAATTATAATTTCCCGATTGCCGGAAAGCATTCTTTAATTTAATCGCCTAGGTTAGCAAATAATTGTAGAAAGAATAGAGAGTAACATAATCTTAATGGTGTCTCAGGTTTTTTGTGAAGCAGTTATCTCCTAGGAATTATATAATGTGAACTTCCTTAAGTACTTAATCGAGTTAATAAATTGTAAATTTTTCAAAGTTTTCTTACTACATTTAAGAATTTTGTAATTTTTAGATTTTCTCAAACTATATCATCCAATAGCAATAATTTTTTAATTCAATTGAAGGATTAGAAGTTAATGCAAGCGTAAAGAAATTTTGCTTTTTAAATGGAACAAGTAAGAATAAAATTAATATAAACTTAGTTTTCATATTGTTTTCTAAGTTTCCATGTCTTAAAAGCCTATAATTACCAAATTGCAAATTATATCTAAAATATGATGTTTGCATTATGTAATGTTATTGAAATGGAAATCTTAGAAAAAACATATATTTTGATATATCGTTTAAATATAAGTTACAAAATATTTTTTGTCAAAATTTAATTTTGTCCACAGACATAAAGACTAATGGTGACGACAGCTCATGAAATCTCTATATATTTTGCACCCACAACCCACAGACACCAATGAAAAAGACCTGATACTTTTCTATAACTCACAAATCATTAGCAAATTAACATATGCACCCCTGTTTAGGTAAGCTGCTAGCTAATATGCAAAAAGGTAAAAGCGAAGGAATAAAATGTTAGCGTTTGCCTTTTTGTTGAACCAATGACAAGAAAAGAACTTTGAACTTCATTGCAGCAAAACTCGAAAACGAAAATTTAAGTTAAGCATTTTGTAAATTTTTTCTAATAGCTGTCATGATTTTTTGCAGATACAATAAAGCAAAATCAATGGTCTATAATAATAAATCTATCTATTGTATATACATATATATATATATATATATATATATATATATATATATATATATATATATATATATAAATGAATCCGTAAAATTTCAAGGTACGAAAATTCAAAGCTCGGAAAGCTCACGGCGAGAATATTCAACACCCAATTTCAAGGCCTTTGAGAAATCTAACAAAGCAAAGTCTTATGATATATTATCAGAGCAAATGATAACCCAAAACATATCATCTTGAATATTCATGCCTTTCAACTTCCGGGAACCAATATAATTATGTCAATTATTTGAACGAACATATTCAATGACTTGCACATAAAAGATTCCTCTGCAAAATATACTGACAAGACACACTGTAAATTTTGCTTTATATATTCACAAAGTTTACAGCTGAGGTATGTACTTAGAAGTAATAGTTTACTAAAAAATTATTTTACCACAATTTGACTAAGTAACAGTTTGCTTTTAATAAAAGAACTGAAAGAGCTCTAAGAAAATATATATATATATTGAAATATACATACACATACAATGCTGCAGTTCAATTCGGTAAGGGTTCAGAAAAAAACTTAGAAAAAGATTGAAAAATTGACTTATACTCGTAATAATTTAGGAGTGATAGAATATATGGTTTGGCCAGTTGCAAAAAGGCTACCCTAGAAATATGGAAACTTTTAATTCCATCTTTATTACTTAAACTAGTAAAGAAGGATCAGCGATTTAATAAACCAGCACAAACTTAAAACGGATTATAATAATCTGATTATGGTAATACGAAAGGTTACTAATTTTATTGGCGCTTTTTGCGAAATGCTTTTGGATGATTTCACCAGGCAATTTTTATCATGTATTTTACAATTTCTAAAGAAGGTTTTGTGCAGCAGTTATATATTTGAATACTGTTACAGTATTTTAAAGTTAATATAAAACATCCAATTATAAGAATAACTTTGAGAATTTTATCAATGCAAATCATATTAGCAAAAAAGTTTAGTATCAATAAACCACTTAGGATGGCCTCATATGGGAGGATAATTGCCCCCATTTTTTTCCCATAAGCGATTGGTCGTTTTTAACAATTTCAATAGTTTGTCTTTTTTCGTAATTATAACCATTCTTGAGACTTACCTATTTTATTATGTTTCTTATATAATTATATATAAATATATCTTAAGGTCTTTTTCAAGATTTTGCCCCTCCTCCAAAATCTTACCTGGCGCCCCTGCTTAGAGTGCCGTTGACAGCCAATGAAAGATTAGATTGGATTATTATATGCTGACCAACTTCAGTGAAAATCTATGAAAAAATGAGAAGACATTCGAAAAATCTTAAATGCTAGACATTGCTACTTTTGATGCAATAAAGTCTGGTGTAACCTTAGGGTAGACTCGATCAATAAATGTCATATCATAGTGTCAATAACATTGAGGAACACATATTAGTGTCTAAAAACGAAATTTATATTGCACTTAAATTGTTTTGACCAAAATATATTATCTGAAATTCAAATTTATTTTTGTGACACAAAATGTCCAGTTTTAAATAGGAAATAATGTTGTTAAGAAACATGTCATTTTTATCGATGATCCTTTTTAATGAGAACTGCATCAAAATTAGCTTTAAATCTATATAATTTTCAAGATTTTGCTTTTTTCAGAACACAAATTTCGCAAATAGGCATTGCTTATGCTTAAATATATATATATATATATATATATATATATATATATATATATATATATATATACATGTTTAAGGATAACGAATATAACTATAATATAAGACGTATTCTTATAATTATTGTAACTTATTTTCAAATGTTCATTAATATACACTTTAGAAAATATTATTTTTCATTTTTTCCTTACTATGTAGCACCAGATACCATTTGACAAAAAAGGAGAAAGTTTTCCAGGAAATTCTGATTTAAACATATTTAACTAAAGCCATATTGTCAAGTTAATTTTAAAAGGAAATGCAATGTTAAGTATATAAATAATATTATATAATAACAGCTTACTGTTATCCATGCCAGACAATGCCAATGTGATAAGGGCCAATATTGGGTTGTGTCATAAATCAGTGCCAATCCCATTACCCAAGCTCCTACACTTAAGTCGGCTACAGCCAGAGAAATCAGAAAATAGTTTTGTACTAGACGAAGAGCAGAATGCGTCACAATTGCATAAATGACAAGAGTGTTGCCTACAATGGTGACGACAATTATAACAAGAAGAACAGCTGCCAATGGTATTGCAATTAAAGCCGGAAGAGGCTCAATGTACTCGAGTGTGGCATTATTTCCCACCAAAACCATCGTTAAACTAATGAAAATTTAAGTTGAGATTTAAACAAATGTGTAATTTTGCTAAGTAAATGTTATGCATTCAACTGTAATCTGATTGGATGAATGGCAAGGAGATATTTTGAAAAACAGTAAATGCTTATTTCCAAAATCAATTTCACTTAATTGCGGAAAAAGTGAATGTTTTTACTACCACGCACTTGGTTACATTTTATGATCTGTAATTTGCCAGAGCTATAAACTTTCAGTTTCAAAACTAAAGCCCTCTGTTTCTAAAGTAACGGTTTGATGATCAAGATATTGTGCTTAAGAAATAATGGAAAACAATACCAACTTTAATATCCACAGAACACTATAACAAACAATGCTCTTAGTAATGATTGACGCAATTATTAAGCTGTCCAATTGCAAATTGTAGTGATTTTATACGTTTCAATTTGAGAATTTTGGATTATTTACATGAATTTGGTAATTTTTCACTAAGTGAATTTGATTATGATTCCCAAACGACCTAAAGAAATACTAGACATTTTACCAAAAAACAAAATTTTATAAAAAAATTGGATCAGGTTGTGATTTCACTAATTCTTATAGTATTGCCATCATCTAATTTTCAAAAGGTTTATAAAATTTAACAAATTTTCAGTGTGAAAAAAATTAAATTTTATTACACATTTGTTTAATACGTACTGGTGAGCAATCCATTCTTGAAAATGTAAAGAAAGTATTTATTAAGCAATACATGCAAAATAAATTTTCTCATTGAATATGTTCAATAATGGAATATAACTATCAATAAAAGCATAATAAACTCTAACAGTCTTGAAAGCCATTTTCTACATTTACAAACAATTTTCTCCTGGCATATTACAAAATTTGTGAGCATATTTAAATGTAAAGTTGCGATGTGTACTAAAAACTTTTGCTGTGCCTAAAGTACTTGAAAATTGTAATTTTCTAGATACCTATTCTTCAGGCAAGTTTATGAGATCAACAACGAACTTTAACTTTCTATATGTAGATAAATATCACAAGTATATCGAGGTTTGCGTGCCCAAAGCCAGAGTTCACTACACCAGGTCGCGATTTAAGAACGAAAATGAAAGAAGAGAAATTGTTCTATCATATTTTGGATATTTATATTTGTTCTTAATTCTTTATAGAGCTCTTAAAATTTTCAAAAACTCCTGGGGTATTTAAGAAAATCCTAAATAATGTCAGGAGCTTCTAATGAGATTCGAATGCGTAAGCAATCATGCGATGACCTTATTATTTTTCCACTCACTTACAACAGTAAATGGAATATTTATTCCACAGATGGAATCGGGTTGAAATTTGCAAACCCGAGCCAACTTGAATCCGAAAAACCTCAAACCGATTCAAATTCGAAACAGATTTTTAGAATTTAGTTAAAATATATCAGTTGTCTTTATAACAATTAGAAAGATTTCTAATAAATGGAACACATTTGAAAAGTATTACACATGTCTTTAATCATCATTCCACAAAAGGAAAAATCACAGTAACAATGAAAAAAGAGAATTTCACGACATAAGTTTATAGAACTGTTTCGTTAATTTAACTGTTACAATCTCTTTTGAAACTTCATTTATATGAATCCTAGTAATCATGGAGTACTGAATGTTAGTTGCAAATAAACAATTTAATGTGTAAAAACTGTATAAATTGTAATAATTTATTTTTATATAAACTTTTAGTTCAAGAAATATCTTTAGAATGTACATTTATGCAAATTTCATTTAAATATGAACTATTTTTAAATTTTTAGTAAAATTATTTTCTCAGTCCGACATTATTCGATTCATTAGAAAGTGATTGTGCAGATTACGTCGGATCCTACAATATTTATCGAAAATGAAACAGCAGGAAAAACTCAAATATTTTTAAGAAATATTTGTCTCAGATCATATTGGCTTTTATTCTCGCATTGTTAAATGCACGCAGACAAGAGTAGATGATTAAATTCATGAACATTGTAAAGGGAATTTGTGATATTATATGTCTCATTACCTCTAGTCAAAAAAATACTTTTTCTAAATCAGTAAGCTTTCCTAAATCCGCTTAAATTTACCCCTCTTGCAAAACATTTTGAAAAGTGCATGTTTATATATTTAGGGTTATGTTGTAAGAAATCTGTTAATCTTCACTGTACGTTTGTTAAAAAAGCTCGTTACACTTGATTCCCATAAAGTTTTGGACATATTGTTAAATTAGGAGTAGAGTTTCAACAATATGCAACAATTGTCGGTGAGTTAAAGTTGATGATTGATAAATTGACTGCAAATGTCAATGTCACATAGCTTTTCATCTTAGTTTGGATTAATTAGTAGCATCCTTGAGCAAGAATGCCAACAATTGAAAAGACTATGCCTTCTGTTTTCTTACAGATAATCAAATAATCAATTTATATACAGCTTTTATAAATTCCATACAATTGATAGTTCACTATATCATTAAGCTTAAACAGCCTGGAAATTTTTGAAAAGCTCTCATAATCTTACTTTGAGTACAACCCCTCTCCTCCTCAATGGGTTAGTTGTTGATCCCAAAGCTTTAAACTTTATATATATTTGAACACTGGAATGGACAGAATTAAAAAGCTTTTTATACAAATCGCAACGTCAGTAGTTTGGTTATTGTGGACTCGGTTATGTTCTTATTATACCTAATTAATAATTGAAAATTTTTAGTTGTCATCAAGTTAACTTTTTCTATGTAAAAAGGCCTTATATTTTTAAATAGAGAATATTTTAGTTTGTTACGTAATGTACATTAATGAACTTGCGGCATCTTTCCGCACTGATGCTAAATGTATCTTGTCTGAGCCTCACGATTTCCAAATTTGCTAATTGTCTTGGAGAAAATTTTATGTAAATTTCAATAATTATTGTTTACCGAAACATACACACATTTTGATTTCATTGTCTGATGAAAGCTAGTACCCTAGTTGCTTCATTCTTTAGTACATTTGCTTAAACTCACATTTGCATAAAAATTACTACAAATTAACAAAATATATATTATTAGAATTATTGCACAAAGTGATTTTGTTTAATAAATATAATTGAAAAATTTCCTTCAAAAATTGATTGCGCTTTTAATATAAGAAGTAATTTGTTTTGCATCCGATCAAATATATTGAAGAACAAATATAAATAATTATACTCTTTTATGTAATCTATATGTTCAAGTTAAATACATATTTAAATGAAGGAATCAGGACATGTAATATTGGTTTCAGATGGAGATTCTGAGAACCCACTTTAAAGGTAAGTGAATAATTAATTCTTGATACAATATTTAAGCTCGTCGAATCGTCAAGTGGAAAAACATATTTTAAATATATTTTGATTTAAACTTTCTGCCATTTTTACTATTGAATGTATTCTTTTTTACAAACTTTCCTGAAAATATAGTGTGCTGCTTTGATATAAATTTAAGTCAGTATTGTGACATGGAAGATATTTCATCTAGTGACATGAATTTGCCATGTAACATGCTATTTCAATTTGTTTTAAGCAAGTTTCGTTTTATTGGGTCTCATAAACTAACAGATTGGTAAACACCTTTTTAGTAGAATAAGATTTTATTGTCAAAGAGAATTATTACAAATAATTGTGTAAGGATGAACCTTTTTGCTAAGACTTATTTTTGTGCCTGAAGTACATGCAAATATATATTTTGTTCAATGATAACATAGATTTTTGTAAAATTATTCAAATTCTTTCTCCAGAATTTGTTGACTTGATGTGTCAATTGGTTGTTGAAGTTATGTATGCAAGTCATTAATTAAAGAAAAAAGTTATAATGATGAACACCAAACTAAAACAGACAAAGATAATACCAACATTTACATCGCTTAAAACATCTAAAATTGTTAAAAAAAGACCGAGTTCAGAAAAATTTAGTTTCTTTCTTAATATATAAGTACCAATGTGATGATTGTAAAAAGTCATACATCGGAGAAACTAAAAGACATGTGGAAGCCAAAATAAATTAACATCTACACGGGCAATTAAGATCAGAAATACATTTACAACATACTGCAAGAGAAGATAATTTCTATATCCAAAAATCGGTGAAGCAATTTTCATTAAGGAAACTAAGACAAATCAACTATTAAATATAAAACAAACATGTTAACATTAAATTTATTTTAGAAGTACATGCAATATTAATATATAAAGTGTAGTTATTGTATAATTATTCCGCATTATTGTTATGTTATGTTAAATGAGGATTTAAAATGGAAACCGTTTTATTCTAACATCAAGCAAACATGAATATATCACTGTTCAGCATAGTTACATTTGAAAAAAAAATATATATATATATATATATATGTATATGCGCTCTATGTCATAAAATCCAAAATCATCATAATTTCATAGAATGTTGTCAATGAATTAATGAATATTGCTAAATGATATAATAGAATTTCAGATTAAACAATGTTTTTTGGAAAAAATGCCCTCTGAATAATTCATTTATATAAATTGCAATTTAATTATGTAAAATAATGTTATAAAGCCACAGGAAACATTTTAGATGCTTTTACTCCTAAAACAATTTCATGTACAGGTGAAGCTGTTTCAATAGACTATATAACTCCATTGTTCATATTGATTTTTGCAAATCTGCCTCAACTAAGCAATATCAAGATGAATATCCACTTCATATATGTAGAATCAATAACAAAAAATAGTGTATGCCAATAAGTGATTATTTAATATTTACTGAAAAGTTCTATTGTTTACCACGAATTCGCCACTCATTGCAAATTATGAGATGCATGCTTAATAGCGTCATCTTAAAATTTCGAAGTATGTCTTGAAAATTTGAAAAATATAAAATAATTGATTTTATTTCTTGACGAAAAGAGTCTTTGCTTTTGTTTCTGCTTGTATGTTTGATCTGTTAGTAGGTTTTCTTAAAATGTTGCAGTGTGATAGCACAAGTAAATATTTATTAATCGCGTGATTTCAAATTATTTTTTATTTTTATACATAATATACATAATAATTGGCCAATCAATTTGCGATCAGCTTTCGCGATTTTCTGTATCCTTTTAAGGTAATCCTAACCTCTTGGATAATTCTCAAATCGAGTGAAATTAACGTCAGTAATTTTTTGATAACTCAATATATAAGCTTTGCTGATATTTCCCGCTCTTCAGTATAATTACCCGACTCGAGTCGAAAATTTGATTCTAGAATTCGACGCGACTCGAAACCCAAAATCGGGTCGGGTTTAATCGAAAACCCAATGCAAATCTCTAATTATCTTCTAATAATTAAGTGCTATTTTAAGTATTTATTTTTATTTGATTTAGCAATGTGGAGTTATTTGTGCACCATTTAATCGCAATTCCAAATTCCGATAGAACAGATAATATACTTTTGAAATGAAAAACTAATGTAGTGTTGTATATGACAGAACGGAGTCTACGCGAGGAAGGTTCTGTTTCTTTGCTAATTTCGATTGGTTCCATTCTTCAATATCAAATTTATATTAATTATCGGTCTGCAGTGTTGAATCTTACTTGTTAAAAAATTAAACTTGTTCAAAAATTTATTGAATTTTATAAGAAATTTCACATAAATAAAGATTCGCCTATATTTTTGAACCTTAGTTTCCCCTTGTTTATTACATAGGGTCCTCTCTCCCTATCGATTACATACGTGCAAGACTGCGGGGACTAGTAGAGACTCTTGTAGTGTACATGTGATAACTGGTTGCCATTGATTGCTAGCCAAAATCGGAAAGTATCTCGTAGTCAAATAGAGAAAAATATTGTAGATAATGTGTCTGCCCTAACTAAGACTGCTCTAGATTAAGAATGTAGCTATTACTTCGCAAAATTTATTTGTCTACAATGTATATTTACATTTCGCAAGGATTGAATATGTTTGGCAATTACTTAACATCTTTAACCCTATATCCCTAGCGTTACCTTAAAGCAACAAACCACTTTGTCCCAAATTTTTAAAATTCTTATCCAAGCCTGTTAAAAATATAGAAAGCGTTTGATCTGGACACATCTATATGATGATGAAGCTTTGCGCTAAGAACAATATTTATCCGATTTTTGTAATGAGCCGGTCTAATGCTCAAATAAAGCAAAAACTACCCTAAAATGTTTTTGTTTTTGGAGAAAAACAGTATGAGCCCCGCGGAGGAGACAATTCTCTATCTTGTGGTGTTTTCAAATTTTTAATACAGTCATTAGCTGGTGGGGTATACTTGTTGAAATATTTTTTTAAAAGTTTTTGAAAAATGTCTAGTGAATGTATGGGCAATCTAAACAGACAATTTAGACTTTTGATGATTGTTTTCAATGTTTAATATTGAATGATCGGCAATCGCATCAACAAAAATGCCTGTTGTTTGGTGTTTTATTAAAATAATACACTTTTGAGAATAATTATTTAAGAATAGAAAACCTGTTTGACCTCGATTAAAATGTGTTGAACATAAATCGAGTCCGAGGTCAAATGCAGACTCTTTAATTTTCTAGTCATGAATTTGTGTAGACTAAATTCTTCCACCACTTAAAAAAATTCTAAGCACACTTCAAATTTTACACCGGATTAGCTGAGTTACAATTATTTTTGAAAATTTGAATGTCTTAGAAGTTTCAAGTATTCATTAACGGTTTGTCGATTTTTGAGGTATGTCATACCCCACCCAACATTGAATGTGTTATCGCTCAAAAACTATTCACGTTAATACTACGCCATTTTGTGAATTTCACTATTATTTTATAAGCAATCATTTAAATATATTTTCACTCATTAGTTTGAATTAAAATGATTACACAGCAATTGTCTTCTAGAGACCATTGGGGTATGTGATACCCCACATAGATCTTCAGTGGATTTTTCAACGTATATATTACTCAATCTTTCATATATCAGTTTTTTTCGAATATGCATGTGCAAAAATGCATTATAATTTACTGCTTAAGCATGGTGTGGTAAAAGATATTGTGTAGTTAGATATCAAATGTATTGATTACTCAAGCAATACTAGAGGAAGTTGATGAGACGATAACATTCACAAATTTCCAGACCCTAATGATTCGAAGTTAATGGCAGTTGAAGAGTCTGATAACATCAATGAAGATTACATTACAATTCGGGATCTTGATTTGCTAGAAAATATAACTATAAAGGTGAAACATCTAATAATGATCAATTGAATGAATTTTGTATAGCAGTATTGCGAACAATCAGATCACGCAGGTCGTGCACCTCAACGAAATATAGAACTTTATTCTTGGACCTGAACTAGGAATAACTCAATTGAATGAGAGTGAGGTTTTTCCCTTCCTGTAGAATCGCTTTCCAGAAATTCATCAGCATTGCAATGATTTTGGAAGAAGAAAAGTTATTACATGGAATGGAGAACATAATGAATTGCTATTACAAATTCGTCTGAGGGAAATAACTACTTATTCACTTAGTGTAGTTTCTTGAAATTAAAATGTATTTTAACCCTTTTTCGTTCATTCGTCTCAGAATTATGATTTCAAAATGATAGATATTTTTAAAATTCTGTTATACAACTATTTGTCGGGTTCGGGCCAGGGCGAGGCGAAGGATTTTTTCTTTAAATCAGTTCATTGAGTAACGTTGGAATCAATTACTGATATAGATTTCAATGCTACATTGAAAAATGAATAATGTGTTAAAGTAACTGCATAGCAAAGCATTTAATCTTCCACTACTGGATAGTTTGTTTTGGTGACATGTTGGCGTTTTCAATTCGAATCTCCAGTGAGATTAATCTAAACTGTCTTTAATATACTAATATGTACTCCATAAAATTTTTTGTCTGAATTTAGCCCGCTTCCCCAGTAGACGTAGAACTGTTGTAAATACGTCGTTTTTGTGGTGGATTAACGTTTAATAGACTTTGAATTGTTTGAGTGGCGTTTATAATGCGGATTAGTGGCGGTTTATAATTCCATCTAGCAAAAAATATTTAAGAGCCGTTACACCTCTCGAACAACCCATTTTTGACAGAAACCAAAAAAACCAAATCGTCGCAAACTGACGCTTAAATTAAACAATTTGATTGGCTAATATTAATATATAAAATAAACCTGTGAAGTTCATTTTTGAAAATTTTCATCCAAGCCGAAGTTATGGTAGAATTGTCGTGTAACTGCAGAAAAGGTAGATGTGTCCGTTGTAGTGGGTGTTATAGATGTGGATGCACTTGTGAGTAACTTTTCGAAAAATTAACTTTTTTTAGAATTTCAAATTGTTTCGAGGGTTTTAGATGTATACCTTAAAACCTATCAACACGGTTTAGTTCTTACTGACACTTCGATTTAAAATTATCTGTCATCTGGTAGAAAAAATGGGTTGGTCGAGAGGTGTAACGGCTCTTAAAAATAGGAATAATTTTAATATTATAACAATTTGAAGATACATTTCTTAAAAACTGCATTTTTATTGATAGTTTGTCGTTTTATTGTGAAAAGACGTTGTTTTGTAATGTCGTTTTAGTGTTGTTATTATGTCGTTCAACGACGTCGTTACGACAGGTCTATGTTTACTGGGCTTCGTCAAACTTTTTGTCATGGAAAAGGATGCTAACTGTTTGGAATGCAAGATAATTTTGCAAACGATTTGTTGCCGATCTGGAGATATTCATTACTATTATACTATGTTCTACCATTTTATTAAATTCAATTTGTTAGTTTTAGATTTTAAATTGTTCTTTAAATATATAATTACTTCAATTGTTCTAAATAAAAAAGTTGTGTTCAGTGGTGTCAAGTTTCGAAAGACAGATTGGGTCGGGTCGGATCTGACCAACATATGATTCGGGTCGGATTGGGTAAGGTCTAAAATTTGACTCGGTTCCAGGAATGGATAGAATTTCGCCAGTTAC
Source organism: Hofstenia miamia (assembly GCA_900660155.1). Classification (NCBI taxonomy): domain Eukaryota; kingdom Metazoa; phylum Xenacoelomorpha; order Acoela; family Hofsteniidae; genus Hofstenia; species Hofstenia miamia. The sequence goes on from CABFPE010000027.1 coordinate 795,416, forward strand.
GTGTTCGTAAATTCAATGATAATGTACACCATCTGATGTTTCGACTACCCGATGTGCATACGTTCCTGCTGCATTTGTGTCAAAAGCTAGTTTATTAGAAATTTCATTGGCGATTTCAATAAATAAAAACACTTATTTTCAAGGTATTTTGCTGGTATTTGAATTTCCTGAAAACTTACAAAAATATAACAATGCTCGATCAGGAAAACAAGTTTATATTTACTTTTGTGGATACGATAAATGGTGCTGTTTTTCGCTGTAACAAATATGTGGAATACTAAATGCTTGTACAAATCATTAACGCTGCTAGTGTGAATACAATCTCATAACGAAATCTTAACCAAATAATTAATTGTCTAAATTTTGGTTTTGGTGGTTGTTTTGGCTGACGTATGTAGAATAAAAATCGATTTATGTGGTAGAGGCTAGGATTCAATGTACATCGAATGAGTAATCTGTTATTTAGTGATTAAAACCAAATAGTTTGTGTTAGAAGAAAGCGTAAGCTACATATTTTCTTAGGCATATTCATCGAAAGCGCTGTGAAATTATCCAATGTGAAATGAAATTTATCCAGCACTACATATTTGTTGAATCAAGTAAACAGTATGCGCATCAATTGCCAATAAAAAATTTTGATGTCCTGCACCAGCTTTCTTCTTTTTCCAACATCATTTTTCAGATAGAGGACTGAACTTTCTAGCAATACTTCTTGCAATCTTAATGCTTATATTAAAAGTCGTAGCATGCGCAGCTCTATTTTAAGAAGTTAAATTTTGTGGGATACCCAATAACATACAATAATTAGCATAAGTGAAGACAAGACTAAGCTAGCTATTGTTGGTACAAGTTACATTCATTTGGTAGAATTAAAAACTGAATAAAAAGAAAATAGTGATACAAATTCATTGCTGCAACTACGTCGAACTGTTAACATCCTCTTTGGCAGTCTTCTCTACATCTTACTACACTCATTACAAACGCTACAAAACGTTAACAAAGTGTGAATCCATTAAGTTTCATTCCTCTTCATTGGCTCAAAATATAGGACCGCATCCTATATAGGAGCGCTTTGTCAATATTTAAAAACATCCATCAGAACTATTAAAGCTTTCACCTCTAAGTCATTGTTTATTGATTCTTCTCAGAGCATTTGGAAAGATTGCCTTCAGTTTTGAAGGAGCCTTCGTATTGAACACCTTCTCTTGTGATCTGAAAGATTACATTTTGGCGACCTCGTTTTATACCTGAATAAAACTCACAATCTGCAAAAGAAAGCTATAAGATTTGGAATAATTAATAAATACAAAAGTATTTTTTCAAATATTAACGAAAATGATAAAAAATGTACAATCAAATACTCTAACAGGAAGATCATCTACTTAAGGAATTTCTTAGTATGACAAAGAAAAACGTCGAACGAAAAAACCCGATATTGGAAGCACTCAATTAATTCTTTTTATGTCTTCTTTCCCTAATAGATTTCTCAAACTTTATTGAACATTATTCTCTTGTTAGGCGCCTCCCCTCAGGACTAAATTAATCAGCACTAATTACTCAGCAGCGGCTAGGCAGCCTCGTGATTGCCACCTAATTAAGCAGTAGCTAATCATCAAGAATCTATTTGAGGTTGCCAAGTGTGATCCAATCATGAAAACGCCCAGCATCTAATTAAAAAACTTCGTAAATCAAATTATGACTCTAGGGTTAAAGATTATTTTAAAAAATTAAAAAAATCTAGTCAAAAATGGAATTTTGTAAACAGAAGCATTGGAAAATCTAAAGGTTTAAATATAACCATTGAAGGGTTACGTGATGATAACATGATATGCAGGGATAAACGCAAAATTGCAAATGTATTAAACAAAACTTTTGAAAACATGGGTAAGTTGGAATTTAAATCAATCGGAAAAAAAATTCTTCTAACACTAAAATTGATTGTAACCTCAAAACTGAATTTCACTTCAGCTTAATTTCATATTACGATTTAAGAAAAGAAGTTCTTAAACTTGATGAAAACAAGTCATGCGGTTCTAGTCACTTGCCATATTGGATAATTAAAAAGTATTTTCATATATTTGGCGAATATCTTCTTTTAGCATTTAATCAATGTATTATTGACAATCAATTTCAAGATATTTTGAAAAATTCTGATATTTCACCACTATGCAAAAAAGGCGACCCATTAGATCCAAATAATTATCGTCCCATTAGTATTACTCACCCGTTTGCTAAAATATTTGAAAAAATTCTTGCAGCACAAATGTATAAATTTATTAAGAATAATCGCATTTTATCAGAAAATCAATACGGATTCAGGCCAAACTTCAGCACAACTAACGCAATTTTGTCACTTACCGAAAAAACAAAATCTAATTTAAATAAAAAATTGTCCACAGCTGTTGCATTTCTCGATCTTAGTAAGGCTTTTAATTCAATGAATTTTGAAATTTTACATTCAAAATTGCTCAATCAAGGATTTAGCAAAGCAGCGACTAAGTTTATTCTTAGTTTTTTAAGTAATCGTAAGCAAAGAGCAAAAATTTATAGAATCTATTCAAACTATGTCACAACAAATTTAGGCGTTCCCCAAGGAGCTTTAGTAGGACCAATATTGTTTTCTCTTTATGTGAATGATATTTCCGAAACAATTTCTAATGGAACTATATATCAATATGCCGATGATACATGTGTACTAAGAACAGCTCAAAATCCTTATGAAGCGACCAGATAATTAACCAAAGACATCGAAGACCTAATTGTATATTTTAATATAAATAAATTGAAAATTAATGCCGATAAGACACAATTTATCATCTTTTCACCGAAGGATCATCAAAAAATTTCCGAAATTATTAATATGTAATAATGAAATTAAGCAAGCAATTCTGTTAATTATCTAGGAGTAGTGATCGACAAAGAAATGAAATTTAATGAATTTCTTTCCATAAAATTACGAAAAATGGCAGCTGGTGTAAAATACGTATTTCATCTTAGGCATATAGGGAAATCATTTCATACAGAATTAATACACTCATTTGTTTAAAGTCAATTTAATTATTGTTCTTTTTTATTTCAAAGTATCAACGCTCACAATAGGTCATCCTTAGCAAGAATATATAATTGGGCCTTAAGGTCACTAAATTTTATTGATAAGCATCAATCAGTCAATGAACTTCGATTATCTTATAATATTTTGTCTCCACTTTATTCTATTCAGTATCAATCTTTGTGTTTAACTCATAAGTTTATAAATGAATGCAATTCTCTAAATTTTCTACAACAATATATTCAGCTCAATCAAAGAACAAAAATATTTTCAGTAAAATTAACAGACAGGATTCTTTTACATTTAATTCTCTGCGCATTGTGGAATAATCTAGATGTTACTACAAAAATCGAACCAAATTATAAGCATTTTAAAAAAATTAAGGATTATTGGGCATTTCCAATCAATTNTATGTATGTTTTAGTTTGTAGTATCCCCCTTTGTTATTTTTTTCAGCAATAAATTTGCTTTTGCTCTTATTATTATTATTATTATTATTATAATTAAATATGTGCCAACCGTTGTTCAAATATTTATCATTGCCACTTTGAATTCAAATGTTATCTTGTGCGCAGTACAAATGCGTTTATAAGTATTATTATTATTATTATTATTATTATTATTATTATTATTGTTTATTACAAATGTTACCTTATTAATATCATTGGAATTAGATTAACCTCAATGTCCCTTGGACTAATATGAATGGAAAAACATGTGCTACAATTTCTCATGTAAGCAAACGAAATTAATGAGGCTTTTAGAAATAAATTATTCGTGCCTTTAAGAAAAACAATATTGCAAGGAACAGAAAATTTCAAATTTGATTAGATTTTACATTTATCAAGATTTGAAGTCCTTAGTTTGCAAAAAATTACCATTAATTTGCAAAAAATTACCAGAACATAGTTTATCATGGAATCTTCAGCCTGCTATTATTATCACATCGGCTACAATAGGTAACATTTAATACTATATAAGGTTGATTTTATGGAATATGTAAGGCCTGATGTTTTTCAAGGAAAATAGAGAGTGTAAAACATTTGGTACAGTACCAATGCCTATCACCAGTTTGAAATGTCGAACGAATGGTAAACATTGAGTAATTGATATTCACGAGGAACTTGGTAGCTATGTAAATTTCCGTCTATCAACTCTTAATGTCCATCGACTAAACCGTGTAATCTGATGAAAAATTGCCTTATCAAACATTGCTAATTCAAATTAACAATTACATATAGTGACATTTCTCTATTTCCTAAAAAAGTTTCCATAATTAATAATTCTGCAAGATACTGTAATTAAATTTATAATAAAGGGAAACAAGTTGTCGCAGAAACCCACTTTTCATACTTATATAGTCGCAATCATTTAGAAATTAGTTTGTCATTTTTGGCTGTAATCATGGGAGAGCAAAAAAGGGCAGGTAGATATTTGAGCTAAGAAGCTTGTGCTCCATGCATGTTGATCAATTGGATCGAGTTGCAAAGAGACTTAATTGGGGTTTATGTTTTTATTTCATTTTGTATTAACAAGTATGTAATAATATTGCATAAAATTTGCACTGCAATTTATAAGAAAGGGGGATTTTGTTGCTGTGATATAAGGTTATTGGATTTGTCAGGTAAACTATGTTAAAATGATGCATAATTTGGCTGTGATCAAGTGAGACACATTCCTCTCCTGGCTTTGGTTGGGTCTTAACTGATTTTTCATATTTTGAAGTCCTGTATTCCAACGTAAAAATTTGTTCTCTCACTTTAATGCAACAATTCGTCTTTTTAATATGTTTCACGTAATTGAGTTTAAAATGTAGAACGATCATTGATTATCAAGGTTTTCTAATTTTCTTGGGTGTAGTCATTATAAATATCATCTAAATCCAAGTGATTCAATATGACTTCTTTCCTTTGGTTAGTAAGGATTTTTTTAGATCAAGTGCTCACTTCTGAATTAGTGTCTTAGTTGCAAATTTTAGAAGTTCTTACTGTTTACAGTCAGAAAACTATTGGGAAATGAAAGAACACTTAATGAAAATAAGCAATCACTACATTGAGACATAAGCCCTTATTTCTAGAGTAGCTATTATATGCTTGACTTAGTAAAGCCTATTTTTTTCAAGTTCTTTTACAAATTTACTGATATTTTAGGACTGTTAATACAAAAATGTTGAATTTATAGGATGCATTTAGATATGCGATATGAAAAAGACAGCATCTTATTGTCCAAGGTTGTTCCCAGTCCGCTAAGACTTATTTTTACTGGGGCGTAATAAGCCACTTCTCAGACTATATTTAATATTGCTGCAACCGCTTAATATGCTTACCTGAATTGTTTAGACTTTTAATATGTGGGAATATGAGCAAGTAATAAATTTTTCCAAAGTTTTTAACGGATTTGGATTACTACTGCATCCTTAACAGGCAGCAGCCTGGGAAAGTAAAAGAAACATTTTGTTTTCAAATATATGTAATGTTATATACCATTGTTTTGCAAATTCTATGTATAATGGCCCTTTATGATAAAACTAGTGACAAATTTGAAATAAATCTGCACCCTTGGCAAACCTTCTCGAACTGAATATTTTTTAAAGAATTTGCAATTAGAAAAAGCAGTATTTAGGAGCCCTAAAAAGCCCAATAGAATTAGGGTTAGGATATCTTCGAAATAATAATGAGCGAAAAGTATGGATTCTATTGTAACAACAACATAAAAATCATATTAATAAAAGAAATTGATACTTGATATATATATATATATATATATATATAATATCAACTATGAAGTTAAGAAAATGAGGATTGAAAGATATCAGAAAATGACAAATGCGGAAATAATTCAAGAAGTAAATAAGTCAATCACAAAGGTAACATGTAATCGTTTTAAAATTGACAAATTTAAATGAATACTTTGTAAGATTTAATGGAGATTCAGTAAACGACGAAAAATTAAATGATACATTTAAAACATATATGTTTGTGCAGCAAAATGAACAAATAGGGGTATTGCAGAGTTATTTAGTAAAGTGATGTTAAATAAATCCAATAGAATCTTTGAAATTCCAAAGTGGCTAAACAAAGTTTTCCCATCTGAGCTTGCGAATTCTTCTTACGTAATTTTCAACACCAGTTTTCAACAGGTGATTTATCAGGATGCAAGGAAGGCAGCTTTATTAAAGCCTATACCGAAATGCAAAAGCTCTAACTGATATCACTAGTGAAAGTTTAAGCAATTCAGACCAATCACGGTTGCGCCAACTGCATCTAGAATAATTGACTCCATTGTTGCAAATGAATACAGAAAAATGTTAGGGCCAGATTTGGACAAAGAGCAGTTTGCTTATAAGAAAAACAGCAACACTATTGATGCATTATTATATAACTATAATTCTATTGTATCTGCTTTAAACACTAATGAAACTACAGCTAATCGGATTACCTTTTTCGAGCGCGTTTGACACAATTTTGCACAATCAATTAGTAAACCAACTGAGTCTCAGACTACAATGACTAGTTCAGTGGGTTTGCAATTATCTTCAGGATCGTAAGCAAGTAATTAAACTAGAGGACCATATGTTTTCTATAATGTATGCCATGAAAGTTGGAACACCACAATGGGGCTCCTTAGTGGTTTATTATTTACACATGCTGCAAATGACATCAATTTAAAAGATCTAAAAATTAACAATGGACAATGTACACTGAACCTATGAAAATATTCAGATGATACAAGACTAATGGAGTCATTTCGAAATCACAGTGCAAAAATGGATCACATTAAATATTTGGAACGAATCAACGCTATTATTGAAAGATTTAAAGAGAAAATCTTATACATAAACTATAGGAAAACAGAAGAAATTGTCATTAAGCATCATCATGCTACGAATCAAAACCTACCAAAAGTTATGAAGCATAGCATTACGGTGGATGACAATCAAATTCAACAAGTTGGGAAATAACTAACTGGGTGCAATCTTTTACAATTAAATATCCTGGCATGCACATGTAGTGTACATTGTTAAAAAGCTTTTCATCTGATAAAAAGTTTATCATTCTTTGCGAAATTGGTAAGTAATGTATATGGATCTGAAATACTTGCTTATGAATTGATTGATCAACAAAAAAAACATCTCAGAAAGCCAATTAAATTATGGAGCAAAATATCGGAAATAAATAAAAAAATGTTGATTAAATATATTAATGTTGAATTTAGACGAAGGTTTCAATCTGATTTTAGTAGAAAACAGAACTTAGATCATCCACTCTATCAAGAACTTCATCGCTATGAATCCAAAGGTATTACTAGGGAGCAGTTCAGAAAAACGTTATCTTTAAATTCAAGTAATAAAAAAGTCTTTCATACCATGTGCAATTGAATTCGGCAACAATGGAACCTTGTCGCAGTTCGTATAGCATACATTAAATATTCATTCCTCTTTACACGTAACTATGGTATGTGTACGGAATTAAAGCGAATATACATACATACATATATATGTATATATAAATAAATAAATATAAATAAATAAATAAATAAATATATATATATTTAATGTTTTCTCGATTCGGCAAACATTGAACACTGAATCCAAATTAAAACTTCGACTAATCTTCGACATGCACTATAATAAACAATCTATGAACTAAATTGCAGTATTTTTCAGGTAACCATTATTTCTGCACACATGAATGAAGTAATATTTTGAGATCCGCTTACTTTAGCCTAATAAGAATTGAGGAATAATTTTTTTACCTTTAAAAATATTCCAGCCCAACCCATTGTTTGCAGGCCCAGCCCACCTATTTTAAATTTCCAGCCAATTTTGAGCCCATATTTAAAAATGACAATCTTAGAAAAAAGAGAGTCATAGCTAGTTTCAATAGAAAATAGTTCTTCTTGATTCACTCGTCTATTATAGATTGATATTAATATGCATTAACTTTAAATAGCATGGGGATTTATAAAAAATGTTCATGATCCTATAAAAATTTTTTAAATACATATACTCAAAAACTTTTAACGGTGTGCTCAATCTGAATGCACCATATGATAGAGGCGAGCCTCTTTCTTTTTCGCTGGAAATCCGCGCGCTGTCTTTGTCCCATGGAAGCCCCGCGACCTCTGACTTTGCGCAAGGCACGCCTCAATGGGTTTGGACTATCTTTGCACGTATCAAGAAACCGACAAAGTTCTTTGTTGCCTCCAGGGGCTCGAAGCCTTCTAAATACATGGAGAGAATTTAAATCTTTTTAAAAAATTCGAAAATTTCTAAGAAAACTTGTTAATTTATTCAACAATCTCTGCCACAGCAATAAGCTTTAATAGAAATTTTCAACATATTCCTAATAGACCTACCGATGACCCAAGATTTTCAAATTTAGAAATAGGCTTGGTGAAAATTATTTGTAAAAGTGGAAAAACGGTTTGTCCTAGGGTGTTTAAAGTTAAGGAGTCCTAATTAATTAAGCCCATTTTGACTTTTGACATTTTGAGTTTTCAGCCCAAACCCAGCACAGCCCAAGGACAGCTGGGCCGTTTTCCATCTCTGCTTACAAATTATCCTTGGGCAAACAGTATGACTTTCTCTGATTAAAATAGACAGTTTTATTAATTCAAATTATTTAAATATATTGCAATATTTTCAATATATTACTGCCAGAAAATTTGAATTGCAATGCATTTATTTTGCATGCGATTGCTTTTGCAACAGAGCAAACCAATTCTAAGGAACGATATAGACGTTACTTCAAAACTTTAAATAAGTCAGATAGATACACGCTCAACAGCAGACAACTGGAAGTTATTGGAGCGATAGTCTAAGAGTAGCTGCTACATACACAGAGTTCTTGAGATAAAACTAAATAATTTAGAAAGTCAAAAGGAGCTACAACTTCTAACTGCATAAAATAAGTTTCTCTAAGTTCTGAAGGATAAAGAAAAAAAGCAAAAGTTGTCAATATTCTACCTTGTTATATTGATTTGTAGAGCCTATGATTCAATTATCCTAAGAAATGTAATAGCCCAAGCCGAACATCAGCGTATTTTGGAACTCTTGAAATCTTCAAAGCTTATAATTTCTTTACAAAGCAGTTGCTTGCAGTAATTGAAGACAAAGAGCTTAAAACTTTACGACAATAGTTGCAGCGAAGTAACATTTTGTGCAATAATGTAATTCTTTAACAATTTGCTGTGAGAATTTTAAGAGGTAGCCAGACAACTCAGCAGCTCGGATTTGTTTGTGATTTGTATAGAATTAGATTGATAGGCTATAAAGAAATGAATACTAAAATTTTCTATTAACTTTCTTCAGATATATTAAAAATATGAAATAGATTTTATATATGCTTGAGTGATACATAGCATTTGATAAGCACGATTTCCTAAGATAATTACACAATAAGTTGTTTATACCAATACATTATTAATATAATTTAAAAGTTAGTAGTACAAGATTTTAAAATCAATATCGTGCAATTATTAAAGATAATATAATATATCACTTACAGTATAATTGGAACTTCAATTTATTGGTAGTAGCATTTCGATATAGATATTGTATTAATACTATTACTAAAAAATCTTTCTTTCTTCGACATTAGACGCTCTTCAGCTAACATTTTGTTCTTTCTATCGTAAATTTTTAAGAATGTGATTAAACTATTGATTCTGCAGTCAGATAATTAGTAATAATCTATAAATATACAAATGATTAGTTGTTCTAGTTATGATGTCAAATGCATTGAAAAAGTTTCTATCACTAAACAACTTTATAAAGTAACCAAAATTTCTATATTGGTTTATTCAACGAAGTTATTGGAAACAGAAGATGGCGTTACAAGATAAAAATGAAATTATATAAATAATTTGGTGATGCGTACATCAGGCGTTAAATATAATGTAAGTATTTAGCTCAAATTTTAAGCTTAATACAAGAATATAGGGTTATAAAAATATAGATCCCAGCCTCAACATTGACAGTACAAAATGTCTACGATCAATCATGTATTATAGATTATCAAACTTATCAAGAAGTTATAGAAAAAGTTATTGTAGTCTTTTTAAGAAATGTAAAAATTATTATAACATCCAGGAATCCCATCTTAAATGTATATTAGGAAATCGACATATAGTTGATGGAAATTTAGAACAACCCATAATATCCTAAAAATATTTTGGCCTGAGGAACATATTCAGGCTACCAAGAATAATTAGGATGAATGAAACGTCATTTAAATTGTCTGATCCTATAAACAAACAATTGTGTTTACTGAGCAGATGAAAGCATTCTCTTAGCCATTGTAGCAGAATTCAATCAAGCCGACATTAGATCTTGCATAGCGTCATTTTTTCAAAAAACTGTACCCACGTATAATTATTTCAGTATCTCCTAGAAATTCTATATTTAAATTCATTATATAATTCCATTAACGCATGTTTTTTCAAATATATGTTGTATGTCTCAGTTAATTACAGTAGAGAACTAAAACATTTGAGGGGTGTTTATGAAACCATGTGGCCGTTGTTTTAAATTGGAAATCCAAATTCGTTATTTTTTGTTACGACTGCAATGGTTGCTCGCCTTTGTAAAAATTGTAACAATTTTGGTGTCTTAATAAAGTTATTTGCTAATAATAATTCACTTATTCTATATTTTGAAATTTTGTGACAAATAATAATCAAATAGTTCCCATCATTGTATTTGAATTCAGTTTTAAGCTTGCTTAGGACATCATGAAGTGTATTTCTAGTATTTTCCAAAGGCTGCTTGCAGCAGCTTTTGTTGTCAAAGGGGATGAAATCTTAATGTAAATGCACTTGAACCAAGTTCAATGTAAACAACAATGGGATTTTCAAAAGTAATGCCAATCAAATGTGAAAAAATAAATACACTGATATCTGAAAATTATGCGTGGAAGTGTGGTAAGACCACTGTAGAATCTTGTCAACCCTTAATTCGAGTGAAATAGGTATAATTGCTATAACATTCATTCTTTTCCTTTAAGCCCAAGGGGTGAGGGATTCAATAATCACTCCCTATCACCTTGTATTACTATTATCCCAGCAACTCTGGGTTAGCTAACTATAACATTCTGTTAAGATTGGGAGTACGTGATGTTACAGGGTCAAAACCCAAAGCTGAACCATGCGAAAGAAGAGAGTTCCAACTTGGCAAAACTCAGCAACAGCTCCGATCCTTGGGGAAACCTCAGGGTGCGTGAATAGTGTTTTCAGTGATTTTGTGTGTTGTATAACCTAGTAATTTATTGCATTGACTACCCTTGTTATTGCTGTTGAGCAAATAAGGATTGATAGCGCAACCAGGAGGCTTTAGCTTATTATAATTCCTTACATATAATAACCTTACATTTATAATTATGCATGGAGGCCTAAGAAACATGTGGGTTAACGGTCGGTCAGTTGAGATGCAATCTAATACAATAACACTATAGAAAATGTAAGCCGATTGGTGGTGATCGGGGCTCATAGGCACCTCGTATGTATAATAGATTTTATTATTAGAAATAACGAATTTGGATCTAAAAAGGGTTGCCTAATTTGAGTTATTAGAGACATGTCTTATTGATGAGTGAATCGAGGGGAAAGCTACAATGCATAAAAACACCTATTCATAACCTTAACCTAAGAGCACGTCGGAAGTCCTGGCTACCAGCTGCACCGCACTTATGAAAGGCTGGTTCATGGAGCTGCTCTGAAATACCTTTAACCAGATCTGGGGACCACCTGCAGACTACTCTCGTGCTCGAACGTTTTACTTTCTAATAACATAATTAAATAACCTGAATACAAAATAACAGAGTACATCGAGTAAAATTCGTTCATCACAATCACGCCATTAGTGCATATTTATACTAAATTTCTGTAAACAATTAAACAATAAGCAAGTACCTGTTATTTAACGTTGTTGACAATTTTCCCTGTTTTTCTTCATCTGCTAATTTTTTGCGCAACGTCAGCATTAATTAGCTCATGCAAGTTTGTCTTTTGTTATTTTGCCAAATTGTTTGCCGATCTAACTAATATCAAAACTACACTGTATAAAATTGTACAAAATAATTAAATGATAATAACCATATGCTTACATTTTAATCACATTGCTATACTTTTAGTCTTAGTTGTGTCCTTATTTTCTCTTTATTTGACCTCACACGGACTATGCCACACCAGACTTGTCAACGAGCTGAGCTTCTAATGAGACGAGCCGAGCCGAGCTGAGCCAAGCTTGAGCAGAGTATTGGATATACAACGAGCACAAAACCAGCTGTTTTTAAGCAAACCAAATTTATAGTGCTGATATTTAATTTGATTATTCAGATTTTTCTTATTTTTTCATTCAATATTCCTTACTTATAATCGTATTTTAGAATTGTTTATTAAATAATAGGAAGAGCAATTGAAAAAATTCTGTCAACACAATATTTGCAAAAAAAATACAGAGCTGATATGAGCCTCATTAAAAGATTTTTTGTATCGAGCCGAGCCAAGTTGAACTAGACAAAATTTAAACAAGCCGAGCCGAGCCAAGCCGAGCTTAGAAATCACGGCTCGTTAACAAGTCTGGGTAAGACAATGCATGTTCCCAAAAATTAATAATTGAGTCTGAAGAAATCTTAAATTGTGTTTGTTGCTAAAAATTTGCCATAGATTTCATAATGTATTGCATATAACACGGGCTTACCTAATGAAAATGGTGTTGGTAATGTGTTCTACTCCAAAGCCAGTTTTGAGTTAACTTTTTGGAATTCTTTCAATGCGCTAAATCTACTAATAATGATTATGCTCAAGTTTCTGTACTGTTGCAAAACTATATGTTGTCACTAGGGCCTACGAGTAGTCCGACCCGATTCGAAATTTAATTATTAGGATTTTGTGTTGGTTTAAGTCAACTCGAATTGTGTTGGCTTGATTTTGAATATACATATGTTTGCCTAATTGAAAAAAAAATATAATTTTTATATTGAAAAACCTTTCTACAGAAATTTCTTTGAGGCTCTTTGGGGTTGAAGCTTACTGTGGATTTGGAATTGACTTATATTATCATGATAGCCTCTCTCTACAGAGTAATAGATTAAATAAAAAAATTACTTTCTAGTAATTATTTTACAATCTAATTACCACAGGTAGACAAGCTTCACACTGTTTTCAACTAACAATTGACAGGCATTCCCTTCTTTAATTTAATGGTTAATTAGGAAAACGCTTAAATTTACACTTATAAAATTGATAGGCCTATGTGTGTACACTAGTCCTGAGCTTCAAAATCCTACTCAACTAGAATTCTAAAAGACTGACGAACACGACTTGCATGGCTCTAGTAGTCACACTTACCCCAAATCTCCCCAAGTTCTCAAAGATAGAAAAGGCTGTGCTATTTTCATTATCTCACTAGCACATATTTGAAAATTCTAAATGTGGGTAAAATCTCAAAAAATTTAGGAAAGTAAAAATGAATATAGTGAAAGTTGGTCTATTGCGGGGACTATGCGATCATGCACGTTGTTCATGTCTATGGTTATCATTATCGCATGAATAGCAGAGATAGAATTTTTTGTAGGCTAGAGAGGGCTACTTGTGCCTATAACACAAAATCATGCATTAGGCCATGCCAGCTTCACAAATATTACCCAATTCATCAAAGAGAGACAGGAAATGTATTTTTCATAGTTATGTCGTTCTTTGGTGGACCTTTGAAAATTCATATTTTCCGAAGATTATTAATGTGTAAATTATTGTTATTTCCAATACATATTTAAAAAATTCGTTTTCTGGTTCGGCTGATGTTAATTTCAATTTGTATATCACTTAAACTATTATTATTTTCAAATTGCTTTCAAACTGCGGTTTCTGGAATGTTCGGATGACTGAGAGGTCTCTAGTTTATGCAGATATCCGCATGTAGTTTATGGTGAAAATATTTTGCTTCAAACGCTACATTTGAACTTAATGCATGGACATTTCAAGTATAGAATTTGGCAAAATTGTTCCTCGACCTAACCCGAGAATTCTTGAAAATGGGCATATAGAAAATGTCCGAGTTTGTGAGACATTGATACAACTATAATGCACCGCCGAAAAATTTTCTACTTTGTGAAAACTCAGCTTTGAATTTAATTCAAGGAAATTACATTTCGGTGTTTTGTTCTTATGTAGCAAAGTGAATTTTCCAAAATCATCAAAGGTTGCGACACTTATAGACAAGCCTACTACAAAATTGATAGTTTATAAATGAATAAAAATAGATCGAAATACTCAGCAATTAGTGTGTTTAGATTAAGAAATCTAAAATTATAAATAGAAAAAAATGAACTGCTCCATCTTCAGTAGGCAAAGCACAAATTTAAAAATTTTTAACCAAAACGCTTTCTAAGTACAAATGAAATTTTAAGCATATTTTCGTATTGCACAGCGTGCATGGCGTAGATTGAAGACTGTGGGTGAAATTTACCCACTTCTGCACTTAATGCATTATTCATATGTATAAATGTTGCAGTAAGATTGTAAACTAGGAATTTCAAGAAATCTCTAAAATTCTTTGATTTTGTGAAATTTGCATTTCACTTACCTATACCTTCATAAAGACGCTATGATACCTAGATACTTCATGTATTTATTGGAAAAATACTAAAGCTAACCTTAACCAGGCCAGTAGGACGTGGGTGGGCTAGGAGGGGCCGAACCCCCACTGCAATGTCAGGAAACCCCTCATAGACAACAAAGCTAAAAGCAAAATCAGCATGCAAAAATAAAATTTGTTTTTTCAATTGTTATAACATAGCTCCTAATAATGCAATTCTAAGGTCTATTTTGTCTATATTTTCACCCCGCCTTTGGTCACTTACTTGATCATTATACTAGATGACCTCACAAGTCAGAAAATCCGCGTGCGCCCAGGGATGCAACAAAAATAAAATGGTGTACAGACTTGTTAAAATTTTAGATTATATTATAAAAAAAGTCAAAGTTCCCACCCTCCTAAATGCGCATCGACCCCCTTAGGTAATTATGCTGGCTACGGGCCAGACCTTAACCCTAAGCCCAACCTTAACTATTCAAACTTAGTTGTTTTATGAAGTTTTTAAGTGAAATAACAATTTCAAAAATTTACTAAAATCTTAGGATTTCACGAAATTTGTAGTTTAGAATATTTCATGTCATTATCTTCATCATTGTGTTCTATTCTAAAGTCATGTAGATCACATGGACTCATATTGTGAATTTTTATATTTAAGTTTAGTCGAAACTAGACCCTCTGAAGAGGAGAAATACGCGATGTTGAATATTCTTGTTAGAAAGTAGTCCTGAAATGTTTGAGTGACTTCGGGGAGGAATATTTTCGATTCATTTACATAATGGACCAGTGTTTTTCATTACAAGTCTGAAAAAAAGAACAGTTGTTTCGGGATGTCATTGCGGATTATTTTCTGTCTTTAAGATCTGTTAAGTAGTCGATATCTTCGAACCGTTATGTGACCGCTCTATTTTAATATAATGAACAGAACTTTGTTTGACAGATTCGGCATTGCTACTAACATTTGAACAAATACAAATGAACGAATAATTTCATTCAATAAAAAATAGGATTTGAAAAATAGTAAGACTGCATGCTTTTTAATTTATTTTAAAAAATATTTCTACAATACCCCTAAGAAGATTTGCAACCGCAAAACTATAAATTAATGTACTTGGTATCCAGATTTGGTTGCAAGGTTAACATCATGCTTGCACATAACTTGAAGTGAAGCACACCACGCTATTGTTACAGATATTTCAGTGTTTCGCCTCATTATAAAACACAAGTTCTATTTTAAAAATATTAAGCTACAATATAATTGTAATAATTTTTAAGAATAAAAAATGCTAGCAAAGTCAAAATCTTAAATTAAACTTCTATTTGCACATCTACATTGTATAAAATTTATTAGTGAGACGCATTTTTCAATAAAAAAATTTCTATTTGGATTTAGACCAGAACATCAATGTGTCATATTAACTTAAATTAACATAATATTAACGTATTTCAGAAACAATTGAAACGATTATTGCCCAATTCAATGCTTACGTATTAATGAGCATCGTTTATAAAGTTCAGCCCATTTATTTATAATTTGTTCTTGCAAATGTTAGATACATGGGATCCGTTAACCGAGTTGACTCAGAAATCTTAAGAGAAAGATTGACCTCGTTATCCGGCTGATTCGTCAACAAGCCCCTGGCATGGCAAGGACTATGTCCTTAAGCAGATATGGCATAAACTATTTGGAGGCAAGTTCCATTATCAAGTTACATCAATGATGACATTGCAGTGCTAAATTTTTTCAAAATAACAAAGTGGTATGAGAAACACGTTTTACAGAAATGCAGGCAGAATGACAACCAAAACTGGAAAAAAGTCAAATGCTAGTTTTCCAACAACATCAAACTCTAATTAACATCACCCGTTTCAGAGATCCTATTAAGTATGATACATAAATTAGTTAAGGAATATTTTTAATACATCAGTTGATGATCTACGACACCATGTGGAAAATTATCAAATTGTGTTTCGTTGTTACAAATGAGCACATCTCACTTTTTCCCAAAAATTTATCATTATTTTTTAATTTCAAAGTAAATTACTTAGTAATTCCAGAAATATATTAAAATTTGTTTTCCAATTTGAAATATAATATATATATATATATATATATATATATATATATATATATATGGTCCATTTTTAATGTAAATTCAATTGATGTATTGGGAACAATATATATACTTATTCTTTCTCTACTCAGTAACTTGGTACTAAATATATATATATATATATATATATATAAATATATATATATATTATATATATATATATATATTATAAGTATGTATATATATACATATACATATATATATATATATATGTGGGCAAATGCCGAAAACCACATAATATATTTTCATCAAATGAAAAAGAAAAATATAAAAATTCTTATATTACCCTCCATAAAGAAATATTTAATTCGTATCATTCTTAAAGCCAAATCCACATTACATGACCTTCTTTTATGATATCTATGGATTTATCAAATTTAGCTGCACACATTTAAAATATATTTATTTGTTTTCAGGAGCTTTCATGCTAAAATGATCTTTCTTATGGCTACGTAATTAACATCTGATGGGTACCATAAGTGAAGCACTGAAATGACGAGTTTCAGAATATATAATTTGTCAAATTCTGGGACCAGTGGGAAACATGGGACAGGGCATTGACAGAAGACTGCACTGTGAACAAATCTAATTGCATTTAATTGGCATTGGGACAAATAAATTTCTGGTCACATAAATTCCTAAATATGATGTGGTAAATTTAAATAAACAAAGGTAAACAACTTTCTCTACTGTTCCCCCTACCCATGAAAATTGTTCAAAATGTTATGGCTTGAATTTCAATCGTATGTGCTTTGTCCTTAAAAGTTCATGTTATTAAGAATTCTACTTATTCTGATGATCAAATTGTACTCCCTTGGAGGAATGATGACAACAGAAAATACCAATGAAAATCTTCTATTGCGAGGCAGTTGCAACCACAATTTTTTAATGTGAAGTATTGTAGTTCATTTCTATATAGATGAATATTACAAAAAAAGTGTGGAGCATAAATTAGTTTGCAACCTTTTTAAGAAAATAATTCATATGGGTTGATTCACCTTCAAACCAACTTAAATATTGAGTGGCATAAGCATCAATAACTGTTTTTCAGAGAATTTAAATACATGAATATGCAGAATAACGAAAATAATAAATGATATTAGTCAATATTTGAAGTAAGACAGGAAAATATGGCATCTAAAACAATAAATTCCATTTTCAAATTTGAAAAATGTAGACGTATATAACATTTCATTTCCTATTATTAATTGAGAATTATATTGTTCCTTTGAAGTGACCTGCTCTACTCAAAATGTTTTTGCAAAATATAATTTAATATGCAAAGTTGAGGTTATGAAGGATACTTCACTGTCTCATGTTTCCAAAGGAATATAAAATTTTATACTTATATATGAAATTTCACCTGATTTATAATTGCTAAATGAAGCAATTTAATCATGCAACTGTGAAATGCTACACTTTGCATTAAAACGGTTCGTATATAATCTGATATTTTCATTCACGAACACTTTAATTACTTTACATTATATTAAAGTTATAAATTTTGCAATGCTCTCAACGCCTTTTCAAATGCGGAGCAAAAAATCTATCCTAAATTTTGTATGAAATAAAAAATATTTCACAAGCACACGACTTCTACTAATCTGCAATGTAAATTGTTCTGATCCGTTTCAAAAAAGTAGTTAATTTTTTGCGTCCTAAGCTCTATATTATCTGCACATCTCGTTTCAAACTTAAAATGGAACATAATTAAATTTTTAAAACAAATGGAACCTTAAGCGTTATATATATATATATATATATATATATATATNAACTTTGTAAAATTCCGGGAATTCCCAATTTTTTTTAGTATTTGCAACAGATTCATTTAGCCAATCAAATTAACACAACTTTAGATTTACACACAATACATGTTCACTGAAAAAGCACTATCATTATAGTTTCAAATATGGTCCGTGGTAGTGAAATTTCACCAACAAAGCGTGCTTAAATTCATATCTTGTACGAGGAGAGGTACAATTATCGCGCTATAGTTGTTAGAATGGGCGTGTCCGTATCTTCGATATCCAGAAGTGTTACTCGCTATCAGCAACTGCAAAATGTTTCCTCTCGCAAGCGGTCTGGAAGACCAAAAATGTCAACCCCTCAGACTGACCGTCTCATTCACCATTACGTCGTCAATCAACCATTCTCTTTATCTTCTGAAGTCAAAGCAAATCTTGGTGCGGTAGTGCAGAATGTATCAACAAGCACCATTAGGCGTCGATTGAATACTACTTTTGACCTTCCAACGTGTAAACCGGCAGCCAAACCCCGATTGTCTTCAAAGAACATTTGAGACCGGTTGCGCTTCTGCAGGCAATACCAACACNACTCCTGAGATGTGGCATCAAGTAATGCTTAGTGACGAATCCAAGATTTACCAATTACATCATACAGGCCACAGGTTTGACGATCAAGAAACCAAAGATTCAACACTCGTTACACGCAACAAACTTTCCGCTCAGCACCTTCTGCGAATGGGCGTGCTGGTCTGCATTTTGTTCCTCACAACGAGACAGCCAAGGCCTACCTCAAAATAATTCAGGAGAAAGTTCCATGTTTATGCAGCTTCGCGGAACATCTATACTACAAAAAGATGGTGCTGCTTGCGACAGCGACAAAGTTGTGAAACAGTGGATTGCATCACAAGACTTTCGGCTGCTTGAGAACTGGCCGGGAAATTCCCCAGACCTCAACGTCATAAAAAAGCTGGCGTCACATCAAAAACTGTCTGAGGAAGCGCCAATGCACATCACTCGTCGAACTAAAGGAGCAAATTAAAGTGGTATGGTGTACATAGATTTCTGATGATTATTGTATAAAGCTGGTCGAGTCAATGTCAAATCGTATTGCTGCGT
>CABFPE010000027.1:824865-850744 GCA_900660155.1 Hofstenia miamia
ACTCATCAAAAGAAAGGCTCAATACTTAAACATCTGCAATTTGATATGTCATTAAACGTCATTTTAGACGTTTTGACATAATTCGGTTAATATCTTCACACTTAGGATAAATTTTACCCGTAAAACGCCTATATTTAGGTATCATTATTTTGTTATATTTGGATCTAGATGGCTGTGGGTAACCTCATCAAAAAAAAGGCTCAATACTTAAACGTCTGCAATTTGATATGTCATTAAACGTCATTTTTGACGTTTTGACATAATTCGGTTAACATCTTCACACTTAGGATATAATTTTACCGGTAAAACGCGTATATTAAGGTATCATTATTTGATATATTGATCTAGATGGCTGTGGGTAACTTCATCAAAAGAAAGGCTCAATACTTAAACGTCTGCAATTTGATATGTCATTAAACGTCATTTTTGACGTTTTGACATAATTCGGTTAACATCTTCACACTTAGGATATAATTTTACCGGTAAAACGCGTATATTAAGGTATCATTATTTGATATATTGATCTAGATGGCTGTGGGTAACTTCATCAAAAGAAAGGCTCAATACTTAAACGTCTGCAATTTGATATGTCATTAAACGTCATTTTTGACGTTTTGACATAATTCGGTTAACATCTTCACACTTAGGATATAATTTTACCGGTAAAACGCGTATATTAAGGTATCATTATTTGATATATTGATCTAGATGGCTGTGGGTAACTTCATCAAAAGAAAGGCTCAATACTTAAACGTCTGCAATTTGATATGTCATTAAACGTCATTTTTGACGTTTTGACATAATTCGGTTAACATCTTCACACTTAGGATATAATTTTACCGGTAAAACGCGTATATTAAGGTATCATTATTTGATATATTGATCTAGATGGCTGTGGGTAACTTCATCAAAAGAAAGGCTCAATACTTAAACGTCTGCAATTTGATATGTCATTAAACGTCATTTTTGACGTTTTGACATAATTCGGTTAACATCTTCACACTTAGGATATAATTTTACCGGTAAAACGCGTATATTAAGGTATCATTATTTGATATATTGATCTAGATGGCTGTGGGTAACTTCATCAAAAGAAAGGCTCAATACTTAAACGTCTGCAATTTGATATGTCATTAAACGTCATTTTTGACGTTTTGACATAATTCGGTTAACATCTTCACACTTAGGATATAATTTTACCGGTAAAACGCGTATATTAAGGTATCATTATTTGATATATTGATCTAGATGGCTGTGGGTAACTTCATCAAAAGAAAGGCTCAATACTTAAACGTCTGCAATTTGATATGTCATTAAACGTCATTTTTGACGTTTTGACATAATTCGGTTAACATCTTCACACTTAGGATATAATTTTACCGGTAAAACGCGTATATTAAGGTATCATTATTTGATATATTGATCTAGATGGCTGTGGGTAACTTCATCAAAAGAAAGGCTCAATACTTAAACGTCTGCAATTTGATATGTCATTAAACGTCATTTTTGACGTTTTGACATAATTCGGTTAACATCTTCACACTTAGGATATAATTTTACCGGTAAAACGCGTATATTAAGGTATCATTATTTGATATATTGATCTAGATGGCTGTGGGTAACTTCATCAAAAGAAAGGCTCAATACTTAAACGTCTGCAATTTGATATGTCATTAAACGTCATTTTTGACGTTTTGACATAATTCGGTTAACATCTTCACACTTAGGATATAATTTTACCGGTAAAACGCGTATATTAAGGTATCATTATTTGATATATTGATCTAGATGGCTGTGGGTAACTTCATCAAAAGAAAGGCTCAATACTTAAACGTCTGCAATTTGATATGTCATTAAACGTCATTTTTGACGTTTTGACATAATTCGGTTAACATCTTCACACTTAGGATATAATTTTACCGGTAAAACGCGTATATTAAGGTATCATTATTTGATATATTGATCTAGATGGCTGTGGGTAACTTCATCAAAAGAAAGGCTCAATACTTAAACGTCTGCAATTTGATATGTCATTAAACGTCATTTTTGACGTTTTGACATAATTCGGTTAACATCTTCACACTTAGGATATAATTTTACCGGTAAAACGCGTATATTAAGGTATCATTATTTGATATATTGATCTAGATGGCTGTGGGTAACTTCATCAAAAGAAAGGCTCAATACTTAAACGTCTGCAATTTGATATGTCATTAAACGTCATTTTTGACGTTTTGACATAATTCGGTTAACATCTTCACACTTAGGATATAATTTTACCGGTAAAACGCGTATATTAAGGTATCATTATTTGATATATTGATCTAGATGGCTGTGGGTAACTTCATCAAAAGAAAGGCTCAATACTTAAACGTCTGCAATTTGATATGTCATTAAACGTCATTTTTGACGTTTTGACATAATTCGGTTAACATCTTCACACTTAGGATATAATTTTACCGGTAAAACGCGTATATTAAGGTATCATTATTTGATATATTGATCTAGATGGCTGTGGGTAACCTCATCAAAAGAAAGGCTCAATACTTAAACGTCTGCAATTTGATATGTCATTAAACGTCATTTTTGACGTTTTGACATAATTCGGTTAACATCTTCACACTTAGGATATAATTTTACCGGTAAAACGCGTATATTAAGGTATCATTATTTGATATATTGATGATAGGATGCAATAGAAACTCTATGATTTACCACCACCAACATATTGTACTGATTTCTTTGATAACGGCCTTTAAAACCACAACCTCAAATTTGTTGTCGATGCGGAGAGGAGTGGGATTTAGCTTCATTTTTCCACTATTTGTACTTAAAAATTCTTTCTTTAAAAAATCTAGTGAAATAATTCCAGCAGAATACCATTAAGTAAAAGAATTATTTGTGTATTGGGTAAAACAAAAAATTTAGTTGCTTTAACTTGATAGATTCCTTGCTTTTATGGATGCACAGCTTTACGGCAAAAAACAAACAATTCACTTGATTATTTAACTAAATCTAATTACCAGAAAATATTGCATAAAGATATTTTCTTTCAAGAAGTTAAAAAAAATATTTCTCGTACTCAATATATAAAAAATTCAGTAAAATTGAAATCATGCACTGCAAGCATAATCAGTTCCTTCGAAAACCTAAAAATAAATTTACTGTCGACGGAATTTAGTTTAGTGGGACTGTCATGATATTGGATTAAGGAAATGAAATGTCAGAAGTAATTTCCAAAATCTCAATGCAATTTTCAAGTTACTGCTTCAGGTAAAAGAATTGTTGGCAAAACTGAGATAGCTTTAATAACACAATAATCCTGAGCTCTAAATGTTAAAAATAGAGACCGATATTTAGGAAATCACGAGAACCATAAGAAAAGACATTTTTTAAAAATTTTAAGTGTTGGTGGTTATAGTGTTGATTTGAAAAACTATCAATTTATATATAAATGCACCCAAAAATGCTAACACATTTATATTAAGGAATTTTTCAAATTATTTTATACAGACCACCATCTGTAGCATAGGCTATATTTGATATATTGAAATAACAACTTCAATGTTAATTTGACATTTACGATATAAATAATTTGTATTACATGCCTTAGAATTTTCAAATGTAATTAAATATTATTCAAAAAATTATATAATGAACTGGTATGTTACAAATGATATGGGATCAATGTACAATGTGACATTGCCAATGCATATGACGTTCGTCCTTATTTTATTTCTATTAATGATTTTCTTTCTAGCAAGTTCATCTTAGAATGTGCAGCATTTCAAATAGTGAGGCATGCCATGCACGTGGACAATGGACATTTCAAATACCAGGATTGAAGTGATGCCATAATATATCGATGAATAAAATAATCTATATGTTGTCTTATTACCTGAAATAACTCATTTTATACAAAATAAACGCAGTATAAATGTCTTATTCAATTTAAATTGAATCTGTAAATATTTTTACAGAATTTAATTATTAAAATACTGTGCTGAATTCTTGAAGATAATTAATGGATTATTGGGCAGACAACACAATTGTTTTGTTTATTGACTTGAATTCCGTATAAAACGAGTGGCCGCTTGTCAAATTAATTGTCCAATTCTCTGCTTTTACTCGTTTTTTAAAGTGATTTGAAGCGACCATTTCTCATCTGTCAAGACTAACAAAATACTGTCTATTATTTAGACGATCTTCTGTAGGCACCCTTTACAAGAATGGCAATTGATACATATCCAGTGTTGACAAGCTTAAACAAGCTTCTAAACGTTCCTTTAGTGCCATAAGCTACCATATAAGTTAAATTCTCTTAGCTTACTCTTCATGACACTGTCTAGTAAAAAATAGCAATTTTTACTTCTGGCATAGGGCTAATATTTTCTAATATAGTTTTATTCATGGAATTCAGATTTATTGCTAAGTTTTCTGAGATGACTTTGTTCTTAGTGAGCGCAAACGACTATTTCTTGCATATTTAATCAATTTTGTATATCAAAATAAAACTTTTAAAATCTTTTTGTTTCAGATCAGTATGTGGTGCGAAAAAATGTAAAAATGAATAGGTTTTGCTTCATCTGCGAATGAGAAAGCTTCAAGAAGTCTGAGAAAAAGATATATATTTTAGATAAAAATTTATTTCATATGAATTTTGGATGCAAAATTGGTTCCTAGGATAAGCTTTGTTCCCTCCCCATAAATGTTGTGCTACATGAATCAGTGAAGAGATGGAAGTGATTTGAGTACAATGATAAAGTGCCCGTCCCTGTCCATTTGTTACAAGTTCAGCCTAATTAAGCCAATATATTTCAAATATTTAGCCTAATTTGAACACAAATTTAAAAAATGAAATGCTGACTTTTCTACAAAAACACTGGATGTTATTCTATCTGAAAATAGGATTGTGGCTAAACTAAATCTAAAGGAGGTCTTTCCACGTTTCATCTGTATTATACATTGATGTTAGTCAGATCTGTTAAAATAGCTATAAGTTCAAACCATGCATACATGAACTTATATTCTTATTAGTAGGACTCTAAAGAATTCTATATTACATGTACTACCATGTCATGTACATGTACATGAACAACTATCACTTTACGTCAAAGAGTCTTAGATTTTTTTGGACAAGTTTTAAACGAATGTCATTTTGAATATTGTCATAAGCTATTACTAGAAAACTATATGTATTGTTCTAAGTAAAATACAACTTGTTTCTGGATATCCAACTAATAGAACACAATTTGTATTTTTTCTTACAATTTTTAATAAAAAACTTTATTTAATTTTACTTAGCAATTCCCATAGCAACCAACGAGAAATGCTTTTTGATACCTGTAAACGGAATTTTGCAAAAAAATGAAGGCGAAATATCACATGCATTGGCTTCCCTAGTCACTAATGTCTGCTTAATTACCTTTTTCAGTCTAGGTCAGGTTCCACGAATCATATAACAGAGCTGGCATGGAAGGTTTTAATATGACAGACGTCGGCGTTATTGTAACAGACTGAATTTGCTATTTATTGTAACAGACTGAAATTTGCTATTTATGGTCTTAGTCATATTGAAATCCTTAGTCCTAATGTAGCCAGTAAGAATAAAATTTATAATAATGTATTTTGACTACTTTTGGATCATATCATGGTTACTCTTACCATTTCTTTTTAAAAATCGACATAACTTTAATATGTGTTGCTTTGGAGCTGTTTACCTGACTTGAGCACCTGTTGAGGTATTTTCGAAAAAATTCTTGCATATACTAATTGTCACCTATCAATATCTTAAAATGCAATGTTATGCACATATATATATATATATATTTATATGTGCTTGTATACATATACACACATACATACATATACATGCATGTACATACATACATATATACACAAATTCAAACATTATATATATATATATGTACATGTATGTATATATCAAGGACAGTGCCAACTTCAAGGCTACTTCAAGGGAATGCATTAGCAATTCAAAATTAGATTTTAAAAAAAACCGAAATTAAGATGAAGTTTGTCTTTCAAAAATGAATTAAAATGATCCAAATCTTTTCTTACATCTTGCATTAAATGATCCTGAAAGCGATATCAATTTAGCAAAGCAACAAAATGAACTACGAGCTTCAAGAATGAATAGGGACTTAGTAACAGTTGACGTCGGAATTAAAAATTTAGATTTCGTTATGCCTGTTTTCATGAAAAATTTTCTTTCAGCAACAATTTATGTTACTGTGATGACATACTCTCTTCACCAAATTAATGGTTCCTTATAAATGTAATCGACTGAAACCTTTTATTGTTGACTTTATTCAGTACCTTGGTTGTTTTATTGCATAATGGAAATATGTTTCCATCGATGCCACTAGATCGCTCTCTAATGTTTTCAAGTAAACATTTCCTATTAAATAGCATAGCAAATATAAAACCTAGATAGTATACCGAATTCATGTCCTTTCTTTGCTAATGGAATAGTAGATCAAGTAAAGAACACTACGTCTGTAGGGAATAGTGTTGAAACACTAACTCTAAAATTGGTTCATATATTGTAATTGAAATGCCTTAGTTCCTAATAAAAACATAATACTACCTAGGAGGCAAAGACAAAAAAAGTGTTTATTGGTTCACAGATTGGTAAGCTTTTTATACTAGAGCAATTTGCAGCTAAACTAAAAAAGTAAACATGACTGGTCACTTAGATTAACACAAATCTGGTAACTCTGAGAGGGCTGTATATAAATAAATTGTATCATATTAGAAAATAGCATGGAATATTTCTCTTAAAGTACATTATTTGAATTCATATATTGACCCCTTCCAACAAAATTCATCAGATGTTAGTGATGAAGATGAGCATGGCGAAGGACTCCACTGAGATGTTTCTGCAATGAAAATAAGTATAGTAGAAATATCCTGCAATGGCCATGATCGCAGACACTATGTTTAAGTCCTCATAGAGATAGAAAGTATGTAGTGCATAGAAAATGGCAAAATTCTCTAAAGAAATACATAATTGACCTATTTTATAGATTTTGTATTTTGAGAATACAATTGTATATTTTTTATTAACTTCATATTTTCAGCAATAAAAGTTTTTTAATAAATGGAAAATTAATTTTATTAAATGCTTGTTTGAATATATTTCTATTTTCTGAAATAAGATGCATACTTCCCATTCTGCATACTATTAATTAATGCATTACTTGACCATAACAAGAATGTAAATGGTAAAGGTTGAGGTCATTTCATGAAAATAAATCTCATTTGAGTGATTTAGAGAAAAATTATGTTTAAAATAGTAAAGCGACCTCATTGACATAACCACTATTGAAGTGTGCAATAATAGGGAATGTTTGCACAATCAGTGGCGCACGCAAGAGCGCATGTTGGATGCCCCCGTCAGGATTTTGACCGAAAAAATTAAAGAAATTCCGTAAAAATTTAAAATTTAAAATCTAAGGTCGTGAAATGCATTTTAAGGTATCTTTTCTCAATATTTTCAAAACTTTTCGCATCGCTTCACCCCGCTTTTGGTTATGATTAAGATGTCCCTCCTCCGTCAGAAAATCCTGCGTACGCCCCTGAGTACAATGCTTAAACATAGAGATATATACTTAATCATATACAGTTAAAAATATCAATAATAGTATGAAAATATAGAAATATAATTTCAACAGCATTATTCAACTATGAAATTCACAATTTATAATATTTACTCAATAAAGTTATTATTATGCAATCAACAATCATGTTCATTCTAAGTCATTAATTGCGAGTTGTTTGGTTATTACTTATACCAAAAATTGGAACATGAGAAGCATTGTACAAGGACAATGGAATATATGGTATTACAACCCTTCTAGAAACCAGCTTCATTCTAAATGCAGTGGTTACTATTTTATTCTGAATAACGTAGATTCAAAAAGGAATTACACTACTCTACAATTTTGTCAACCCCCCTTTAATGACATATTTTGATGTTACTAAAAATAGATTTGTGGACATAAAACTAGCAAAATAAAGACCTGTAACACTCATCTGTGGTTATCATAAACATTGCACTTTAAACTTTTGCTTAAATCTATTAATTGACAGCTTGAAGTAAAATATACAAAATATGTTCACATGTACATAGCTTCGACTTCGAAATTGCACGTAAACTACTTCACAACCTAAATCTAGTAACCTTAACTTGTGGCAAAGCTTTACCACACCAATTTGACTAGACACAAAAACAAGTGCAGAACCAAAAAAAGTAGAAAAACTTTAGATGCACAATCTTGATGAAGTAAAAATTCCATTAATAATCTACACTAATAGGGTAGCGGTAAAATGAGCAGTCCGTGCCTCGTGCTTTAGAGAATCTGGAGGTATACATTTAAGAGAGCATCAACTTCAAAATCCTTGCTACTTAAAAGTTTTTAGTAAGTAGAAAGGAGTTCATGCTTCATCTCAAAAATAATTTTGTTGCAAGACATCTCCATGAAACCTGTTTGCTGAATTTGATTGCTGTAAAGTTATTTGAGATCAAAGTAAACCCTTCCCCTCTTTTTAGTAATCTTCCACTTATAAAATTAATGTAATAAAATTTATTTTCTTCGAAATCATATTTAAATATATCAGCCTTCTCGAAATCTTCTTGTACTAACGTTCGTATTTTTTAGAAATATCCAACTACTACACATAGATACATGAAGGACTGTACAGTAAAGACAAATGAAGGCATACATAAATAAATTTTAGAGCTTAATATTGGTCCAATTAAATATATTCAATTTTGAAAGAAAACCTCCATTTTCCTAAGAAGTGATATTACAACATTCTATTATACATTTAAGCTAGATTTCATATTGAAAAAACTTTTTAATTTTTGAAGAAAGAAGAACAGGCTTTTGCAACGATAGTATGTGATTATTAAACAGGTCAGGACCATTCAATTGTAAACTTTTAAGAATTGTAAGTAGCTGTATGTATTTGTGTAATGATTTGATTGATTGCCAATGCAATGTCCTGCTTTAGTACAAAATCTAATAGTTAAAATATGGCGGGAAAATTTCTATCTATGCAACTAATTTCTAATATTGACAGTAATACTGATGTTTCATAAAAAAATGCATTAGAATTATAATAGTTTTTCACAAGGGAAAATCATGCATCGGAATCTTTGCACAATTGACAAACTTAGTCTATCAATTAGCTTTTTCATAAAAAATCTCAATTGAATCATGCATTACAATAGCATTTTTAGTATTATTTTCTAGCTAATTAAATGCAAAATTAGAACAACAATAAAAATTCAATAATAATGCTATTAGAGATAATTAGAGAAATCTATTGTTGTTTCTATATAACAAATAGCAATATTTTACCTCGATATTAATTCCTTAGTTTGTTCAAATAACCTTGAATAACCTGTTTAAATTAACTTAGGCAGAAATGATATTTGAAATGAATAAATAATACATTTATTAAATCTAGTTTTCAATGCAAGAGAAAGAGATGGAGTTGTACAACTTTTTGTGTTAGTTCCCAAAAATTATGATATTGATTATAAAAACAAACTCATTATTAAAAACCAAGCGTGTTAAGTACCTTACCCTAACCCAAAACCCTTATAAAAACAAACTCATTATTAAAAACCAAGTGTGTTTAATACCTTACCCTGTCATATATCAAATTTTCTCAAATATGTAGAGACAAGTAATTCAGTAAGCAAAATAAAATATAATAATTTTTTTTCAAATTAAATAACTTAATATAGTGTTGCTAAAATGATTGCATTAATCAATCATTGAATACATAATATTAGACTTTTTTAGTCAAAGCAAATTGATGTCTACAATTCTAAAAAAAATTCTCGAAGAAAATAAAAATATAAAGAAGTAAAAATTTACTAAATAACTTTAAGAATGGCTTTGCAGAGTAGGCTTCCTAACAATTTATCTAAGTAATAAATTTTTGATGAAAATGTTTTTTAGAATATTTATGCTTTTTAATTCATAATTTGATGCACGATGCACAGTTCATTCAATAGTTTTAAATTGCTAAAAGCAAACCAGCCAAGACGATTATTACACTACATGCCTCTTCATTCCTAACATTGTTAATAATGTTTGTCCTTAGAAAATATTTGAAGCATGCAAACTCGCTTATATTGAAATTGATAGATAGACTAAAGGATAAGCGCGGAAGTAGGTCCTTTATTTTTTGGTTCAGCTCGACACGCAGCTGTGGTATTATAACCCGCGAATTTTAGTCAAGTATGTTATCCGAAATTGCATCAAGGACCTTGAAAAATAGACCGTTTATCGAAAAACCACTACTTATATATATATATATATATATTATATATATATATATATATATATATATATATGTATGGAATTACGAGTCTGGAATAGCTGTTGAATACAAGCGTAAAACAAACTATAATAATGACCACAAAAACAATGCTATTTTGGGCCAAATACTGCAACACACAGTTTATGTTTTTGAAAAAAATATAACGAAAAATTTAACTTTTAAATGATTAGATTTGTAAACAATTAACATATGTATATACATAAGAATATTTTTTGCAAAATTTCAGTTCGCAATGAGCACTACCTTAAGACTAGTAATATCACCTTTATCCTTGTAGTTTTGTGTGTTCACACTAGAAATTATTTTTAAATTTAGCATAAGATTCAAAAGCAATTTATTGCTACAATAAACGAGTACAAAAAAACTATAAACTACAAAAATACAAAAAGCTATTTACAAATATAATAAATATATATAATATTAAAATGTGTGTGTGTGCGTGCATTTTATACAAAATTTTCAAATGAATGTAGTGTATTATTGTCATTAAGTAGACATTGTCTATTAAAGAAGAATGTTCGCAATTTCTTTCTGAATTTTTTGTAATTTTTTTCAAATTTAATTTCTCTATTTAGGTTATTCCATAATTTAGTTGCTGTGTGGTGAAAACTATTAAAATATTTATCCAAGCATAAAAATGCTTGAATTATAATGTATAATTGCCTAAGATTTGAGCAAATTGTTTCGAAATATATACAAACAAAATTGGTACAATGTCAAATATTGCATTAGTTGGTTAACACATCAATGCTTTATTACTATTTGTGGCTAGTCCCAGTATTGGACAATTTACCAATCAGCATTGGGTCTATCTTTTATGAGCATAGCTTACAATGTATACTGTGGAAGTAGTTTGACACAACAATGGAACATACAAACTAGTGCGGAACCAAAAATAGAAAAAGTTTAGATGCACAATCTTGTGGACAAGTAAAAATTTCATTAATATATCTACATTAATAGGGTTTGGGTAAAATGAGAAGTCCGTGCCTCAGAGATAACTGAGGTTGTTGGAAATTAATTGTTTTGCATAGGTTTTATTAGCAAGTATTCGAAAAATTCTTAGACATCTAAAAGATCATTTAGCTAAAAATTTGGAAAGTTTGGCAAGTATTGAGCAAATCTTTAGAAAACTTTTTGGAAAAATTGGCTAATATTTATCAAATATTAGCGAAGTACTCGGAACGAATTTGCAAATATGACCTAAAATTTGGCACTAATTTAAAATTTTTTGCAAAATCTTAAAAACTTCTTTTCTAGGGTTGTCTTATTTGTATTGAGTTTTAATTATTGTTAAGATATAACTATGATTTTTATATGAATTAAAATTAATAAAAAAATTGATAAAGGAGTTGATTTTAAATGAGTACTTATTTAATAATCAACACATTAAATGAATTGCCCGTTGCGATTTGATTCATTACAAAATTTGCAAGATAGATAAAGAGTGACAGTTATGGTTTGAATCACCTGAATGTCGGTTAGTTATTCATTTATTATTTAAACCTTTTCAAACAATATTACAAAATTTAGTTATAAGAAACTTAACAGTATATCAATAAGCATATGACATTCTTAGTTTCTCCAAGAAATATAATACGAAAACCCATTCCCAACACACTTAAAGAAATATTTCTGGGCTTTTCACGGAAATTTTGGAATAAAGTATCTTCCTACAATTGAATGTATTCAGTTTTTGGCTTAGCCAGTTTCTCAATTTTTATTCCATTGCTATATCAAGATCAATTACAACCAATGCATTGATAAAGTATTGAATATTTGATTATTCTACTTAAGTATTTTTGGGTATATACTTGAATCTAAGTATTTGGTAATTTTTTACTGAATACCTGCAAGCTTATCATTTTAAATATCCCCAAACATTAAAGTCAAATTCACGGTTAGCAACAGCGAGCGCAAAAATCGTTTCTTTACAGTTCATCAAACAAATGAAATAATTTTCCAAGCATGTGAATAAACACTGCAAGCACTAGTGGTGGAAAAATTTTTG
Organism: Hofstenia miamia; assembly: GCA_900660155.1. Classification (NCBI taxonomy): domain Eukaryota; kingdom Metazoa; phylum Xenacoelomorpha; order Acoela; family Hofsteniidae; genus Hofstenia; species Hofstenia miamia. The sequence continues at coordinate 837,257 of CABFPE010000027.1, forward strand.
CATTTCAATCTAGTGAACTTTACCACAGTTAACGCTCAGAATTGGCTGCCTACCAGAGTTGGAACCGGCCGAAATTTTAAATTATATTTGCATTGTATATTTAATCTATGCAAGTACATTGTATATGTATATATATAATACCTATATATATATATATATATATATACATACATACATATATATATATATAAACATAAGCTGTTTTTACACATGGCGATGCATAGAGCTGATATTGCATAAAGCAAATTTCAATCTATTATAACTATATTTCTAGCAAATCACAATTTTGATATTTTCTATTACTTTAATCAGCTGTTTTCACTTTCATCAGTGAATGAAAAATTGTGAATGTTTTTGTTTATATTTAGTTAGTTCACTTCGCNAGATCTCTTAGAGACCGTCATTTTAGGTTGCGACGTATTAAAAGATTGCCAGAGTGCTATTGACTTTGGAACTAAAAGGATTTATTTCAAAAATGAGGCTAACAGTTATCCTTTTGAAAATAATATTGCTAAAGAAATTGAAGTTATTAACCCAGCACCGAATCAAAAGAAACTTAGAGATTTTGTTAATTTTTCACTACATTTAGATAAAGCAGAGACTGTGACGGCAATCCAGAAGAGTGCAGCAGCGAAAAGATCTAAGAGGATGACTGAAATTCTCAGGCAGATTAAATTCAACAAGATTGAAATTCTTCCATCCGAAAAGCCAACTTTCTTAAAACAAATTGAGAAGTTTGAAAATGTGTTCACACTAAGTTCGGAAGAATTGGGAAGGTGCGATCTTATGCCACTGGAATTGAATACAACAGATGAACGCCCTGTAAATGTACGACCTCGGAGAGTTCCTTTAGCATTCCAAAACAAACTTAGACAACAAATTAATTCAATGCTACAGTTAGGAGTCATTTCGAAATCAAATAGCTCGTGGAATTCACCAGTGGGATAAGCTGTTTTTACACATGGCGATGCATAGAGCTGATATTGCATAAAGCAAATTTCAATCTATTATAACTATATTTCTAGCAAATCACAATTTTGATATTTTCTATTACTTTAATCAGCTGTTTTCACTTTCATCAGTGAATGAAAAATTGTGAATGTTTTTGTTTATATTTAGTTAGTTCACTTCGCATGATAATTAAAATATATAAAACATTGGTGTAGCATTTGACCCCGCTTATTATTGAATCTCTTATAAGTACACAAATAAAATTTAAGTAATATTTCGATAAAACTAAATATAATTGCTCGTTTGTATCTGAATGTCTTTCTGTATCCTTCAAATTTATTTTGAGCGTCCCCTTCCAATATTATTAAAATACAAGGGTTCCAGTTGCTTTATTAGAATGAGGTCTTTCAAATTTCAAGCGTAAATCTTATACATTATATTTTCAGTATTACAAACAGGTTCTTTTAATATTATTAGTAAATTCCGTAGAAAACTGAAGTAAAATTACATTATCAAAGAGCAGAACAACTTCGTTTGTAGCAAAAATTAGGAGAGATTCCAGAATGTAAATGTAATTATTTTTCGAATTGCAGTACTGTAAATTGCTCATACTATAAATTTTTTTTCGAACTTTAGATTTTCATAGAAATTCGTACCAAACTAAACAAAGTATTCCCTGATTATAAGATAAAACAAGAATATTTTTTATAATTTTGGCCGGTAAACGGCCGCCAATTTTACCGGCCTTTAATGAAATTTAAAAGTGGCTGCAGGCCTGTAAATTTCCGGCCTCCATCTCTGCTGCCTACTCGACTTGCCAAGTTATGAACGTGCCGGATATATTCCAGTATTGCAGCAGACATATTAATTGATGCCAGAGATTAGGTAGTATCAATCCCTGAAACTTCTGCATCTGTTGAAAGCGACTGTTCAGTAAGGATGGTCTATTGCACCCTTGTGATCACGTCTGCAACCGAACACCTATTACTGTTTCTTAGTCATAATTATAAGGAATAAATATTTTATCTGTAAAAGTAATTTTTGCAGACGTACTTGAAAACTACTTTAGTAGATTTTCTTAGAGCAGTACTTGAAGTATTCGATCCCTAATATTGTAAAGTCAAGCATATACTTATGTATTATTTCATTTTTAGAGTACACTGAAAATAAAAAAATTGCAGAGCACATCAATTAGAATAACACGATGACAGGAAAAAGTGAATGATTAAAAAAATATTTATGGTTGTGAAGTCGACGTCGATCAACACCATACTGCCCAATCTATCTAGTTTGGAGGTAGCAGTCCCGTCAGTACGGTACCAGATTAAAAAATGTGGTACCATTAATCGTACGGTACGGACTGCTACTGCTTAAGTATCTTAAGTTGTATCGGAACTTTTATAACACTGACTGGACTGGAACAAATGACTAAATAATAGCAACATTTGGCCGATTTGAAAAAGTTCTTTATTAATTCTGCTCTTCAATTCGTTAAAAAAAGGGTACCGGGACAAAATTTTTGTCTCTAGCTTCCATCCGTTATTGGGATTTTGTACAAAATTTTAGGAATTTTCAAAATTAAAGAAGTACAACTTAAATTATGATGTTGAATTAAATGCTATGTTATGGTCTAGCACTATGATACTTAGTGCCTAGGTAAATGATAAGGAATCTACTTATTTATCATGATTTAATGCAAATTGACATTTTGGGAGTGGACGATTGACATACACTATTTCAGTTCGTTTCTCTATAGGAAGGAAAACCGTCAGATTGCAAAAATTATGCATCATGTGGTACAGTACACACAGACCAATCCATAGCGAACACGTGTGTAATTACTCTATGGCAAAAAATAACAAGAAAAATTTTTGTGACAAATTTTTACATTCAGATGAATGGGCAATAAATATTAGAAATACTAGAAATTTTTGCCAATCACAACAATAATCGCATAAGTGTATACATCGAAAATTCTTACATTTGTGTATCACTTTTTCTAAATGAGACATTTCAGGGCATTAATAAATTTTGTTGCCAATGTTAAACTGATCACTCAATTTAGTGTTAACTATTTAAACTATAAAGTGAACATAGCAAGTATCACGAAACTATAATTTGTATATTGCTAAAGAATTCAATCGCACTCGGATTGTTTTAAATTTTGTTTGTCTTGTAACAATAATATAATTATTCCAAATAATTACAATAAAATATTTAATGAGTGTATTTTTTGGATTCTACCACTATAATTATTTTTTGAATGACGTTAGGATTGCAATTATTTATTTTGGGGGAGAAACTTCTCACATTAGCTTAAATTGTAGGAAAATGAAAGAAATTGAAATAAAGGAAAATGTTAGATGTTAACTCTAATTGGGATAGTTTTGCTTAACATAATCTCCTTTATTTGCTATGCAAATTTAACATAATTAAATAAATTAAAGTGCAAAATGCAGAATTTATCTTAAATATTAAATTTTCAAAGTTTAGTCACCTTCTGTATGTTGTTTTATATTAATTTCCTCTACCTATAGCAAATTTTCAGGAAATACATTGTTTGGTACAAGTTCCACCTTGTGCAAGCAATGACTAAGAATTAATACACTAACGCTATTTTCATAAACCATTGTATATGTCTGATATATATATATATATATATGTCTCTNACCTTGTGCAAGCAATGACTAAGAATTAATACACTAACGCTATTTTCATAAACCATTGTATATGTCTGATATATATATATATATATATATATATATATAACATTATTGAGAGAGGATCAATTAAATCGACTCACTATGCAGTACTGAATACTCAGAGTGACATTTTCTTATTTCGTCATAGAAGTCGGTTACATCTAAAAATTGGCCTCGTCTTTTTTTCAGTTCAGATCAAAGATAGCGCTTTCTATATAGACCATGCAAATCTTTTTTAAAGTTTTTTCGTCTTAAAATAATACAAATCCGTTTTCAAAAAACCATTTTATTATAATATTATATGCATTTCGAATCCATTAATTTACAAATACAAAGATAAGTTAAAAAATTAGAAAATCTACACATCATCTATTTAGACCTTGAAAATTATTTTCTCTACTAATAAAACATTTTTGTTTTTTAATTTTATTGACAGATAAATGAGATAACTTCAAAAAGCGTTGATAGTCACTCTTCATTATTGATTTTAGTAGTATCCATTCTGAACCAAAATCGAACCAACTTCACATGGAAAATTAAAGTCTGATTTTTGTTTTTTTCTGGAATCCAAAAATTACGTACAGACTTCAACAAGAGAACGGGATCATCTATTAGAAGAAATTGGATTATTCAGACTTCTTGGATTGCAGCCTTATTGTAAAAAGCCCAGTAAGCTTAAATAAATTGAAGAACGAAGTATTAATCCTGCTCAAATAATCAACTATAGCGATAAAAGTAACACCAAATTGATGCAAATTAAAGAGTAAAACTGATATTTAATTGAATTGGCATGAAGTTCTAATTGAAGAGCTGAAAAAAATTTTTCGACTCAAAAACTATGCCGTTACGGTAAGTGAGAGATGTCTTTGTTAACTTAAAAAATACAATTGATTTTCGTTCTTGTAGATAAAAGCTTCAGATAGAAGTCATTTTAGTTTTTGAACATAATTGTAGATTATTGGAGAAATCGGAAAGAAAAGATCTCATTTGCTAATACATTGTCTCTCAAAGAGTGTTACAACTAAAAGCAGTAACCACGGTATCTGATGAGAAAGGCAACTATTGTACAATGTTGAATTTAGGGTAAAAACTAAGGATAAAGGGGGAAAATCAATTTTGTTTATCACAATTTATCAGCACGAAGAAAAGAATGGAAGATAAACTATTTCCCCAAGTTTCCAGGCAGAAAATAGCGATCTTTGCACACCTTTTTCAGAAGAGAGAAGCTTCCTTCAAGTGAACATGTCGGCGTAGTGGTGTACGATTGTAGCTTTGTAAATATGGCTGGNNNATGGTATAGTAAAAATTCTTTGCTCGATTCTTTATAGGATATAATCCCAAGGTGCTCATCGATCTTTTTGAAATCAAAACGCTGCAAGTGTTGTATGCTTGGATCATAGAATAATTGCGGGGTTCTACTTTGTCACTAATTTCCAAAAAACCACGATGGCACCAGGTAATCTCATATTTATCCATGGATAGATTTTTTGAATCCAAATCCATAGAATTTTTATGAATAGATCCGTAGGATTTCCACCAATCCATGGATTACTCAAAAGAAAGTCTCAAAGAAAACAGTTAGTATAATACAATATACAAAGAATGAGTAGGGCTTAGCAGTATACCGCACGAACTCCAATACCCCAGTATTTCCATAGTAAGATGCAGAAAATTAATAAATAAAATAAGAAAACTTCAGTTTTGTAAAATAATATTATTTCCTTTTTAGATAGTTATGCTCTAAATTTGATAGTAGTAATATTTGTAAGCAATGGAGAAGAACTCATTATTTGGTTATTAACAATGGGTTTATTAACAGCTACACATAGTTTCTTAGATATAATACAGACTCTGCATCTGGAATATCAACCCCAATAATTTTAAAATACTTGCAACTATTGATTTCAGTTTCATCGACTACCAGGAAGACATTTTTATTATTAAGAGCATCTATAGCACGAGTTGCTTTGTTCTCTCTAATTTGTTTAATTTCTACTGGGCGGTTGTCTCACTGGGCAAGGCCATTTCATACCTAAGAATGACTTCTGCATGGCAGAATGTCTAATTTTTTGAAGAAAACGATTTATTTTGTCAAATTTAACAAATGCAATAAAATAAATAAATAAAGGACTACTAATGTAAAAATCATACACATCCGGCTTAATCACCTCAGGCAAGATAATATGAAGCCTCAAAATTTGCCGCGGAGGCAAAGATATTTTGACTTCGCCTGCAGGGAAGAGATAAGCACATTTCAGAACAGGGGGAATAATTGTCAACTTTTTTATTACAGAGACTACTCCAGCATCCCTAAGCAATACAACGGCCGTTATTTTGAGCGCATCACAAATTGGGAAATCTATTCGTTATAAACAGAGCGTAGATCCTTCTTGTAGTTCCCTTGAAACACTTGATATTAATAGTTGAGGACTTCCTATGTTGAGTGCCAAAAATAAATTTTTGTTGATTTAAATTTGCAGATACCTGCCCATCTTTTCTCATTGTGAATCATGATTTGATTAGTATAATCATCTAGAAAAAATTGCAACCTATATGAATATGACAGAAGCACAGCAGTATTTAAGATCTTGTGAGCAGCATTGTAATTAATTAGAAGAATGTCAAGCTTAGAAGCTACTATTGCACATGCCTTTATACACTTTCAGTATAAAACTTTTAGGTGTTCACGTTTGTTAGAGTGACACCCAAGTAGAAGATTTTCGACACAAACTCTATTCTTTTACCATCAAATAGGAAAATGTCACCTTCTGAAAGATGGCCACTCTCTTAGAATTTAGCTACTTTAGTTTTTGACAGATTTATCCTAAGCTTATTAGTTGTACAATATATCTGGAGTACTTGTAATGCGCATTGCATTTTAGAGATGCTTTCAGACCAAATTACTAAACCATCTGCGTAAGCCAAACACTTACATTGCTAACTAGTGAAATTCCTCAGTAGCAATCAGCTCAATCTCGATTTCCCTTAACTCTATATAATGGTATGACTAATGAAGTCTTCCATTGCACAGGTATTTTCCCATTGTCAAAGCAAAAATTTGAAGATCAGAACAAGAGCAGTAACTGTCTCATATACACAAGATTTAATCGCCTGCTTGATATGTCATCATAACCCACTTAATTTATCATAGGGGGTCTCAAAAAAATGTTTGATGTTTAATAATTAGCGCATCGAGTACATCATTATTCACATCTCCAAAAGTTGTGATTTTAGGTTCCACTCCACTCAAAAGATTGCTAAGATGGGTGCACCAGCAATTAGCAACAAAATGCACAATCCGTGGGTTACAAGATTTAGAAATTAGAAATTTCCAGCCTCTTGAGGAATATTCACACATTCTTATCGTGCACTTTGATGAAAAAATCATCAAAATTATGAATATGTTTTCAAATTTCATGCAGGTACTGCAGAGTGTAATAGAATTCAGAATTAAACCAACATTGAGGCGTTCTTATTAGTCTAATCTTGCATTTTGCTACATGAAAAGCTTCCACTATGCATTCATAAGTATTCGAAATGCCATAGCACAACTCTAGTTTAAAATCAAAATGATATAAATGTTGTACAAATCTATCCACCCATATATCCTCAATCTTGACACTCTTCTTCATCCTCGTCATAATGATGTCAACTATCATTTTCACACCTTGCGTTTTGGTTTCTACTGTAGGATGTGTTACATTGGTAGTGATAATCATTGCATGTTATATATATATATATATATATATATATATATATATATATATATATATATAATACTGGCCAAAAGTTTGGAAACACTTTCCAAATTTAGAAATTTTTGTATTTTACACTAAAAAACGCAATGTAGAAACAAATAATAACACAATGTAGAAACAATATGATAACACCGTGTAGAAAGTAAATAGTTAATTCAGAAAAACTTACTAATATTTTGTATGTACGCCATTATTGGCCAAATACGCAGTAGTGCGATTTGACATTGACTCGACCAGCTTTCTACAATAATCATCAACATACCACTTTAATTTGCTCCTTCAGATCGTCAAGTGATGTGCATTGGCGCTTGCTCAGACAGTTTTTGATGTGATGCTGGCACTTTTCTATGACATTGAAGTCTGGGGAGTTTTCCAACCAGTTCTCAAGCAGCCGAAAGTCTTGTGATGCAATCCACGGTTTCACAAATTTGGCGCTGTGGCAATGAGCACCATCTTGTTGTAGTAGAGATGTTCCGGGAAGCTGCATAGACATGGGAATTTTCTCCTGAATTATTTTGAAGTAGGCCTTGGTGAGCAACAAAATGCAGACCAGCATGCCCATTTGCAGTTATAGCTCCCAAATCATCACAGAAGGTGCTGAGTTGACAGTTTGTTGCATGTAACGTGTTTTGAATCTTTGGTTTCTTGGTCGTCGAACATGTGGCCGGTATGATGTAAACTGGCAAATCTTGGATTCGTCACTAAACATTACTTGATGCCACATCTCAGGGGTGTAGTGTTGGTATTGCCTGCAGAAGCGCAACCGGTCTCGAATGTTCTTTGAGGACAATCGGGGTTTGGCTGCCGGTTCGCACGATGGAAGGTCAAATGTAGTATTCAATCGACGCCTGATGGTGCGTGTTGAAACATTCTGCACTACCGCATCTAGAATTGCTTTGACTTCAGGAGATGAAGAGAATGGTTGATTGACAACCCACGGTGAATGAGCCGATCAGTCTGAGGTGTTGTCACTTTTGGTCTTCCAGACCGCTTTTGAGAAGAAAAATTTTGCAGTTGCTGATAGCGAGTAACACTTCTGGATATCGAAGATACGGACACGCCCATTTTAACAACTATAGCGCGATAATTGTACCTCTCCTCGTACAAGATATGAATTTAAGCACGCTTTGTTGGTGAAATTTCACTACCACGGACCATATTTGAAACTATAATGATAGTGCTTTTTCAGTGAACATGTATTGTGTGTAAATCTAAAGTTGTGTTAATTTGATTGGCTAAATGAATCTGTTGCAAATACTAAAAAAAATTGGGAATTCCAGGAATTTTACGAAGTTTCCAGGAAATAGCAAAGAACACGCTTTAGACAGGCTACTGTTCCCAAACTTTTAGCCAGTACTGTACACATATATATTTATGTATTTATTTATATATTCATCACTGTAACTTTACAGTTCTTAATAAAATATTAGTTAACTTAATCCTTTATTTTAGAGGATGCACATCAATTTCTGCAATTAACGCAACCAGTTCCTAGTCTTGCTGAAATCCAAATCTTTCCTATTATCTTACACCGCATATCAGAACAGGATAGGTCACGTAATTGTAGTAGTTCTTCTAATAATTCTTCGACAAACCCAGAATGACATCTCAAGAAATTTGAATCATTTTAATTGCACACCATTAAGCGGAGGAAAACTAAATTGATTTGCTTTAAATACGTGTTGTGCAATAATTCAATTTGCAAGTTCATTACATGCTTTACTACAAAGTGAAATAGCGCGATTTAAACAAAAAGGCTTAGTCAACAATAAATCATCGTAGATGGCTTTATAGATTAATAGATTTTGGTGTAAAGCGTGTTTGAAATAGACACTTTCAATTTTTCTATTGAAAAATCGACGTCGGAAATAAGATTTTTAAAAATCCTTGCAAGTACTTTGAAAGATCAACAACATAATATGCAATAGTGAAAGGCCAGATAAAACCTCTCCTCAGAGGGATTGATCATAGATGCTTTTCTAGATGATAAAGAAACGTCAGAATATATTATTTTATTGTCTCACTAATGTATTAACATAGCAAATTTCATACATGCGAAATTAAATATAATATTTCTCAGATTATTAAATGAACCTAATTTTTTCCTATGGTAAAGTTTCGAATATAAATGTGTGTATTCCACAATAGTCATCAATGGGAAACATACGGTAATTGTGTTTACTGATGCCACCAGTGTTCCACTGGTGGACAATTGGGGCATCAGTGGCAACCTTAGTAATCAATAATTAATGAGCAGATGCTTGGAATTGAAACTCACTTCTATATTTTGTTTAGTAGATCCTTTTAATTTAAAAAAGGAATTGGGAAAAGCTTTCTTTAATTTTTTGCTTACAAAAAATTATAATATATATGTTCAATGCATTTTCAAATATTCTATTCATTAATATTTGGACACCTTGAAATGGACTATTACATAGAAAAGATTTTTCACGATTTAAGAAAGTACTAATTGAACTTCATTTTAAAATTTTTCTTAAGTAGCTTTTATTCTGTTTATCCTTGTACATTCACTGTACTTACAGTCTGTAAATATTATTTACAAAATATATACAAATAGTGTACATAATATATACAAACATTTTTACAAAACTGATATCTACAGAAATGTACAAATAAAATAAACAAAGCTAAAACAATAATTAAAATAAACAAAAACAAAAAATAAGTTAAAAATAGGAAACAAAAATGACATATTCTAATAATTTCGCCATATATTCAGTTTGTTCGAATATCCTAATTTGAATTGGTTGGCAAGCAGGTTTTGTTTTAATAATTTTTTAAATATTTTAAATTAAATTTTACTAAATTTGGCAGATTTGTATGTTTATTGTTATCATTTACAAAAAAGCCATCTTTCATATTTCAACTAAAAGTTTATATTGAATGTGATTTATAGGATCTCAAAAATACTTTTCAGTCCTTTGTTGGGATTCTGTTAGCTTAAACTGCAATTTTAAGTTACTTAGCGCTATAAAACTGTTTTATTTACATATCAAGTAATTGCTCACCAGTCATCTGCCATTAATGGCAACTACAATGGGCCATTTATGGCTTGCTATTGGGATTTGACCAAAAATACAACGTTTTGTTCGGACTTAATTCATTGCTCGTAATCACACTTTAGATTTGAATTTTAATGAAAATGAATTGTATATACTTTAACATGCCTTCAAATCAAGCTTAAGTTTTTGGTGGACGGTTCCAGTTAGCTTCGCCTTTAGATGAAAACAACCCCCAGGAGTGCTTGGACCTCTGCTTAAGTTAGAGAACCTCTTCGGTTACGTTTAGTAGTTAAGACTTGACAATGCAATATCCACTTTCCTGTAGCAAGTTCAGATGTCCTACGGCAATGATGATAATAGAATGTTGTAAAATAATTACATATTTTTCTGAAATATTGGAGATGTTTATGCCGCCATAGTTAAGTATTGGGCAGATTATTGAAATACAATTAACACTACATTTAGTTTTTTCTTAGTTTCATAATTTTTCTACACTACACCCTTTTCTGAATAATTATTAATATGTGTTTTAAAAATTGCAGTAACCCACCAGAAATGTCAAAATTCACACTGCACTTTATCCATAACGCATTCGAATTACAATCCAACAGATATTCGTATTTGAACTCGTTTTCGTATTTTCGTACTGCCCTAGTAGTAATTTGATTCGAAATTCGGTTAAAATCCAAGGCGAAATGTTTGCTAAAAATAGAATGGGCTTAAATTAATAAATTTAAGAAATGCGTGCAAATAGAAGAATGTTTCACAAACGGATATTATAAGTTGAAGATTTGATATTAGTGGCATTTTTGTTTCATAAAAACAAATTTAATTCACTTTCTAAAATATGAATGATGTTAAATCGCTGTCTCTAAAACAAATTGCCTTCTTTATAATAGTTGTCTAATATCAGGTAAGGCAAGCGTGAAGTACTCTTTCACATCAACGTCTACACAAGCTTAGTATCAAAAATTTGCAAGCAACGCATGAAATATATAAACCGGGACAAATCGAGTCACCGAATCATTTATTTAAACATTTTATAGAGTCTCACCAAGTCTACTGGTTAGATCGCATCCTGGTCGCACCTGCCTCTGTCTCACACTTGTGTGCTTCATATGAGAAAGTATTACTTATATGAATGAAAGGTAAATATATATACTATCCAATCACACACTGAGCTTTGATAATAAATACTAGAAGATTTTCGTAGAAATCATTATGAGAGGAAACAAGTGCTTTATCAGAAATGTTTGAAGCAAGTTCAATTGGTCTGTTACCTCTGAGTTATTGTAGAAAGCGCTGTAGGCCCCGAGGGAATGCCTAAATTATAGAAATGACAACTGGAAGAAAATCTAAGACATGAGTTGGAGGATCACATTCCCATATAAGGTGTTTAGACCTAGAGGGACTTAGCTGAGTCTGTGTTTTTGACATCATCTTGTAGAGCTTTTATTCCTTTCAATGTTAATGACAAAATTCGACCGTATTTCACCCAAAAAATAAAGGTTAAATTGACTTGAATGTCTCAAAAGAATGTATCATTCTAACAGTAACAGCAATATACTTTATAAATAAGAAAATAGTCATCACCCAAATTACATGCACTTCTGCACATGTGATGAAATATTTAAGTGATGTATTATTGCAAAGATCCCCCTACAATCCATTTACAGTTTTGACAAATAAATACAATGTAGTAATACTGAATTAAAATAATATTATAAGCTCGAGTCTATAATTATAATTAAGTCTGTTAAGAGAAGCAAACAAATTTTAATTTATTGTTATTTTTAGAATATATTACATTAGTTGGATTAGGAGATGAAAATGATGAATGTAGTTTTTCAAACAAGTTCATTTATTATGGTAGCCATTAATTACCTGAAAGTTAATGTTGTGAAGAAAATGCACTTCAAGCCTAATTTCCTGATGTTTATATTAAATTTCAATTTTTTTGTCTCTATATTTTGTTAAATTGTAAAATATTTTCATAATACTAAATTATGCTAGATCACAATTAATTAAGAAATTGGACTAAAATTTTATTGATTTTGTAACATTTTTATAGACGGAAATATATTAATTGAAAATCTAATATTTTCCTCAACGAAAATTTGTAAGTTTTTCCATCTGGGAGCATAGAGGTTATCCATGATTGTTTGGCGAAATTGAAATTGTTAGCAAATTATTCATTTTAAAAAATATGATTAATATCTAATTGATAATTTCAGTTTAATTATTCTACAATCTAACAAATCTTGGAAAGTTAAGTCATTGATATATATATATATGAATTATGAGAACAAAATCTTTTATTATCGACGGGTTTCGACATTCTGATTGGCATTTGTTTTTTCCTTCTTTTTCAAAATATATTTAGCTTGATAGTGCCTTTGAAAGAATTTAATTGCAATATTTTCCGCTATTTTTGTTTTTGATGCTTAACGATTATTTCTTCAGTAAACAACGAAGTGAAATAGAAAAAGCAAAGATATTTTGGACACTACCTTACAGGTAATGCCGTAACATTAAAGAAAGAACTCAAAATGTTAAACAAAGATCTATTAACATCAAAAATTTTTCCAATATTAACATCGATTACAATGCAAGATATTATCACAAACAAAGAAAAATTCCAATTGATTTGTCATCTTCACTCGTCTATATTTAAAATTGTGATGAATGCAATTATTCATACAGCAGCGAGACCAGACGATATTTAAGCACAAGAATGGAAGAACATATGCGAGGTCATCTTAATTCAGAAATATTTTTACATGAACACCCATCAAAAAAAGAAATAATTTTAAAATAATCATTAAGCATCAAGAAACATAAATAAAGGAAAATTTTGCAATTAAATTCTTTGAAAGACCTTTAATGAATAAGCAAAAAGACACTAGCAATCTAAATATATTTCGAAAAAGAAGGAAAAACAGCGGTTAATTATCGTGAAAATGACCAATTAGAACGTCTAAACTTGTCGTAATAAAAGATATTATTCTCATAATAACATATTTAGTCTTAAGAATCTTTTATATATATATATAT
>CABFPE010000027.1:880659-903421 GCA_900660155.1 Hofstenia miamia
TATATATATATATATATATATATATGTAGGATTGCTAGATTTAAGATTTTTATGAAGCAAGCATTATGGAAAGTGATCGAAATCTATCAAAGTTTAATGAAAACAAGATATATGTTTATACGCAAAAAGGAATACATTTAGAACTTTATGAATGACTTTAAATCTAGACTATATTGCAACAACAAACTAAATTTATGTAGTATTTTTTCAGTAATTTGATATTTTTTAAAATGTTTCGTGGGTTATTGAAATTCTATAATTTGAAAGGCAATCTTTGGGCTCCTTCTCAAAATTTCTAATGCTTTGTAATACCGCAATATTGTAATCAACATATCTTCAAAATCAAAGATAGAGTTGCTTAACCTGATATGAACCTGATTAACCAGCTATTGCAGGTTAAGCAGCTTTAACTGGACCGTATTGACGAACTGGATCCAACATTTATATATATATATATATATAAATTTATATAGGGTTGGACATTTCATTTCAAAAATCTATTAGTACAAAGCTGTATTAATTCACTAAATTAAAACAAAAACCACTACTTAGTTAATGACAAATGTGTATAGTAAACAAAATTAAAACAACAGTTCTTGTAAACTCTATAAAATCAATTGATGGCTTATTTATTATTTCTTCCTTGTGCCTTTTCATTTTTGGACGAGATTTAGAAGATGTCATTGACCAGAAAATATGTGCTTACACATAATTTTTCTTTCGTTTTGGGAAGGCGAAAAATAAAAAAATTCAACACATTGGATGGCTAAATCAGTAGATTGCAGAGTTTCTTACTTTCAAGTTTTTGGAGGGATAATTTATGTTTTTGTTACTAAAATGATTTCTTATATCTTTGTTCTTTTAAAATGTATCCATTCCCAAGCGTTATCAATATTCTGCTTTTGCACAGTAACAAAAAATCTGAAAAAGACAAAGCGCAATATATAATTTTTTTGGTAAATTTTTTATAAGTTGCGAAACTTTTTTCATTGATCCAATATTTATTTTATAATACAATCAGCCATATATTCTCAATTCAGGGTTTTTTAAAAATGGCGCTTTGTCCCCTTAAAAATGCTAAAAATAGCATTTTGTCTGACAATTCTTACTGAAATATAAGTTCATATTTATATATATATATATATATATATATATATATATATATATATATATATGTATATATTGTATATAGCCAATGTAACGAATTACTGGAATATCTGGCAAAATCCTAGAAAGAAAAAAACAACTGCATACAATAATATAATAGTAATTATTTACCATTGAAAATATTCATTCATTTCTTATACGTTGCTTCTAGGCTTATATTTCACTAGAGAGTGTGGGGGCTCCCAAACGCAGTCCTAAATTTAGAACTGAATGGTACCGACCAGTTCTGGTCCTGAAGCCCTAGGAATCGAGTAACAAAGAGCTTTATAGTTTAGACTCCTGCAGGACTGCCAACCGGCCCCTCCAACGCCCCCAGATTGGTGGCGGAAGCCTGGTGTCTTCCTACGTCGCCTATCAATGCTCGATTACAAAGGTTGGGGTGACAGGTCTTAATATGCCGTAAATACCAACCTTTGCTCTTGTACGACTTGTAGCATCCCTTCGCTTCACACTTCCAGCAATTAGCATCCGCTATAGTCGTGGAGCTCTGCGTATGGTCATTTCTGACATGACGATTTAACGCCTTTTGGGCAGAAAACATACGCGCACACTCCGTGCACCTCAGGTGTCTCGTACTGGCATGTGTGAGCCTCGGTACTGCTGCGTAAGCCGCCCCAGCAATTCTATCACGTAGCACCGCTGAGTCCCCGTTGATTGACTCTGCTAGGCTGCTAACAACCTCTCTCGCATTTCTTGAATGAGTGCACGATGTGGTCAAAGTGGAAAACAGTTGAGACTCCCCCAGAGTAACACCCATTAACCACTGCACATCAAGTACAAGCCGTTTCTCCCAACACTGACTCTTGCGTGCACTGACAACGTGGCCATTTCCTTCAGGAACAATTGATGCTTTTGTCATACTAAGCTCTAGGAACTCGCCACTATTTATGCTTTCTCTGTGCGCCAGCATCCGGCTTACAAAAAGTAAGCGCTTACGTGCTATTATAGTGCGCACTTGTTGGAAAGGCATAAGTCCGTGTACTTGTTCCTTTGTGAGCTTTTCCCATAAGGAGACTCCACAAAAAACCCTTTTACAGGTATTCATGGAAGCCTCAAGCATCTCAAGTTCCCTACAAGATTCTGCCCAGGTTTCACACGCGTACGTTAGTGTGGGTACCATCACGCCTCGTAGGAGTAAGAAGGAGAGTGCTTTGCCAAGCCCATTCTGACGTGCTACTCGCCGATAACGTATGATCTTGCCAAGTACATTTTTACACCGATGTCTTGCTTCAGAGAGGGCTGTCCCAGCAGTGCTGATCATCGAGCCTAAGTACTTAAACTCTGATACGAATTCAATGTTCTTTCCAGAGACATGAACTCTATCAGATGTTCTTTCCAATGCTTTTGATAACCACATGCACTTGGTCTTTGGTACAGAGATATTAATACCTAGTGGCACTAGAACTGTAACTAGGCCATCTAGATAGCTCTGTATTTGTTCCTCGGACCGGCCGAAAAGACAGAGATCGTCAGCATACTCTATGTGCTTAAGTTCCACTTCCCCTTGTCCAAAGAAAGAGTTAAAAACAATTCCTTTGGGGGTTCCATGGAGTCCCTCACAGATCAGAAAGTGGAAAAGGAGGTTAAATAAGCACGGGCCGAGGACACATCCTTGTCGGACTCCACGCTCAAGTTTAAAACTTACTTGTGGACGTTCGCCGCGAATGTGTGCTATCGGTGTGTCATGCAAAGACTTTATGATCGCAATTATCCGTTTTGGTACGCCTATTGCTAATAGACACTGCCAAATTACTGGCTTTGGTACGGAATCAAAGGCCTTTTGTAGGTCAATGAAACACGCAAGAAGGTTTTCTTTCCGTAATCTAGAAGCCTCCTGTGCTTGCCGCAGCACATGTATAGCCTGTATAGTTGACTTACCAGCCCTAAAGCCAAATTGAGTAGGTGGCAGCACATGTTTCTCTAGAAGTATTTTTTCCAATCTGTTAAGCAGAACTTTTGCGAATATTTTTCCTCCGACATCCAGTAGGAAAATGGTGCGGTAATTGTTAGGGTCGAGATGACTTCTGCATCACACCATAATCTTGGACATCTCTCCGTACTAAATACTTGCGCAAAATCTACTAGAGAGTAATATTTTTCCAACTTTGTTAATAACATAATATAGACAGAAATATTCAAATTTATGATTTATTGATTTAGGCATTGAATAGTAAACATATTCTTTGTATAATCTTCAGTTAATATTTACAGTTTAACAAATTCTATAAGTGTGAAAATTAATAAGTGAGAGTAACATAAATTAATTTCATACACTTTAATGAGTTAATATATAATATTAGCATAGCTATACGTAAATCCAATTATGAAATTCTTAATTTTTTTCCATTTATTAAACTGCAAAATTAATATTTTCTTGTTTCATTAGTATAATTAAACTTAGCTAATGTTTATTTGATTTATATAATGTGAAAACTTTCAAATTGTCATAGCTATATCTTTACCCAAATTTTAAAAAGTTAATTACTTTCATTCTAAAATTTTGACTATATTGGGGAAAGCTGAATAGAAATTCAATTGTTTTTATATCACATCAAAGTACTTTATAACAGTAACGCTGGAAGTGGTGTGGCAATTGCCACCCCATTATTTAAATTTAATATGCTAACTAAAACTTAGACAAAATAATAAACAACCAATTTAACAACAAAATTACTTACTGTATTAATTCCGATAAGCAAAGAAATAGGCCCTATATTTATATTTAATTGCCTATGCATAATGGTTTGCTTCTGTTTCTATATCTATGTAAAGAATTTAACAAGTAAATATAACAGAAATATATTTTCTTTCAAAACAAAAAATAGTTAAATTCTCCAGAATATTGGACCATTAAGGAACGAATGCTAATCAATTGAAATATTGTCATTTTCTTAAAAAAATATAAAAATGAAAATAAAACGAAAGATTTAATTAACAGTATGTTTTGAACATAAAAACTTTGAAAATATTAGTATAGAAATTAATTAATGTTGGTATAGCCATTTTGTTTGATAATATCGTTTCAACAAACATAGTAGATTAGAAAATGGCATACCAATGCTGTAAATATAAATTTGTATGTATAGTAATATTAGACTAATATCAAGATGTGCACCATTGAATGCGTAGTTTTCCTCACTATCCCAAACCCAAGTAGTTATTCACCTACAAGTCAATCATGGCTACACATTTTCACAATATTGTGAGAAATAGACCTTGTCTAAAAGACAAATATTTAAAAATCATAGGCATCTAAATGTAGGAAGTTTTGCCACCTCAATTTTGAGATGCTTCCGTCGTCTCCGCTTTATAAGATTACAGCATGCTAATCTGTGAAACATGATTTTAGAAAACGTGGCATGTGTAAATACGCTATCGCGTATGTTACCAATAAAAAGAGATTATAGCTAATTTCAACGGTAATTATTGACAAGTGGTTGGATTTGGAATTAAATTCTTTGTTTGTTTCAATACGCTGTAATGTAATTCAATAAGCGCCAAAAAATATCTATTTTTGTATATATGGAGTCCTTTTTGTCACAGTGATCTACTCGAAGTAGCAATGTGTAGAAAACAAACAAAAATGTTTTAAATATTTTTCAATTAATGTTATTCAATTCTTAAAAATATAATTTTTAATAATTAAAGGTATATACATATTTTTATTGATTTCATTAGTAAAGGTTGGCTGTTTAGAACACTCGACAAAAAATTTGGGTGAATGGAATAAATTTCCGTCTTAACTACACTATTTGATCGGCATGATCAAGTCGGGCCGATTAAATCGTGAAGTTAAGACAGGCCGTAAATGCAAAACAAAAAATTGTACACTCTGAAAATTTGCTAAATACAATATACATTCCTAGAAAAATTGTTGAATTTTCTGGCAACATTTTGTCAAATTTTTCGTAAATTATCCCAAAATTTACCATAATAAAAATTGCTTGGATTTTTTTCAAAAGTTTCTAAATAATGAAATTAGCATAAATAGTTTGCATACAGTGTATATTCCCTTATGTATTAAAGAAAATAATCAGTAAAACATTTTTCAAACGTGCAAATTCACTAATTCACCAAAGTGGACTACTTGTACACAAATGCGTAGCCAAAGTCAAGTGACCGCCGATTCTCCACCGCAAAGAAGTCTTAGACAAAATCTTTGCTTTTCCGAAATATTTTACGATGATTGAAGTACTTTCGGATACGGATCGAATGCGGTTAGATTTTTTATAGTTTGCGTGTGCAGATTAGTGAATGTCATTCAATGCCCAACTATATTCTAGACACCCAGAGTGAATCTATCTATACTGTAATAAGAGGAAGAAAATTTTCGCTTGAGTTAATAGTTTTTGTTCAAATGACGGTCAAAATATCTTTCCTAGCGGCCTTCGCTTCTCCATAGTCTACAGCGCCAGTCAGATATGCCATCTTAAGGTGAATTTCAGTTATATATATACATATATATATATATATATATTAAGGTGCTCGAAAATTTCAACATTTATCTAAAAAATGCAAAATGTCAGCATTTACTGATGAGATTTTGAATGCTCTCTTTTTT
The DNA here is from genome assembly GCA_900660155.1 of Hofstenia miamia. Classification (NCBI taxonomy): domain Eukaryota; kingdom Metazoa; phylum Xenacoelomorpha; order Acoela; family Hofsteniidae; genus Hofstenia; species Hofstenia miamia. The sequence continues at coordinate 886,388 of CABFPE010000027.1, forward strand.
AAAAAAATGGAAAACTGAAAATAAAATACAATTACTTTTCATCATTAACTTAATTTTGCTCATGTTTGTATACTGTATAGGGAAACCTAAAATGCCTATATTTCGTACAAATACATTATATTTTTGAAAATTTTTCGGAATTCTGCTGAAGGCTATATTTTGCAAAAGTATAATTTAAGTGTGTAATTAATGCTAGATTTATGTGAAATGTTTTACTGTAAAATACCAGCATTACAATATACACAAATGTAAGTTTCCGTATTTTCTGCTGAAAGTTTCTGTCCTTTGCGATCAATTTCTTGAATATACTAAGTGATCGTTCTACTGCTGATGCTAAAGCCAAACACATTCGCAACTGGCAGATGAGTTCAGGTGTAACTTCAGAATTTTATTGGTGTCGGTCAGTTTGCTCTTCGTGAGTTGTAGTATATCAGAATAGGGTCCTCTGAATGAACTAATTCATGTGTTAATCAATAATTTCAAACGCATCCAACTAAGACATAGTTCCTTTTTAATTGGTTATCAAAATGGCTAAAACTCTTATTTTTTACATCAATTTATTGATTTATCAAAAAGAGTGCAAACTTCTACTATTCACAAACAATTCACAGTGATCCCGGTTTCTTGCAGTAGCCTTGCAGCTTCCAACGAAGTTGGAATATTGGGATGAGGTGATATTAGGCGCCTAAATTCAATATAATGAGAACATGTAGTAAACATTGCTTATTTACATTTGCTTCGTAACACAGAATTGAAGCATGTTGATTTTCTAACAGTTTCTTAAATGTGGCTCGGACTCCGGCATTAAATTCGTTATCAAGGAACTTTCGTCAATGTTTGCATAGCGGAATATTGGCTTGTAGAAGTCAGTTCTTCCATGAACATTAACACGATTCTTCTTTTCAAAAGAGAATGTAAGCGCAGAATATGCTGAATGCCAGATCACTTAAAACATTTATATTCTCCTAAAGTTACAGTTACAATAAAGTATTTCAAAGTTCTAATTGCTAAAAATAACATCAATTCCTTGGCAAATTTGTGATTTTCTGCCCTTTTGCCCATTGCGGAAAATTCTGCTGCTTAGGTTGCACTAACACTATGCTTCACTTGTGCGTATTTCTATACATTACTTGTGCATACAAATAGCTTTCGAGTAAGCCCGTTTTCCTCATTGTTATGAAGTCAATTCTATCAACGGCTTTAGAAATAATATCTGTTTTTGATAAAGTAGGTCTAATAACCAAAATGTACGGCATTCATTTTCCTGATAAATTTTTAAGAGGAATGTTTTCAATTTATGTAATAAATTGGCAAATAGTGTTATTCAATCTTTTGTTGTTAAACGTATTCGGTAAAAATTGTAAAAGTTCCAAGCAAGAAATAGTTCGTGCAAATATATAAAGAAATACTCAAGAAAATCCTGCCCTAAAAACAAATGCATTTGATGCAATTTTTGCATAAAAATTTAGTGTAGGCAAGGACAACTACAATAAAAAGGCACCGACCCAATGCAATAATGTAAGTAACTATTGTACTTTTAATCCTTGAATATTTCATTAGTGAATTATAAAAAACAACATAAACAATACATGCATGCAACTAGAAATATGTGCAATTACCTTAATGCCTTATATATTTTACCTAATATAAGTGTAATATGTAATGATGATTAAATCCAATACATTGAAAAAAATAGTTTTGCTGTTAAATCGACAATATAATCAATGTATTAGGCTAATATAATAACAAGCATCACTGTAATAATTCTCCTTAAACATCAATGATTGTCAATTATATAAAAACAATTAACAAAATAACCATAAAATAACAATAAGCAGTTACTAAAATGTTTACACTTGCCCTTTTTAAGATCATATCATAATCTGGGATTTGAGCCTTTTTTCTTTGTTAAAGGATCGGCATAATTTTCAGCTGATGAAACATGACGGACAGTATAATCTTCAGAAGCGATATCATCTTTAATATAATTTGAATATCTTTTTCAGACTTCGTTCAATAGGATAATTAAAAGAATGCACTGCATCAAGACGTTGCTTGCTATCTGTAAACAAATATATATATGAGTTCTGCATTGTACCAGGGTAAAGATTAATTGCCTCAAATAAATAGCTATGTTATTCAATAAACGTAGAAATCATGTATTGTGCTATTGTTTTGATATGCATTTTTAAGTCTCATTGTTCCCGGATTGTATTTCAGATATCGAATCAACTTATTACATTTCTGAATAAACATTTGGGGATTGTCAACATCATTCACAGCGGCTGTTCTGAAACTTATGTCCGGTCTATTATTTATAGACAGCCATAGTAATTATCAAGAATAACTAGGGGATGTGAAAAGTTCTCTTCTTTATTAACATTTTTTATATAATTGTTCTGTGATACTTCAATGCAATGATCAATAAGACGCACTTTGAAGACAATGAACGTAACCCATTCAGTACCAAACTTTTGTACAAGGGCAACTTGAAAAACTGATTTAAGACTCGCAATAATTTCATTAACAAAGCCAAATTTTCCACAAATCTTAAAATCGTCGACATGTATATCTATACATCCAATGACAGTATCATTCTTACGAAATATGTATAAAGTCCTGTCAAGCTTAGACACTTCTGCTCCTGGTCGTATCATCTTTTTTGATACACGATCATGCCAGAGGCGACTAGCCTCATGAAGCTCATAAACACCTAACAATATAATATTTTCCATAAAACTCCATTGGGGTTTTGGCTTCCAGTAGAGAGAGGAACAACATACAACTCTTTGTTAATATTAAAATGTTGTCGCAATGTCCATTTTGTAAATATTCTACTTCATGAGACTCGATAATGACAAGAGTAATCGCATTGTGAATTTTGAACAGATGGGTGAGAAGATTTCGTTTTCCCTATTGATATCCTGAAAACCTCGAGCAACTAATCTTGCTTTACATTTTTTTTCAACAACATCGACAGTTTTGTGAGTTATTACCCATTTAATTCAAATAACATTTAGTATTCCTTCAAAATCTAGAGTACATTCTTCATAAGCTCCGTTGGCTAACCAATTTGATAACTCACCTTACCTCTCAGGGATTGAACGATTTCTGAATGGATAACGTTGTAAATTATCATTCATGCAATTTTCCATTGATTCAGACTGCTCACCAATGTCTGTTTCACAACAAGTACCTGCAGAAGGCAATGGCGGATAAACAAGACCCATATCAGTTTGCATATAGAAATAAATATTCGACAACTGATGCCCTATTATGTCTGCTACACGAAATAATACTGAATCTTGAAGATTCCAAATGCACTGTAAGATGCATATTCTTGGACTACTCGTCAGCGTTTAATACCATTTTCTAGAACCGGCTTCTGAATGAACTAAGTAGAACAAGAAGTCATATGGATGATTCAATGGTTGAAGAAGTACATGCGGAATTTCCGTACAGCTGTGAAATGTGGAAAAGTGAAGTCTAGATTTTGTGACAATATTTGGCATAACAAAAGATGAACCACTCAGTGGTCCTCTTTTCACTTTGAATACTAATAAACTGCGAAGTGACCAATCGTGTATCGTTAAGTATTCAGGTGATACACGATTGTTGATGAAGATATGCAATGCGGGTGATGTAGTTCGATATAAAGAGGAGATTAATAAAATATTAACATTCGCGAGGCAACACAATTTGATTTTAAATCAAAAGAAGCGTGAGGAGTTAATCTTTGGTAGTAGAAGACTAGATGGAAGCATCAATTATTCACAGGTTGAAATTGAAGATCACCTTGTTCCTCAGGTTGAAGTGGTGAAATACTTGAGGTTGTTTATTGATGGTTGACTAAAATGGAAAAAACAAGTAAGTCATATGGTCAAAACAATAAACTGCTCTATTAAAACTACAGATAAAACGAGAAAAGAAATGTTTTGGTACATGTGTTCCCTCACTACATGTATGCTGCAGTAATATATGTGTTCCCTCACTACATGTATGCTGCAGTAATATATGATACTTATTTATCGGAGAAACAGAGGACGGTGACCTTCAAAGATCATTACGATATATCTTAGTCAAATTCAACCTGAGTGGTGTTGTACAAAATTATGCATGATTGACATCATCGAATCCCAGTTTAAAAATATGTTTGTAACTACTATTAGGAAGATTATGAACAATAATCCGCATCCACTTTATCACGAAATTCATAAGTTCAAAAGCAATTTGGATTCTACGCGATCTCTCTTAAGAATATTTATGCCATAACTGTGCAACACAATAAATCTTTTATCCCGTGTGCTATTGATTATTTAGTTCATGGAAATATTCCATCTTATATCAAACGTCTGCGTTTCTAGGTTGTAAAAGTGTTGTCTTTTATTTTGTTATATTGTCAGATTTTCCTTTTACACTTAATATGTACAGGAAATAAATTCCAAAAAAACCTTTATCCTTGACAAAGATAGGCGTGATTGAACGTATCTGATTTTATTTATTTTCTATATACACTAAAAATTACTTACACATTAATATTTTTCTTAAGTGATGCTAAATATAACTCGTACAAACTTAATGGTTCAGTAAAAAGCAAACTAAAACTTTTTTGGCATAAGTCATTAAAAATGCTAATTTGTTGAAAATTTGTGTGCTTTTAATATATCAAAGAACTGCTTTAATGGACATATTGCCACATAAAGTGCATTAAAATTCCTAAGAAAGCTTTTGTTTTATTAGTTATATTATTTAAAAAGAAATTTGTTAGAATTCATTTGATGGAGTAAGCCAACATTACACCAATCTTTATCGATTAAATTTCTCTTTTTCACATTTTTGTGTAGTATTGTGCTAAATATAAAGAATTACTATCATTAATTTGCAAGTCATTGCAACTGCGGACAGAATAATCAAATTGAATTGTTGAGTTGAACATTTGGTAATGTTAATTACAAGTTCAGGCATGAAATATTTAGATATATTGTACATTGGATATATATGTGTATACATATATATATATATATATATATACATATATATATATATATATNAGTGGCGCAAGCAATGGGTAGATGTAGCGCGGGAATGTAGCAGGAATTAACATAAATAGTGGATGCGACGACTCCCAGCGGCGAATATGTGAATTGCTGCTACGTAAATGTCACGATTGTGCACCCCACCCCTAAGATACCCTATTGCGGCGGCGGGGGTTTTACTTCAAAGTTGACTTATAAGGTTGTGGGTGTCATCCAACAGTTTTAGTATACATGTGTCTTCCCATGAGGTTTCAGCTTTTTCTTCTTCATGGCTTAGGTAAGTGATTGTTTCAATCTCTGTAATTCATGTTTTGTGGTATTGTACATACTGTAGGCTCTTCATTCGTGTTGGAATGCTGATTGATTGTCATAAGTCGTTTATTTTTCTTTGGAAGATATCATAATAGTTTCTGTAGAGTTTCTGGCCTTTTAGTGCTATCATGAGCGTCATTTTTGCGTCTGTATCAGAGGTGTGGGTCAACTCTGTGTCCAGTTTTGCATCAGGAAAAAAGAACTGGAACATGGAAGACAATGATTGGTGATAATTGGTGTTTTTGTATAGAAAGTTTATGTTTTGCAGGATGAATTCTTCAGACATTTGATCCAGGTAATTTATATCAGCTCATATCATCATTACTATTTCAACTCTTCTTGAAACGTCGTAGTATTTTAAATCTTCTTTTATGAGGTTGCCCCATATTATGTCGTTGCTGCTGGTGAAAAGTGTTAGGTTTCTGAGTTTTTTCTTTGCCAGTTTTTCTTTAAGACTGAGGATTTGTTGTCGAATCAAGTGATCTTTTTTGAATATGTCTTCTGGCGGATTTTTTGAGTTGAGGCAGTAAGCTTGATCGTTTTCTCATAGTGTGTTTGCAGCGTCTTTGAAGCTGTGAGTCTTTTTGACGTTAATGATGTCTTGACCTGAGTTGAAGTAGAGTCTATGCGAGGGTATGTCATGTTGGATGGGTTTGACCTTTTTGTCTTTGGTGTAAGTTATTATAATGGGTACACCAATTATTTTCAGGGGTATGCAGAAGTCATTCGCCATTGCGATTTGTTTCTCCAGTTGAATCCAGTTTCCTGTAGTTTGTGTTATTTGGGCAGTGCTGAATGTTACAGGGTAATTGATTGCTTTATGATCGATTTCTCCTATCATGCATAGGAGTGATGTTTTCATGAGAGCTTGCTTTGTTTTTCATGAGATGAGGAAGTGGGCAGCAGCACACTCAATGTTGAATGCCACTTCATGGTTCGGCGTCATTAGGGTTTCAAGATCTGATTTCATGTAGGATTCTGTGAGCATGTTAAGTTTGATGAGTTAGACATTGGAGATTTTTGTGGCTGCGTATTGAATTGGCGTGATTTGTATTTGGTTTTTGTTGTTAAGTATTGATTTGTTGATTAGAAGGTTTTGGTGTTCCGTGTGAATCCATGTAGGGGTGCGTATTTTCTCCATTTGCGAGATTTTCTCATTTGTGATGTCTTCTAGTAGACATTGGATGCATGGGGAGAGTTGTAGTGTGGATTCTGCAAGCAGTTGTTCTTCTTGTTCAAGTATTGTCTTGGTTTTTGGTATGAGGTTGATGAGTTTGATTGGTTTGAAGTGACCAAGTATGTTGGTGGTCTCTTTGGTGATTTGCATTAAGCTATAAGTTATTTCTGGGTAGGATGTTTGAAGGTACTGAAATAGTGCTTCATTTTTTCTTTAATGTTATGGTTTCAACAGAGTTGTAAGCATGAATGCGTACTGTGTGGCATTCTTTTTTGTAGTATTTCTGTTGTTAGTGGTCCATATATATTGTTTGTTTTGATGAAGTGTGACGCTGCTGTTGCTCCCACATACATTTTCATGTGTGTGGGTGTAAGAAGTCCATGTTGTTTTTGTGTATGCTGAGAATATTTTGTAGAATTATTGGTGATGTGTGTCCAAAAGCGTTTTTTCTGTTGATAATGCTTAGTAGAGTTTTCTCGTAGGAGTTGATGCTTTGCTGACACTTTTTGAGTGGTGAGGTGGGAGCTCTTGTCAGTTGTAATAGCCAGTTTTTCATTTTCCTGGATATGGGGGCGATTGTGATTTCATAGCATTGTTGCTTCATGAGTGTGGTTCATTTTGATTTTGAGATTGGCAGGAGCAGGGTGGGGTTTTCTGTTAGGAAGATTGATATCAGCAATACTGCGGATGTGGTTGTTAGTTCAGGTACTTGCTGTTCCGCGAAAATTTGTGATTGGAAGTCTTTTTTGACATTGAAGTCTGTGGCTTTGATAATTTGGGAAAAAAGTTTTTCAACATTTTCTGTGTAGTGTTGAGATGGCAATTCTATTTTGATTGATGGCCATGGCTCTTCCATGATGTGTTTGGATTGTACTGTTTTCCATCATTCATTGATCTCATTTATGGAGCTTTGTTTTTGTTGGAAGGAGAATCGCATTGTGATTTTTGTGGCGTCTAGTGGTAAGCAGGTAGTATCAATGATTTCATGTGTTTGAGCAAGTAACATGGCGTCTACAGCTAATCATTGCTCTGTAATGATCTGGTATTGGGGCATCAAGCAATGCATGAATATGTTGATGAAGATGAGATTTGTCACTGATGGTGTCCTTTCAACTGTTGTTCTAGCTAATGTAGTTTTTCAGATAATGAAAAATGACTCCAGGTAAATTTCCAAGTTGAGGATGTTGTCAGGCAATGGTGACATGTCTTTGATGTAGAAGAAGTTTTCTGCAATCTTGTAAGTGTGGGCCTCAACTAGTATGAGGTTTAGACATTGCACCATTTTTGGGTCTTTTTTTCATGTTGCTTGAGTATGTATACCAGATTTAGTGCTGACCAATAGATGTTGAGGCATTCTAAGTTTTGGCATTTTCTTCTGTTTTTTAAAAGTTTTAGTATACATTTGAGATGAATGTTGTTATCAAAGGTTGTGTGCTCCATGCTTCTATAGTAATCTCTTGTGAGTTTCAGTAGGAATGACTTGGGGTAAAAGATGATTCTGTTAACCATTGGACATTTCTCTTTGTCTATGACAGTAGGTAGTGATTTGCTGCTGGCTGAGTTTCCTCCCACTGTTAGGATTGCTGAGATAGCTTTACAGGTGTCTTCTGATATATTGTTGTGAGTTATCTATTGACAGCAGCATGATGTGATAAAGTATTGTAGCATCATCCAAATAAAATCAGAAATAAGCTGCAAATGTTGCAAGAAGAGATTAAGATTGAAAAGAAGTTGATTAAAAATATTGTAATTAAATCAATTGTTATTATTTCAGATTTATTTGTAAAATGCAACTAAGAAACAACATGTGTCAAAAAAGAGATATTTGTGTCTGTCAATAAAAATACTTTTGACTAAATGACACTTACATTATTTTTAGCCGCCATCTTGGCAGAAAGTTTAAATTTGAATCAACAGGTACTTCTTTTGGAAATACTATAAATAGATTAAAACACTGTAAGAAGTTGATAAAGAATTTTACTTAGAATTCTTATTTTGTTTTCTCATTAACAGTTTGATTATTTAATACAATGTTGAGCTAATGGAGAGGTGTTTAGTAGTGGTCTGGATACATCACAGGGAACGATTCTAGGGTCTCTGTGCCAGATCACGAAAGTGCACATAGGTTAGGTGTAGGGGTTTTCTCTCAATTAGCTGACTAGCATTTCACTTCTACATGTATTAGATAATTAACTATCAGCAAAAGGTTGGATTACCGTACCTTAGGATTTATCTTAATACTATTTTAGATCCAAATTAATGACCCATAATTGACTGATAAAGTGACCATACATGTAGTAAATTCTAATTGTAGGTTAGGAAGTTGTTCGAACAGAATTTATTTAGATAAGCCAATATATTTTGGTAATGGCTACATGTAATATTTAATGAACAGCTAGTAACAGTTCAGGTTGTAAATAGATGCAACACTTTCACACAATAGAGCTTAAGTCGAGTNTAATATTTAATGAACAACTAGTAATGATTCAGGTTGCAATTAGATATAACACTTTCACACAATAGAGTTTAAGTTGAGTTGTGTCATGTCTTGAGTAAGCACTGAGCTAATGTAGGGTACACATAAGCTATCTTGTTTGAGCTGAGAAGTGGTACTCAAGCATTGGATGGAATGGTGAAACTGGATGTGGAGATCCACTTCTGGCAGATACCCACTAGGAGATCATTATAGAGGTTAGCACATGGCTTCGTCACCTAAAGAGTGAGCAGTTAATTCTAGGTTACATAAGTTAACAGAAGGAATTAGTCCAGTAGTAACAACAAGTAAATCCTTACCCGCAATAACACAGCTAACATTATAAAGTAACAGTAGATAAACAGTGATAATGCCTGGTAGAGGATATTACAGTATGGATGGACTGTTTCTCCTTCAATGAAGGAGAGTTTTTGTTGTCTTTCCTAGAAGAGAGAGCCTTGTTGACTGCTAGTTTTAGATGATGTAAGAGCCAGTATTTGAGTGAGAGCATGACGTTTGCTTTGGTATATCTGTGGAAGGCTCACTGCTCCTTTTGTGTATTGTTGATGTAGATGTAGTTGGCATCTGCTCATCTGCAAGGAGATTCAGGTGGACTCGATTGCTGTTTAGTTGTTTTGGAATGACTGTGAGGTTTGAGTGTGACTGCTTTGCATTTCATCATATGGTGGATCTAAAGGCAATGTTCAATGTTAATAAACCATTCCTTTTTAAAGATATGAGATTTCACAATGTGTTTTGGTTGTCTGTGCAAACTTATGGGGCAAGAAAGTTTTTGTTTGTATTCTTCATCAAAGTTTTCTTCAGAGAATTTTCTGCAAGTAGGAGTTAGATAGAATTCATCTTTATAAGATTTTATTAGTTTGAATTTGTGGAGTTGTGATATTCTAGTGTGCTCTATGTCACATGACATTTGTTTGATGTTTTGGAAGTGGGTGATTTTCTTATTGTCTAGTTTGTAATTGTTGTGGGGCAATACTTTCGTGATTGTGCAAGGTCCTTCCCAATTGAATGATTGTTTGTGGACCTGCTTTTCATCTGTAAAGATTCTGGGCATGTATATGAATACTTTGTTGCCAATTTCGTGAGGTTCTCCATAGATTTTTCTATTGAATTGGCGTTGTTCTTGGATGGCACTTTTTTCAGCTTGGGCACACATTGTTTTGTGTGTTTTTGCTATGTTGTTGATTAGTGTTTTCATGTAGTTGTTGTTGATTGTGCCAGTGAAAACCATGAAATAGCATGGAGACAGGAGTTGGAGCTTTGTGACTGAACATTGCTTTGTAAGGCAAGACCTTGGTCTTTGAGTGTGTTGATGTGTTGTAAAAATACTCAATCATTTGTAGTATTTCTTGCCATTTTTTTCCTCCTACTCATGATGTTATTGTTCTCATTAATTTTAGAAGTGTTTGATTCACTTGTTCAACTGCGCTATTGGCTTGAGGATGGTTAATAGTTGTGTGTGTATGTAGGATTTCCAATTTTTCTGCTAGTGATTGGAATAGAGAGCTTTCAAACTGTTTCCCTTTGTCCATTATAAATTGTGTCATTGGGCCAAATACACACACCCAGTTGTTGATAATGGCTTTGGCAATTTTTGATGCTTTTATGTTGCACAGTGGTATCATTTTGCAGTATTTCGTAAAGTGGTCCACCATGACCAGTACATAGAAGTAGCCTTCGCCATCTCTTGAGAGTTGTTCTATGTCAGCATTTACTATGGAATTGGTGTGTTTGGCTGAGATTTTTTCCAGTGGTGCCCATTGTCCTGGGAAATGCGATGTGTTGAGCAGGATACATGATTGACATTTGCTGATGATGTCTTCTATTGTTAGTCATAAATAGGGGGTGGCAAAATTTTCGTGAATAGTTAGTTCCAACTGGTAGACCCCTTTATGCCCTTGTTCATGAATTTTTTTGATGACTTCTCTTTTGTAGTATTCTGGTAATGTGATTAGGTTTTGAGTTTTTGCTGCTGTGTATAGTATTCCGGAATCTGTTCATTTCCATGTGTGTTTGTGGTAGTCGCATGTTGCCATGGAGTCCATGATGAATGAGGGGTCATTAACGTGGTGTATAATTTGACAGAGGATTTTGTTGTTAGCTTGTGCTTTTGCTATTTCGTCTGATGTTATTTCTTCCTTGATGAAGATTGACAATATGGGTTTGATTGGGTGGCCATTTCTATCTGTTTATATCTGGTAGTTTTTCATATTGACATTGAGGTATGAAATTGAATTGTCTCAATGGACCTTGTTCTTTTTTTAGGTCTCTCTGGTATTGAGGCAGGGCAGTCCATATGTCGGCATTCATGTGGAGTTTACCTTTGCAGTGTTCTATTGTGAAGTTGAAATAATACAGGTATTCTATTAATATTGCTATGATATTTGAGCAATCTCCAGCATATTTTTTCGGTCAACATAGGCTGCTGTTGTCTGTTTATACTGTAAATGTTTTTCCTCCTATCAGGAAGTGGCGGAATTTCTTTCATGACTTGATGAGGGCTAACATTTCAAGGTTGGTAGCTCTGTAGTTATTTTACTATTGTGTAGTTTTCTGCTTAACCACTGTATTAGTTTTTTTATTCCATTTTGTAGTTGGCTGAGTGTTGAGCCTATTGTGACTGTACTGGCATCACAGTCTAGTATGAATGGATCCTCCAGTGTTGGTGAGTTTAGTGATTCAATGTTTTTAATTGCCTTTTTTAACATATTTAGCTCTTCTTGGTGTTCTCATGTCCAGTTAAATTGCTGTGATTTTTTGAGTAGGTTTGACATGTGTTTTGTTTTTTTTGGCAAGATTTGGAATAAACATTTGGTAGTAGTTTATAAATCCAAGAATTTGTTGCACATCCTTGATAGATTTTGGAGCTTGAATCTCATCCACAAGTTGTTTTGTGTTGTCTTTCAATTTTATTTTTCCTTGTGTTACATTTCTTCCTAGGAAGAGGACATGATGTTTACTGAGTGTGCACTTTTTTGTGTTAACTCATAGGCCCAAGTTGTGGAGTAGCCATAGTGTGGTGTTTAGTTCTTTTGCATGCTCCATGATGGTGGTTGAGCCTATCAAGATGTCGTCAATATATGTGGTGACCCCTTCAGAGAGTTTACAATTTTCTGGAAAGTTGCAGGGGCATTACATAAACCAAAGGTCATGTAGAGCCATTTGAACAGGCCATAGGGTGTAATAAAGGCTGTTTTTTCAATGTCTTCCTCCTTCATGGGCACCACCCAGTAGGCTTTGCATAGATCGAGTGTGGAAAATATTTTGTTTGGCTGCATTGTAGAGGATGTTGTCTATGTGTGGCAGTGGGTACACGTCTTTAATTGTGATGTTGTTGAGTTGCCTGAAATCAATACATAGGCAGTGCTTTTCGCCCTGTTTTATAAAGATGGTTGGTGAGGCATATGGGCTGTGACTCTTTCTTGTGATTCCATGATTTAGTAGCTTGGATAGAGTTTTGACATATTGATCTTGTAGGTGTGGAGGCACTCTTCTGCATGGTTGATGTGACGGTTTATGTGGTACCATTTTTATCTGATATTCAACTCCAACCACTTAACTGATGCTTATTTCCTCATTGTTAAATACAGCAGTATTATTTTTGACAACATTGTTGATGAGTTCTCGTTCCTCTCCTGTGAAATGGGGATGAGAGTCAGGCGTTAATTTTGGGATGTATTTATCACTCATTGTTGTTTTGTCTGCTGATGAGAAAAGGACTTGGTTATTCTTTGCTATGTACTTTTCTTGGGGCATGCCAGTGATTGTAATGGCATTGTGCCTTAGAGGTACAGGAGTTATTGAAAATTGCAGTATATCCCACATTGTTGTGAATGGATATGACGTTATTGAGAACAGTTACTAAAGAGTTTTTATTCCGTATAGATTTGTTATTATTGTGTCTCCTTCGAATTTTGTCTTTGGTATTATTTTTGCTACTTGCTAGTGGAAAGGCTCCAGTCTTAAGTTTTTGGTTAGGGAGAACTCCAAAGTAGTAGTGCCTTTTGTGGGGAGAGTGATACTGAGACATTTTTATCCTCTTGTATGGTTAGTGTTCTATTTGAGTAGTCAATGAGGCAGTTGTTTTCTGCTAGGAAGTCTCTACCAATTATCATGTCATAGGGCAATTGTTGGTCCATTGTGTCAATGATGTGGACGTCTTGTTCAAACTTGATGTTGCTGATTGTAATTTTGGTATTTTTTACTGTTCCTTTAATATTAATGTAGTCTCCTGATGTGCTTATTAATCTGGTGTTGTTTGAGGTAATATCTTCTCTTCACCATCTAATGTTGTGGGCGCATGTGTCGGACATTATTTTTACTGATGTGCAAGTGTCGACTGTAGCTTTAATGTTGAGGTTGTTGATTGTTAGGTTATCAGGTTTTGTTCCAGTAAGTCTGTGACAATCAACAGTTCCTTAGCTTGGTCTGGGGCCAGCGCCCTTAATCTTTTAAATCTTCTTCATTGGTGTTGGGTTGCTCATGATGTTCTAAGTCCTTGGCTGTGTAGTAGCCATCTTTGTTAACTAGGTATATGATTTTCTTGCAATCTGGTTTCAGATGACCCTTTTTGCCACATTTGTTGCACTTGAAAAAGGGAAGTCTTCTGGTTTTTTCTCGATTGCTTTTTGTAGTTTATCTTTCTTTGTGGGTAATTGGCGGGTTTGAGATGAGGTTGTTGGTTGATATCCCCTTGCCAATGAACTCTTTCATTGTTTTCTAGTGTGAGCTGTATGCTGACTGCATTCTTTGTGAGGGTGTCAATGTCATCTTTGGTGTCACACTTGTTTTCAAATCATGTTTTCATCAATTGTGGTAGTCCTGCATGTATATAGGAATACAGGTCTTGAGGGTAGTACCTGTGTTCTTCTTGGGATAGACGTAACAGACAGTCAACTTTATAAATATAGCTGATAAAGTCCTCATATTTTTCAAGGTGACATGTGTATAATTGCATCTGGTATTGTTTCCTTGTGCATTCATTATCAAAGTTATCACTCATTGCTGTGACAAATTTATTATAGTTGGCTTTTGGTGTGGCATTGAGATTGAGGTATACTTGTAGGCATTTGAGTGGTTCTGTTTTGCTTTGTTCTGTGCTGCTGTAATAGATAGATTTCAAAGAGTACTATCCACTCATGGAAGGTTTGTCCTTTTATGTCGAATTTTCCTTTGAAGGTTTGGGGCATCTTTTGTATTTTTATATCTAACTTCATTGGTTGATTGGGTAGCATTGATAATTTTTTCTTGATCTCGTGTTGAGTGTTGCGTCCAGAGTTGTGGGGGCCGGAGGTGGTGATGGCGGTCTGTGGCAAAGCAGGCTTGGCAGTGGTGACAGCGGCTGGGGTGGTGGATGAGAGTATGATGAACCTGAACTTTGTTGTGGTTGCATTAAGGTTGTGACTGTTTCCAGTTTGTTTGTTTGAAAGACATTTAAGTTTTCGCGGATTGATGACTCTAGACTTAGAAATTGCTGTTATGTGACATAATTGGGTTCTAGTTGGGGTGACTCAATTTGAGACAAGCGTTTTTCTAAGTTTTCCATTTTTTCTTGGAGTTTAGAAATATGATCAGTTTGATCNTGGCCTACTCCCCTTCAGCTTCTAGAAAGTTTAGCTGCTCATGATCATCTCAATAATAAGAGAGTGAGCTATCAAACCAAAATATTTTATTAATCGTTTGCGCACACTGAGGCCCTGTGTATACAAAATGATTTAAACAACGTAATAACCTGCCGAGGCAGAACTAAAAATGTAAACAACTAAGCAGCACAAGCAATGGGTAGATGTAGCGAGGGAACATAGAAGGAATTAACATGAATAGTGGATGTGACAACTCCCAGAATAATTTGCTTAGATTCATTAAGAATAATAAGTTAAAGGACAATATTTGATTTCAACATTTATGAAAAAGTCTAAAAAAAGTAATAACAAAAAAAGAGGATCAAATATAAAAAAAAGTGTAAATATGTATAAATTACAAGTAAATAGAGTTGGGAGACAAAGTGGTAGAGCATGTAATTAAAAGTTGAAGAACTTAGGGCTGTAAGCACGGCATATAAGAAATACTTGGAGAGGAAATTTGTCTAAATGGCAGTAGAAATATAATAAAAGCTAGATTCCTAAAGTATTGCTTGTAAATTTTCAAGAAAATAGATATTAATAATAATTGTTTTTGAAAATCTATTAACATGGAATAAAAACAATACATATATATATATATATATATAATGTTTTTTATACAGCTTAATTAGATTTAGAATATGGACTCTTTTTCCTGTCCTGTTTGTAAATCTATAGTTAACAAAGGTGAAGAGAGCCTGGATTGCTCTTTTTGTGGAAAGTGGGAACTCCTCTAATAATATCACAAAAACGGTATTTCACTTACTAAATAAAATCGACAATCTGTTATTCCTGTGTGCTTCATANATATATATATATATATATATAATGTTTTTTATACAGCTTAATTAGATTTAGAATATGGACTCTTTTTCCTGTCCTGTTTGTAAATCTATAGTTAACAAAGGTGAAGAGAGCCTGGATTGCTCTTTTTGTGGAAAGTGGGAACATCTATCACACTCCTCTAATAATATCACAAAAACGGTATTTCACTTACTAAATAAAATCGACAATCTGTTATTCCTGTGTGCTTCATATAAGGTCGAATATCAGAAAAAACCGCTGCTGCCAGTTTTGACAAATATGTTAAATCTCTAGCACACGTAATCAAAGAGATAAAGGAATGCACATATAACAAGACCAAATCACCCAGTGTCGTTATGGATTGCCTATCTGCTGCGCAACGTAGACAGTCATCAACAAATGATTTCAAAAATTTTACGTAAATAAGAGAAAATCCTGGTTATTTCAAACAAACTTAAGGGAAATTCGATTAACATAAAACTGACTAAACTGATTGAACACAAACTATACTGTTATTGAAACATTGACCAAGGAGACTGACAGCTTACTCAGCCCACTGAATAAAGCCGGTATCAATAACAGGGAAATATCCAAGCACGATACCAGTATTATTATACCAAACATTTTGACATGGGTCCACACATGTAATTTCAAGGAACAACTCTTACTAGATAATGGTGATATATTTAAAGAAGATGATATTTTGAGGTTTATTTCTTTAGTCAGAGACCAAACCAGTAGATACATTTGAGCAGCCATCGGAATAACTCCAAAAGCATTCAGCAATCTGGTGGATAAGGATATGATTATTGTAATCGAATCAGTTTTGTTGAACACTGCTTTTCCAGATATCAAGCCTCAAAGATGTAACCATTGTGCTGGCTTAAGCCATTCTAAGCCCAAGTGTAAAAGGTCTTCTCATTCATCAGTACGTTTTAATTGTGGAAATAATCACAGTGGTGGTACATGCTGTTACAAGGTCAGTAAGTGTGCTATTTGCAGTAGATCCAAACAGTTCTCAAAGCACTAAAGTCATCACATGCTTGATGAAAATTGGCTTTGCATCTTCAGCGTAATATTGATAACACAAACTTTGGCATTAGAGAAGGTTACTCTGTGATGCAATCAGAAATTTAGCGCACTCTATAGTACAGAAACAAATATGATTAAAGTTATCCAGGCCAATGTTGGAAAATCCATTACTAAGATCTATGAAATAATCACATCTTCTAGTGTGTCTGAGGATGATCTTATCTTTGACGTTCACAAACCTCGTAGCAGAAATATTAAACGACGGAAAAACCGTAAACAAGAACAATTAACAGGTACTAGTCGAATATCTAGTTGTTTATTACCAAGTGCTATAAATATACTGAACATGATGTAATTAATGATTTATTTTCTCTTGTCAGGTTATTTTATATATTCTGATGGAAAGCTAAATATTTACGAGCTAGGGTAATTGTATGGTGGTTCCCACATCCAGTTAAAGGTATGCTGGAGCAGCCTCCTAATAGCTATTCCACAGCGGGGAGGGCGACAGCTGTAGTTACCTTGTGTGCTCTTAGGTTACGGATAGGCATAGGAGTT
>CABFPE010000027.1:927678-951618 GCA_900660155.1 Hofstenia miamia
GAAGGAGATCCTATTAAAGAACAATAACAAAAAGAGAATTTTCATAGAAGGACAAGTAATGCCATATGATTTGTATAAAGAAGGAGAACCAATATGTAAGCAGATTAAGAAAGTCCACAACGAAATTGAAAAAAGATCCACACAAACAGTAATATTGTTTTCAGGAATCAACAATATTGTATGGGGAGAACTCTGGAGCTCACAGTATCAGTATTATGACATAATGCGAAGAGTGGAAATCATTACCATGGTAAGACTGGGAAAAAACGAACCAGAAAACATTACTGAAGAAAAAGTTTTAGAAAATATAAGTGCGTTCTATGACGAGGCGTCATTATCGAAATCTTTAAGATCAATGTACAAATTTTTCTATCTGAACACCACAATTCACCCAGATCTAGCGCATACAAGTAGAATTGACGCAATTATGATGCTAATGATAGCAATAAAAGGAATGAAACTCTACAGGAAACATTATGAAATATTCAATGAGAAATTAAACGAGCTAAGCAGCATGTGCATGATAGCAAAATCTCTGAAGAACCCGTCGTTTCTGAGACACAAAAAGATGTTAACTACAGAAAAAGACGTCTTGTTAAAAATCACTAAGGAAGAGTCGTAAGAGAAAACTACCTGGGAGATGAAAGAAGCAAACGAGATAATCAAGAAGGCAGCAGAAATGGTACATGGAGAGAGAGTGGTCATCCTTAATTAGCTATGCTGGAGGGGGAGTGTGACATAATCCATCAAAACTATCATGTGTGGTCAAGATGAGAGAAAAGGATGAAGGAAATAAAGACTAAAAATATTTATAATGATTAAAATGTAAAAACATGATAGGATTGATTATTTCATTTTGTAAACGTGTTGTGCAATTATATTTAAAATTATGCTTGACAGTATTTTGACAAAACGAAAGATGGTCAAACAGCATAGTCAAATTAACGCTGACGTTGCGTAATCATAGCAGAAATATTAAATGAGGGAAAAACTGTAAACAAGAATGATTAACAGGTACTAGTCGAGTATTTATTTGTTTATTACCAAGTGCTATAAATATACTGAACATGATGTAATTAATGATGAGCAAATCTACTTTGGATTTATTTTCTCTTGTCAGGTTATTTTATATATTCTGATGGAAAGCTAAACGTNGATTAACAGGTACTAGTCGAGTATTTAGTTGTTTATTACCAAGTGCTATAAATATACTTGAAGTGATGTAATTAATGATGAGCAAATCTACTTTGGATTTATTTTCTCTTGTCAGGTTATTTTATATTCTGATGGAAAGCTAAGCGTTTACGAGCTAGGGTAATTGTATGGTGGTTCCCACATCCAGTTAAAGGTATGCTGGAGCAGCCTCCTAATAGCTATTCCACATTGGGGAGGGCGACAGCTGTAGTTACCTTGTATGCTCTTAGGTTATGGATAGGTGTAGGAGTTTTTTTTATCGTTATAGCTTTCCTACTCCTCATTGCTTGCCTGTTATTATGATTGCATCCATTAGGCTTTACATGTTAACTCTCTCATTGATGAACTTCATTTATTTATTACATTCATTATGCTACATGACAATTGCTGATTTAATAGTGTTTACATTTAGATGGTTATTTATATTGTATCTTTATATTCTATTACATATAGCTTATTTAATAGTCACAGCAAGTTGCTCATTGTTTCCTAAGGTAGACCTCTGGCCAACTCCTGTTCATATTTTTATGCAGGCGGCATTGATTGTTTACATGTATCGAGGGCTATTATTTATTTCTATATATGTAGGGTTATTACATGTAAGGCCTCATAATAAGCTATTTCAGCATCTCAGTTGCATTACTTCGTTTCGTACAACAATTCATAATAACAAAAACAATCAATGCACTAAATTCTTAAGTAGTTGCAAATCCCATCACACTGAGTTCGCTATTCACATAACCATTCCTTCATTGGTTTCTACCTCACAGCGGCGTCTCCATTGGTAAGATGCAGCTGGTGTATGTGTTCCTGGATATGCATGTCTACCTTCTAGTGTCGATCCTGTCTTCCATTATCTCTGCTTTATCTAAATAAGTTGGAGTGAGTTAAGTAGCTAAAAGGGCTCTTGTATATTAAATTAAGTTAATAAACTGAACACTTATTGTAAAGGAGAGAATCGGAAAAGTGTCAACTCTGCTTACTGTTTGATCTAAGAAAAGTAATAGTTTTTCTATAAGTAACACACTAACAGTGGATTGACATGATTCTACATGGTGACCATGACAGGTGCTTGAAGAGCGTGCACAAAGGAGAGAATGTACAGTGGAAACACAGATGGTGTAATAGTTAACTAAAGAGCACGAAAAGTTATGAACAAGAATTATTATTAATGAGTGGGTGAAGATAGTTGTTTCTTCTCGCTCATTGTAAAGTAAGTAAACAAGCAAAAAGACAACAAGCAGTAGTAACTGTTAGTACGTGACACTGGTAAGGGACACCATTATACAGTTGAGTCTAGTAATTATGAAGATGGTAAATTCAAGAAAAAAGCAAAGGGCTAAAGCCAAAATGCGAGAACACCCCAAAATCAAACAACCCCAGTGATTGTTAATACATCCCCCAAGAGTCAAAATTCCCCAACGGAGATAATTTTGCAACAAGAAAAAGAAGATGCAGAATTTTCGACAACTGAATTAATGAAAATATTAGAAAACAATAACAATGAAAGACGTGAGTTAATGTTACAGATAGAAACCTTAACCCAAAGGATGTTTGAAATAGAACTAGCAAATGCTGAAAAAGATAAACGGATCGAAGAAATTACACAAGACACTAGTTCAAGGTTAACAGAACAAAGGAATGTTTTCCAAAAACAAATTGAAAAATTGGTAGAGGCAAACAAGGAGATAAAGATGCAAAGCGAGAATCTACAAAAAATGATTACTCAAATGCATGAGGAGAATGNCAATAACAATGAAAGATGTGAGTTAATGTTACAGATAGAAAACTTAACCCAAAGGATGTTCGAAATAGAACTAGCAAATGCTGAAAAAGATAAACGGATCGAAGAAATTACACAAGACACTAGTTCAAGGTTAACAGAACAAAGGAATGTTTTCCAAAAACAAATTGAAAAATTGGTAGAGGCGAACAAGGATATAAAGATGCAAAGCGAGAATCTACAAAAAATGATTACTCAAATGCATGAGGAGAATGTTAATTTAAGAGAAGACAACATTTTAAAGCAACTTCAAATAGACGATTTGAAGGATAAAATCTGATTAACGTCATTAACGAACAAAGAAACGATAGAGGAAGAGAAAGTAATAAAGAACACAGTAATTCAGGAACCGGAAAAATTAATTGGAAGCATACCAATGGAGGAGTGACAAGCTGAAATATACAAAAATTGTCAA
The DNA here is from genome assembly GCA_900660155.1 of Hofstenia miamia. Classification (NCBI taxonomy): domain Eukaryota; kingdom Metazoa; phylum Xenacoelomorpha; order Acoela; family Hofsteniidae; genus Hofstenia; species Hofstenia miamia. The sequence goes on from CABFPE010000027.1 coordinate 931,071, forward strand.
ACAGAAGACGAATTTGTAGAAAAACTAGTTGTGAATATAACAAAGCAATTTAAAGAGAAATGTAAAAGTACTACTGAAATAAAGCTGATATATGAAGAGACAATACTGTCAGAGGAAGAAGATAGTGAGACACCAGCATGTAAGTCAGTACTCCCGAAATTTACAGGGAGAGTGGATAGCTATTCACCTACTTTCAAAGAATGGATTCAAATGTTTGAAATGAGGAGCGGCTTACCAGCATTATTTGGTGTTGGACTTAGAAACGAAGACAGATTATAAAAAACTAATCAGAGAGTATCAGCAATATTATGATGACGAAAGTTTCAAAAGTCAATATGGTATGTTATTAAACAGTCTAAAAATGAATAAACGAGAAGATTTGCGCAACTATATGTTGCAGGTGGAGAGACTATTGAAGTTAAGTTCTAGAGAGAGTACGTACTCCAAATATGATCTGTTTTCTCACATATGCAAAGGATTACCAGAACCAATTCGACAACAGTTCGAAATCAAATGTGACGCCGATGAATCCCTGGAAAGAATGATAAGGAAAGGTTTGGGAATACAAGTCATGATGGAAAATAATGCCCAAACTAATGAAAAATCATTGACATGAAAGTGATACCAGCAATGGTAAGCGGAGCAAATAAAACAAGAAAAGAGGACGATTGAAAACTGATGGACGAGATCATCAATATAAAGCTGAAAGATGGAACAGTAAAATGCATAAATAGAAAAGATCTAAAATGCCAGGCGTGCGGAAAGAAAGGTCATACAAAGAAATATTGTAAGTGACAGATTAACTTTATTGAGGAGGAAGAAGCATACTTTGATGAGGAAGACCTATTAGATGATGAAGACGAATTGGAACAAACAGAAGAAACAAAAGATGTTAATCGTAACAGACCTAATCAAGACTAATACAATTACAGTTGTAATAAACGGAGTGATGGTCAAGGCAACTATAGATACGGGAGCAGTAATATCAATTATTACAGACAAATGTGCGGCGAAAATAGGATTTGATGACAGAAGATTGGAAAGTGAAAAAAGCAGATTACTAAATGCATCAGGAGACTGTATTGATACAAAAGGTAAATTATTGGAAGTACTGATGAGGATTGCTAATACCACGTTTTTGCAAACATTTACGGTCATCGATACAGAAAAAAATTCACTGCCCTATGAGGTGATACTGGGAAATGACTTTTTGATGAATAACAAATGCATCATCGATTATACAAACAAAACTATATCAGTCCAAGAAGAAATAGTAACAACTTGCAAAGAAGAGCAGGACACAGAAATAATAGAATTCTGGTTAAAGGAAGACATAAAAATTCTACCAAACAACTGGAAAATGTGTCAAATAGAGACAGAAAAACACATAATGGCTGAAGTTATGATATATGATCAAAAAGGGATCAACACAAAAAAAGTATCAATTCCATCAAGTTTGTGCGTAGTAAAAGAAGGTAAAGGAATGATACCAATGTTAAATGCAACTAATCATGTAGTTAATATAAGAAAGGATACCCTAAAGTTAAAAGGGAAAAAAGTAAAGACCGAAAAAACAATGGTGAACAAAGTGATTAATATAATACAAGAAGAAAACGCAGAGTATCAAATACCGGAAATAACAGAGGAAGAGTATCAACACCTGAGTGCGGAGGAAAGAAAGCAGCTGGTAATGATACTAAAAAGACACGCAAAAATATTTAACTACAGTGAGATAAGCGTGGGAAAGGCAGTTGGAGAAACGCACAAAATAATAACCACAACTGAAGAACCAATAAGATTGCCATGTAGAAGAGTTCCTGAACACTTGAAAGAACATTATAACACCATATTGAATGAACTAATTGATAACAAGATAATAAGGCCAAGCGAGAGTCCTTATGCTGCGCCCATGGTCTTTGTGAAACAAGGTGAGAAATATAGACTCTGTATAGATTTCCGGAAACTTAATGATATCACAAAGAAAGACGCCTATCCACTCCTGAGGATAGAAGATATTATATACGAAGCTAGCAAAAATAAGTATTACACATGTATAGATCTCTGTAAAGCATACTGGCAAGTGCCAATGGAGCCTGCGGATATTGAAAAAACAGCATTTATAACGCCGTATGGGCTGTTCGAATGGATGTACATGGCTTTCGGGTTATGTAACGCCCCAGCTACGTTTCAAAGATATGTAACGAAAGTTTTGAAACAGAACAACAAACAAGTTGAAAAAGGGATAAGTGCATATATAGATGATATATTGATAGCAAGTGATACAATTGAAGAACACTTCGAGAAGCTGGACAGAACACTGAACATCCTGTATAAGGCAGGTCTACGTGTTAATGGAAAGAAGTGCGAAATTCTAAAAGAGCAAGTTGTATTCCTGGGGAGACAAATTTGAAAAGGTGAAATACGAATGAAGAATAATGTGAGAGATATGATTCAAAACATTAGTAGTCTGAAATCAAAAAAGGATTTACAGCGGATTATGGGTTTTATCAATTATTATGGTTCATTTATATCCAATGTGGCTCATAAAACTGGTAGGATGACAGAATTGCTTAAAAAGAGTAAAGTTTTTGAGTGGACATGGAGAGAACAAGATCAGTTGGATAACATAAAAGATGAATTGAGCAGGATGCCATCATTGAATACACCGGACTATGATAAGGAATTTATCCTTGACTACGATGTAAGCAATATCGTGATAGGGGCGTGCCTAGGTCAGATAAAGGATGGTAAAGAAGTGCCCATACAATTTTTTAGTCGTAAACTAAAACAGAGTGAGGAAAATTATGGTTCAACGAAATTGGAAATGTTGGCGCTAGTTGAAAGCATAAAGAAATTTCGTTATTTTTTAATAGGACAAACATTTAAAGTAAGAACTGATAATAGTGGATTAGCGTGGCTTAAAAAGTTTTCGGGCAATAAATCGTCAATTGTATCGTGATGGATTGAATACTTAAATGAGTTTAAATTTACGATAGAACATCGAAAAGGAACGTTACATAAGAATGCAGATTTTTGGACAGCATTGCCAGAATATCAAAGAGATCTGGAAAAAGTAGATGGCAAAAAGAAACAATTTCAGTTCATGTCACACAATGAGTACACCAAACTACCTGATATTAATACGGATAAAAAAGGTAATGCAATAATGCCAATAATAATTAAGGAAGAAATATCTGAAAAAGACATAATTGAAAAACAGAAAACTGACATCATATTGAAGGACATACAAGATAAAATGGATAATGACGAGTGGACGCTGGGAAAAGAAGCCAAAAGTTACTTCCAGAGATATAAGTGGAAACTAAATAGAAATGGACTTTTGTATATAGAAGGAAAGACGCTGAGAATAGCAATCCCCGAATATTACAAAAGGGAATTAGTTCGAAAGATACATGAGAATGGACATTTGGGTATAATACAAACAGAGAATACCTTTAACGCCCGGTTTATAATGATGAGTATTTGAAGAACTGTAGAAGATGTCATTAACAAATGCAATACATGTCTTATAAATAATAAGAGCCATTTTCCGGTACAAACTGCGCTGCTTGAAAAAATTATTGCAACAGCACCCAACGAAATTGTCCATGTAGAATTAGAAAAATTATCTCAAGATGACGAGGGTTATCAGTATATATATTGGTTTTAGTTGATAATTTTACAAAATACGCTTGAATGATACTGTTAGATTCAAAAACCACGAAAGTAGTAGCAGATAAGATTATGAAGGAGTGGATTTTAAAATTTGGACCAATGCAAACAATAATATCTGATAGGGGCGTGCAATTCGAAAGTAAATTGTTTGAAGAGATGACTAAACTGATGGAAATACTAACAGATAAGACAACAGCGTACCATCCACAAGTGAATGGGGCAGTCAAAAGATTAAATAGAACGATGATTAAACTAATAAGAGCATTAACTTCAAGAATTGGAGGCAGAGATTGGAGAGAAATATTGGAAATAGTGGAATATTGCTATAATACATTGGTACACTCAACAATGGGGATGACGCCATACAAGGCTATGTATGGTAGAGAAGCAGCAACGCCAATATCAATGCAATACCACACGTACTCCGAAAAGCCAGATAATGAGTACATAAGAAAAATTAAAGACCAAATAACTGGAATCCACGAAGCCATGTGCCATAACACAAAGAAATCGGCGATAAGGCAAGAAAGGAACTTTAACAAAAAAGATATATGGTGAACCACACAGGGTAGGGGATAAGGTTTATGCATACACTCTAATGAGAACACAAGACGTGAATCAGGTAAGTCTAATGAGAACACAAGACGTAAATCAGGTAAGAAAACTTAAAACACAGTGGTCAGGGCCATTCACAATTACACAAACACTACCCAATAATAATTATAAATTGAATGACGGATGAATATTACATTTTCAAAATCTAAAACGAGCAACAGTAAATATAGAACAAGTGACTCTTGATAAAAAAGCAGAATTTAAAATTATACAGGTTGATGATGGTACATATGCTGAAATGGACGATTTGGATAGTGTGCATGAAGAAGAATTTCAGGAGGAATATAGACCCGAGAAAGGGCAACCGGAACTTGAAAGAATAATAATGCCCCAGAGGGCAGCGAGAAATAAATCGAAATATGACCCAGAAATATGGGATATTAATTTAGTAACTGAATTTTGGAAACATGAAACGGACACAATGATCACTGATGAAATCGAGGAGAGTGCGAAGAAGGAGAACCCCGCAGACCAATCATCAAATAAAGGACGTGAGGACAGAGGAAACATCGACGAGCTCCACTAATAAGACTAGGTCTCCACAATCTGATTGCCAATTAAAGGGCATGACGATGGAGAACTCACCGCCTAGCAACAAAAGACGAAGAGTGAGAAGAAGAGCTCCGCAGTCTGATTACCAATTAAAGGGTATGACGACGGAGCAGATGACACCAACGAATAAAAGACGAAGAATAAGGAGGAGGTCTCCTCAATCTGATTACCAAATAAAGGGTATGAGGATGGAGACGATAAAAGAAAAATCACCCTCTACCAAATGTCAAATAATGGGCAGGCGGGTAAATGAGGGCCATCTACAAGATACTGATCGCCAATTAAAGGGCGTGAGGTTGGAAATATCGAATTATGCACACTCCCCTTCGACATCCAGCAGTACTCAATGCCAATTAAAGGGCAAAGAGGAAATAGCATCCACAAGTACTCAAAGCCAATTAAAGGGCGGCGAGGAAACAACATCAGTAGCTATGGAAAGTTGGGAAACGCAGCCAATAAGTGATGACTCAGACATGGATACATCGCAGATACCGTCAACGAGTTCAATCCCCACGACAACGAGCTCAGGAATATTTTCATACAGGCAAACATCAACTACAACGAAATCGTCACGATCAGAAGAAAGAGAGAGTCGCATGACAAAAATAGGAAGAGATCGAATTCACCCCTATTTTATAGCAAACAGGAAGATGAGATACAATTCATATGATAATCTGTCGCCAGAAACTAAAAGATTAATAAGAAATAGTACGTCCACTAAAGAAAACGAAAGTTACGCAATTCCGATAGTGATTGATAAGAAGAATTGTCCCACATGTAACACAGTAATAGCATACACAGGGGACATGAAAGAACAATTCAATAGACCGTATTTCAAAAGCACAGTCCACATTACATTTGATGAGCAGTTCACTATGAAAGACGTACAGAAGCTAACTAAAAATAAAGATAGGATTATAGCTGAATGCGAGCAAGTAAACTTGGACAAAAAGCATCTCACAATAGTGTATTTTGTAAAAGATACCGAAATAGCATCAAAGAGGCTTCAGACTAATATAGAAGAAACTCTCAAAATAGCTAAGAAAAACAAAACAAGAGTAATAATAGTCGTTACACAGAAAGAAGAGGAACTGCCAAAATGTATAAAGGAGATGGAGATTAAGCTAGATAATCTATTCACGTTGGATAGCAGAACACTGAAAATATTGGAACTTATAAAAGTGGATTTACAAATCAATGAAATAGCGCCGGCGGAGAGAATTATGGTAGAACCCAAGATTGCAATAGATATGTACTACCAAACACGTACAATGGAACTGTTAGGAACAACCGAAAACTTGGAGGAAACTGGAAACATATTCCTGAAGTGTAGTCTAAATCAAACGCCTGAACATCTAGAAAAAATAGCAACGGTATGGTCAGAAATTAAAGCAGATAAACCTATGCATGAAGAATGGCCGATGATAGACATAAGATCGCCAACAAGGAAATATCATAAAAGTACGGAAGCCATATTATATGAGATCAGACGAGCATACGAAATGGAGGCTAAAAGAAACTTTAAAACTCAAATGTTTGAAGAGATCAACGCACCGGAGATTAGAGCGAGAACAGCCATATGGGTACTAGCAATTGCATTAACATATAACGACAAGCTAGTACTGCCTATGATGAGAAAGGAGCGGCGACAGATAGCTCGACAGAAGAAATTCGAAATAGCCATTGCACTGATCCCCACAAACATTAAGCAATGGTTGCTGCAGAACGTAGAGATATTACCGCTGTCCCCCACAAAGAAAGTACAGCAGAGATTCGAGAAACATTTCACAAGGTTGTTGATGCAACAGCACACACTGGGAAGGCCTAGTATAATAGAGCTCGTGAACAAGACAGGTATCTGTCCAAGTGAAATTGAAATATTAACGGACGAAACAAAGAAGTACATGTGGGGCGCAACTTCCAACACAAAACTGAGAGCACTTAAATGCCAACCATGGCTAACAACTCGCAATTTGATCAGAAGGGAGCACGCAGAAACGTTACAAACGATAAAAGCGGTAAAAGAGAAGAGAGTTCATGAGGTGATCACAAAAGAGATAAGAAAATATTTGAAGAACTATCCCCAGTGTGCATACACCAAAATTATTAAACGATCTGAAACAATGCGGAAAGAAGGAAAGAATTGTCCTATCGAAATCATCGAGATGGTGAGCAAAAGTAAAGAGGAGATGCTGATGGAAGAAAAGCTGTTACAATCTACTGATATCGCTCTAACACCAAACACTCAACGAGTGATTGATAAAGTCAACTTAGAGAAGTGGGGTGAACAAGAACCCAGTGAGCTCTCATGGGTCGATACAGACGACGAGAGATTATTAGTAGAAATTACAGTGCGATGAGAACGAAAGAACAACATTGTACAAAGAATATTTGGCGAAGTTTATGAATGGGAGACCAAATCACTAATTAAAGTACTGTGCACTGAAGCGTTCACAAGACAAGAAATTGATGAATTACTAGAGCCACAAAACCAAATCGCAGTGGATATCAAATGCATCACCTCAAAGATAGTAATAAAACCTGAAACTGCACAGAGTTTGATGAAAAACGGTCTAACGGATACTTTCTGGGAAAACATCAAGAAATCCAAAAATAACTATCCTGCGACATTTGGAATGGCTACAACGGCAGAGATGCAAGGCACATATGAAGCTATAGAGGAGAAAACCATGACAACAATTCTGAAATGTACGCCACCACCAACAATTTTTATACCGATGCTGCTACCAACTTGGCGACTAAAAGATAAAAAAGCAGTCAAAGTGATGTGGCATGAGGAAAACACGTATGTTAACAATAGACAAGGAGCAGAAAAGATTGTTAACGATGAACGATACAAAAAGTCAAAAGAAATCTTATTGAAGAATAATAACAAGGAGAGGGTTTTCATAGAAGGACAAGTAACACCCTATGATCTGTATAAAGAAGGAGAACCAATATGTAAACAAATCAAGAAAGTACGCAAAGAAATTGAAAAAAGATCTACGCAAACTGTAATATTGTTCTCAGGAATTAACGACATTGTATGGGGAGAACTTTGGAGCTCACAATATCGATACTACGACGTAATGAGAAGAGTGGAAATTATTACCATGGTAAGACTGGGGAAAAATGAACCAGAGAACATTACTGAAGAAGAAGTCTTAGAAAATATAAGTGCATTCTATGACGAGGCGTCAATCTCGAAATCATTAAGATCAACTTACGAATTTTTCTATCCGAACACTACGATTCACCCAGATTTGGCGCATACAAGTAGAATAGACGCAATTATGACGTTGATGATAGCAATAAAAGGAATGAAACTCTACAAGAAACATTACGAGATATTTAACGAGAAATTAAATGAGCTATGCAGTATGTGCACGATAGCGAAATCTCTGAAGAACCCGTCGTTTTTGAGACATAAAAAGATGTTAACTACAGAAAAAGACGTCGTGCTAAAAATCACTAAAGAAGAGGCGTACGAAAACACTACGTGGGAGATGAAAGAAGCTAACGAGATAATCAAAAAGGCAGCCGAAATGGTACATGGAGAAAGAGTGGTCATCCTTAATTAGCTACGCTGGAGGGGGAGTGTGACATAATCCATCAAACTATCATGTGTGGTCAAGATGAGAGGAAAGGATGAAGGAAACAAAGACTAAAATTATTGATATTGATTATAATGATTAAAATGTAAAAACATGATAGGATTGATTATTTCATTTTGTAAATGTTTTGTGCAATTATATTTAAAATTATGCTCGACAGTATTTTGACAAAACGAAAGATGGTCAAACAGCATAGTCAAATTAACGCTGACGTTGCGTAATCATAGCAGAAATATTAAATGAGGGAAAAACTGTAAACAAGAACGATTAACAGGTACTAGTCGAGTATTTAGTTGTTTATTACCAAGTGCTATAAATATACTGAACATGATGTAATTAATGATGAGCAAATCTACTTTGGATTTATTTTCTCTTGTCAGGTTATTTTATATATTCTGATGGAAAGCTAAACGTTTACAAGCTAGGGTAATTGTATGGTGGTTCCCACATCCAGTTAAAGGTATGCTGGAGCAGCCTCCTAATAGCTATTCTACAGCGGGGAGGGCGACAGCTGTAGTTACCTGGTGTGCTCTTAGGTTACGGATAGGTATAGGAGTTTTTTACAGTTATAGCTTTCCTAATTGTCATTGCTTGTCTGATATTGTTATTGCAGCCTATAGGCTTTACATGTCAACTCTTTTATCGATGAACTCAAGTTATTTATTACATTCATTATGCTACATGACGATTGATGATTTAATAGTGTTTACATTTAGACAGTTATTTAGATTGTATCTTTATATTCTATTACATATAGTTTATTTAATAGTCACAACAAGTTGCTCATTGTTTTGTACGGTAGACCTCTGGCCGACTTCTAGTCATCATTTTCCGCTGGCGGCATTGATTGTTTACATGTATCAAGGGCTATTATATATTTCTATATATGTAGGGTTATTACATGTAAGGCCTCATAATAAGCTATTTCAGCAGCAAGGTTGCATCACTTCGTTTATTGCATCAGTTCGTAATAACAAAAACAATCAATGCACTAAATTCTTAAGTAGTTGCAAATCCCATCACACTGAGTTCGCTATTCACATAACCATTCCATTGTTGTTCTCTATCTCACCTTGGCAGTTCCATTGGTAAGATGCGGCTGGTGGATATGTTCCTGGATATGCACGTCTACTTTCGAGTGTCGATCCTGTCTTCCATTATCTCTGCTTTATCTAAATAAGTTGGAGTGAATTAAGTAGCTAAAAGGGCTCTTGCATATTAAATTAGTTTAATAAACCACACACTTATCATAAAGGAGAGAAATCGGAAAAGTGTCAACTCCGCTTAATGGTTAATCTAAGAAAAGTAATAGTTTTCTCTAAGTAACACACTCACAGTGGATTGACATGATTCTACAATCCCTGACACATATTTTGTTATAAGGATTGAATCTAATACTTTTACTGCCATTTCTGCTGTTTATATCAATAATATTAGCATTGTCTGTCTTAATAGCCCATATTACTGCAATATGCTTGTCCTATGAAGACAAACAGTTTACTATTATCCGTTTAAATTGTCCTCCTACTTGGACACAGAGCCAATCTATCTTGGATCATCTCAGCCAGCTTACCAATTTCACTGCTTTAATTTGCAAAGATTTCCATTCACAGAATGCAAATTTTGGAGGTCATATTACTGACTCAAAAGGTACTGACTTTATTAACTTTATTTACGACAAAGGATTAACCTTGCTAAATAACCCCCAGCGAAGGTCCAAAGTTTATTGGACATATGGGAAAAGCTACATTGATATTTCGCTGAAGAATCGTCATAATAACTTTATGCACAAGTGGAGACTTTTGTAAGCAGAAAATCCTTCTCTATGGCATCGTCCAGTCATGATTACATTGCTTAGCACCAACTCACTTCAACAAGTAAGACTAAAATGGAAAATGTGTGACTGGAATACATTCAGCTTTACACTCAATTCACTCCTGTATTCGATTGCCTGAAAACGATGACATCAAAAGCATAGATGCAGTCATCAACGATCTACAGAGACTGTTGATTTTGCAATAAAGATCAGCACTCCGAGCTCTAAGGTTAATTAGCATAACTGTAACCACGAATATTGGAATAGCAGTTTGAATGAGGTGAAAAGGGAAAAGGATCATCTCTACCATGATTACATTGCTTAGCACCAACTCACTTCAACAAGTAAGACTAAAATGGAAAATGTGTGACTGGAATACGTTCAGCTTTACACTCAATTCACTCCTGTATTCGATTGCCTGAAAACGATGACATCAAAAGCATAGATGCAGTCATCAACGATCTACAGAGACTGTTGATTTTGCAATAAAGATCAGCACTCCGAGCTCTAAGGTTAATTAGCATAACTGTAACCACGAATATTGGAATAGCAGTTTGAATGAGGTGAAAAGGGAAAAGGATCATCTCTACCATGATTACATTGCTTAGCACCAACTCACTTCAACAAGTAAGACTAAAATGGAAAATGTGTGACTGGAATACGTTCAGCTTTACACTCAATTCACTCCTGTATTCGATTGCCTGAAAACGATGACATCAAAAGCATAGATGCAGTCATCAACGATCTACAGAGACTGTTGATTTTGCAATAAAGATCAGCACTCCGAGCTCTAAGGTTAATTAGCATAACTGTAACCACGAATATTGGAATAGCAGTTTGAATGAGGTGAAAAGGGAAAAGGATCATCTCTACCATGATTACATTGCTTAGCACCAACTCACTTCAACAAGTAAGACTAAAATGGAAAATGTGTGACTGGAATACGTTCAGCTTTACACTCAATTCACTCCTGTATTCGATTGCCTGAAAACGATGACATCAAAAGCATAGATGCAGTCATCAACGATCTACAGAGACTGTTGATTTTGCAATAAAGATCAGCACTCCGAGCTCTAAGGTTAATTAGCATAACTGTAACCACGAATATTGGAATAGCAGTTTGAATGAGGTGAAAAGGGAAAAGGATCATCTCTACCATGATTACATTGCTTAGCACCAACTCACTTCAACAAGTAAGACTAAAATGGAAAATGTGTGACTGGAATACGTTCAGCTTTACACTCAATTCACTCCTGTATTCGATTGCCTGAAAACGATGACATCAAAAGCATAGATGCAGTCATCAACGATCTACAGAGACTGTTGATTTTGCAATAAAGATCAGCACTCCGAGCTCTAAGGTTAATTAGCATAACTGTAACCACGAATATTGGAATAGCAGTTTGAATGAGGTGAAAAGGGAAAAGGATCATCTCTACCATGATTACATTGCTTAGCACCAACTCACTTCAACAAGTAAGACTAAAATGGAAAATGTGTGACTGGAATACGTTCAGCTTTACACTCAATTCACTCCTGTATTCGATTGCCTGAAAACGATGACATCAAAAGCATAGATGCAGTCATCAACGATCTACAGAGACTGTTGATTTTGCAATAAAGATCAGCACTCCGAGCTCTAAGGTTAATTAGCATAACTGTAACCACGAATATTGGAATAGCAGTTTGAATGAGGTGAAAAGGGAAAAGGATCATCTCTACCATGATTACATTGCTTAGCACCAACTCACTTCAACAAGTAAGACTAAAATGGAAAATGTGTGACTGGAATACGTTCAGCTTTACACTCAATTCACTCCTGTATTCGATTGCCTGAAAACGATGACATCAAAAGCATAGATGCAGTCATCAACGATCTACAGAGACTGTTGATTTTGCAATAAAGATCAGCACTCCGAGCTCTAAGGTTAATTAGCATAACTGTAACCACGAATATAAAGGCCTACTGGCAGGTAAAGATGGAAGAGAGCGACATTGAGAAGACAGCATTTATAACCCCATATGGTCTATATGAATGGATATATATGGTGTTTGGACGCTGTAATGTACCAGCAACCTTTCAGAGGTACATAACAAAGATGTTAAAAAATAAGACACACAGAATGCAGGAAGGGGTTGACGCCTATATAGATGATATCATAGTCACAAGCGACACAGTCCAAGAACATCTGGAAAAATTGGAAAGAACGTTAACAATCTTAGAAAATGCGGGACTTCATATTAACGGGAATAAGTGCGACATTCTAAAAGAGAAATTTGTGTTCCTTGGAAGAACAATAGAGTAGGGCAGAATATGCATGAAGGACAATGCTAGAGAAATGATTCGAAAGATAGAAAAACCAAACAATAAAAAGACATACAGATAATTATGGGATTCTTCAACTATTATGGAGCTTTTATTCCGAATATAGCTGGTAAAATGGCGAAGATGACCAAACTAATGAGGAAATCAGTGCCATTCGTATGGACTTGGCAGGAGAAGGAGGAACTAGCGAAACTGCCTTCCCTCAACACATCAGACTACAATGAGAAATTCATATTAGATTGGGACGTGAGTAAGGTGGCAATTGNATTAGTTTAATAAACCGCACACTTATTGCAAAGGAGAGAAATCAGAAAAGTGTCAACTCCGCTTAATGTTTAATCTAAGAAAAGTAATAGTTTTCTCTAAGTAACACACTCACAGTGGATTGGCATGATTCTACACTTCCCTGACACATATTTTGTTATAAGGATTGAATCTAATACTTTTACTGCCATTTCTGCTGTTTATATCAATAATATTAGCATTGTCTGTCTTAATAGCCCATATTACTGCAATATGCTTGTCCTATGAAGACAAACAGTTTACTATTATCCGTTTAAATTGTCCTCCTACTTGGACACAGAGCCAATCTATCTTGGATCATCTCAGCCAGCTTACCAATTTCACTGCTTTAATTTGCAAAGATTTCCATTCACAGAATGCAAATTTTGGAGGTCATATTACTGACTCAAAAGGTACTGACTTTATTAACTTTATTTACGACAAAGGATTAACCTTGCTAAATAACCCCCGGCGAAGGCCCTCCAATGTTTATTGGTCATATGGGAAAAGCTACATTGATATTTCGCTGAAGACTCGTCGTAATAACTTTATGCACAAGTGGAGACTTTTGTAAGCAGAAAATCCTTCTCTATGGCATCGTCCAGTCATGATTACATTGCTTAGCACCAACTCACTTCAACAAGTAAGACTAAAATGGAAAATGTGTGACTGGAATACGTTCAGCTTTACACTCAATTCACTCCTGTATTCGATTGCCTGAAAACGATGACATCAAAAGCATAGATGCAGTCATCAACGATCTACAGAGACTGTTGATTTTGCAATAAATATCAGCACTCCGAGCTCTAAGGTTAATTAGCATAACTGTAACCACGAATATTGGAATAGCAGTTTGAATGAGGTGAAAAGGGAAAAGGATCATCTCTACCATGATTACATTGCTTAGCACCAACTCACTTCAACAAGTAAGACTAAAATGGAAAATGTGTGACTGGAATACGTTCAGCTTTACACTCAATTCACTCCTGTATTCGATTGCCTGAAAACGATGACATCAAAAGCATAGATGCAGTCATCAACGATCTACAGAGACTGTTGATTTTGCAATAAAGATCAGCACTCCGAGCTCTAAGGTTAATTAGCATAACTGTAACCACGAATATTGGAATAGCAGTTTGAATGAGGTGAAAAGGGAAAAGGATCATCTCTACCAGGCTATTCAATATCAACCCGAACTCAATGCATCAAATAGAAATTTAAAGAATGTCAATATGAATTTAAACGACGATTAGTGTGACACAGCTTAAATACTTCTCATGTAAATACTTCGATCAAATTATAGAAGGTCTTAGTTCCCAAATTAATAACCAGTAATATGAATGATTTTTTCTTAAATTATACCATTCTCAATGGCTAATTATGTACAAAAATAATGGAAAAAGATTATTTATGTTATTCTTCCGGTGATATACCTAAACGTCATAATCTAAGCAACTTCTATCCCATTATCGCAGAATGAGCTGGACGATCATATAGCTAGTTTAAAGAACAACAAGGCTTGTGGCTATGATAGAATAAGAGCAAAACATTTTAAGGCTAAGAGTCAGTTCACCAAAGACATAATTATTTTGATTCTGAACATGTGGCTAGCAAGAGGTTACCTTTCTTATAGCGCTAAAGAAATCTGATGTTATACTTATCCGTAAACCGCAAAAGAAGGAAATGGTAAAGTCTATTATAAACACTTTCGTCCATTTTGCATACAAGGCGGGGTAAAAGTTAGTTAACTCTCTATCGCTCATCAGTAGATACATCCCGGGTGGCTGTTCCAGTAATCTAAAATTAATATACCGGCAAGAAGTCATACTAAAAATGGCCTGTGCTATTGAAATTTGGAAGTCAGCCTTAAATAAAAAGTGTGCTAAACAGAAAATTCGAAGCCTACAGGGCAATTGCAATGTCAAAATATATCGAGCATTTAACAGCACTGGTCGCCAGGAGTTGTTAGCCCTCAGTGGTGAGCTGTTAGAAAATTGCAAAAGGAAATATTCGGGATAAACTCAGAAATTTGAATATTTATAGTTGGCTGCAAAAAAAAATGGGACTGAACACCTATTTTTTCACGCTTTGTGGAAACGTATTGAGACGTTTTAGAGGAAAACTATAAAAATAAAAGACAACGAGAATTTTGTGAACTTTAAAATGGTCAAACAAAAAAGTTAATTAATTAAACTGGTACTTCGTAATTATTTGAAAACACTTACCAAAAAAGAGGAGCAGAAGGAATGCAGGGCAAAGAGTAGAGGTTGTAAAGCTCAACTGTTCATATGCCAGGCCGTGGTGGAGAATTGTAGGAAAAGGAGGACAAATTTAGCAATGGCATGAATAGTTTACAGGAAAGCATAGGACAACATAATTCATAGGTGGTACTGAAGACACTAGTGGCTAAACGAGTTTCACGGAAATGGGCTGAATTCCTAGAGAGAGAAATCGAGAAGTGACAGACTGAGATAGATGGGTACAGGCTGAGGTTGAGGCGAGACTTATTCCAGGGAGACAGCTTTGCACCTCTACTTTATATAGTTAGCTTAATCCCAATAAAGAGAGTCTAAAAAAGACAGGAATACGGTATAAATTTGAAAGTAATGGTAGATCAGCGAGTCACGTAGGTTATATGTATGATCTAAACATGGACTCTAATTTGAGGAATATGTTGTACAGATTAAGGACATTGGAGAAGGCAAGTAGAAAGTCTGGGTTGGGGTTCGTATTAGGACATTGTTCAGCAGGGACAATGATCAGGGGCAATTATGCAAATAGAGGCGGCTTGATAGCGGAGATATGTAAGAAAATTCTGAGAGAGCGCAAAATATTTAAAGAATTTATCGAGCTAAAACTAGCCTCATTGATATCAGAACATTCTATGGGTCGAGGGGAACATTATAAAATGCGCATGTTATTGTTTGGAAAAATATATAATTTAACTACTGAGTTGCTTTAATGCTCTTACTTGTTAGCCAAACAGAAAGAACGGCTGTCCTCTATCCTTTCCCACCCCTATCCTATCCCATATTATATCCCCATTTTCAAAAACTGTCTAAGGTTTATGTGAATATTGAAATATAATAAATTTTTAGTGGTGTTCATAAGATAAAACCCATATTTTCAAATATATACCATAGAATCTATTATCAGGAATCGAAGTTAACCTTTTCATTCTTTGTCAAGCCCAGGAGCGTACCCATGATTTTCTGACGGGGGGGGACATCATTGTTATTCCCTAATGCGGGGCGAAGCCTCGCGAAAATTTTTGAAAATATTGAGAAAATAGACCCTAAAAATGCATTTCACGATCCTAGATTTTAAATTTTTCAATTTTTTACGAAAAATTTTTATTTATTTTTATTTATCCAGTTAAAATTAAATTTGGAAACCTGACGGGGGGACATTCCACCATGCCCCCCTGGGTACGCCACTGGTCAAGCCTCATCTGGTCACAACAGGCTTAATTACTTTATCAGTAAATTCAACTCTATCTTAGTGGCAGCTCGTGAATGCAATAGCTAGGAGAGCAAATATTTTTAAATAACCAATTTAATATAAATAATAGCTCATGAAAAATTTATTTATGTTTGAAATTCCTGAGACGAGTTATTTTCAGAAAGATATTTGTAATATTCTTATTATAAAAATAAGATTACGTCCTGCAGTTCATTTAATAAAAAATTGCTAATAATTTCTGAAATTTTTCTCCTCTAATCAGTTGTCCTTGAATTTGCTTAAATTTTCTTTAAACAGAAAATAATCGTTCAGCAGTGGCTGCTGAAAATCAAATAGTTTCTATTAAATCAAATATTTACAAATTACAGGCAAGACAGTTGATATATTTCAATACGAATTTTGTCGATTTACAAATTGAGACCATGTCAATGATTAATTACAAAGTTTTTCAAGATTGAGAAAATTGAAGCATACATTTAGAACAGAAAATGGATATATATATATATAAAATTTAAATTTCAACCTTGATTACTAATGTACTAATGTAATGTGTACTAACACTTAGTAATTTCTCTTCCACAGTTTTTTTGTAAGACATGTATAAGTAGATTCAAGTTCTGTAACACCAATTATTTAAATCCACATTTACATATTTGAAAGATTGATTATTTAATTTTTCAAATCTAACTACTAACCAATATATCTGAATATATTACGAATACATAGGCAAACATAACTAAGGAAATTGTTATTTAATCATGATTACAAATCGGTTTGGATAATAGAGAAATTATAGACATCCTGACCAGGGACGTATTTAGTTTTTAAAAATAGGTGGGGCAGGGCTTTGTTTAGGATTTTTAGGTGGGGCCAAGCCAACTAATTGACAAAATGAAAATATTTTTTAATGCAGCACTGAGATATACATTGCATTCTTGGGGTCCTGATAGCCCTTCAAATTCCGATAGACCATGCAAAATTATGTTCAGTTTACTATGTCTTCAAAGGTGACCAGCCGATTACATATGCGCGCTCAATGATCACAATACTAATTATACGGTAACCTTTTCAGCCAAACAGAATTTGACTAGTAAATAGATGTGGGAATTTTATATATTGTGTTGACTATACTATTCTGTACAAAAGTGTTGCGTTACACATTACTATGTAAATGTTTGTTACTAAACGACATTTTGTTGTTGGGCGTTTTTATAGAAGAACCTGTCGCTAAAAGAGATAAATCGGAAGATAAGAGAGATAAATATTTACCATCTGATATTGCTCAATCCCCCAGTTCAACCAGCTATTGAAATACAGCCCGAAGTTATATGGCGATCAAGAGCGAGATTTTCAGGAAAATTGGTTTAAAGATAGTCCTTGACTTGAATATTCTGTACTTAAAGTTGCCGCCTTTTGTTTTTGTTGTCATTGGTTTAAGCTACCGGCCGTGTCAACGGACAATACCTTTGTCAACATTCGATGAAATAGGTGGAAAATGTTACTACCTATGGACGTGGTCTGGATTTACACAAAAACTTGAAGATCAACCATGAAACTGTATGATTGCCTGGTCACATTTTAAGGATAGTTTGAAGCAAGGAGATAACCTAACTCAAATCAATAAGTCACTGAACAAAAAACACAATCGTTCATATTTGAAACATATCATTGCGATTATTCAATATTTAACAGGACAAGGCCTTGCTTAGCGAAGCAATGATGAGGGTGACGACTCGAATAGCCAGGGTAACTTTCTTAAACTTTGCAATCTTTTTGGAAATTATTCCCCGGAACTGGGAAAGGGCTACCGGGGCCCCAAGAATGCAACTTACACCAGTCCTGCGTTACAAAACGAACCTATTGCAATAATTGGGCGATCACGGACAGTCGGATCTGATAATTTTGAATCTGTGTAAACAGAATGTGTCCAAACTTTCGAAAGATGTTATCTAGATAAATTTGTTCAATTACATGGAAATACGAGGATTCGCCTAGCTCCATAAATAGAAACCGTTGTTTTTCTGAAATATTGTTTTGATCAATTGAAAATATTGTTTTCCTTTTTATGTTGTTCAAAAGGTGGGGCCATGGCTCCACCCTAAATACGTATCTGATCCTGACATTTTATACAGAGCTTCTAAGTTCCATCAAATAATCTATTTACATATTGATTACCGAGTATGAAAAACAGAACGTGATGAAAAAAGCACTGGCATTTGTATGCAATTTTCTTGTAATTTTCTCAAGTAAATTTTAATTTTCTGGCTTCAATAATTTAATTTTTCTTGCTGTGCACAGCTGATTATTTTGGCCAGTTTGTGTTCTGTAAAAAGTTTCTACTTTGAAACTAAATTCACATTGCTGTCAATAAATCGTGTGGTCGTTATTTATAATTCAACATCTATAATATGCACTATTCTGACTAAATACAAGCAAAACCCATTTCATATAATGCAAATAAAAGAACGATTTTTTGCATCTGTTGTGAAAGTATAATGTAATATTACAGATATTCTTCTGCAAGGAATTCGGTAAAGTGGAATTTAGTCTCAATGGCTTTTTGCAAATAAATGGTGGCATGTTAATACACATTATTTCCAATTTTAAACAAACAAAGCCAAAAGATTCTGATACGGTTATTAAGCATTTAAATAATTGTTGTATATTTTTAATTGCAAATTTGTTTACTTTTCATATGGCAACTTGTGCAGAACTTTGCTGAATCGGCAGAGTTAGTGCACTACTTATAAAAAGTTATTTTGTATCGGTAGCATACCTGCTTGGTTAATCAACTCAACATTTACATTATGTTGTTTTTGATCACCAAATATTTTTCATTTGAAGCAAATGAGCTTCCATAGTCAAACAAAGCTATAGAATAGTCGTATATTTAATAATAAACTACAAAATTAAAGTTACTTTAAAAATAAACAAATTTTTCCGCTTCTGATTTGATAAAAAGGAGGAGAATTGAAAAATTGATGATTTTTTGTTTTGTTTTATATTTTTCATAGCAATAATGACCAGATCTAGGTAAACCTTTAGGAGGCATTGACGTAACTAAATGATTTCGTGAATAAGTTTCCTCAAATAGAAGTATCATGATTGTTTATATCTGCATTCTTTCCTGGAATTTAGCTTCTCCAAATGGTAGGTGATATTGAAATTTTTTGTAAACGGCTTTCTAGTTCGAATAGACTCCAGCCTATGAATGCGCATTTTAATAAATATCTAAAGACAATTTCTTTCAGTGACTGCTTACATCTAATAGACTAGGCAAGATTTTTATCAAAATTTCAATGGTAAATTTTTAATTGCTTCAGTAATAAGTTAACCTATCAATACATTTTTTGAAATCCTTTTGAAAAATATTTCTTTGTTCACTTAGTCGTTTGAGCGGTTATCAAACTTATCGCATTCTATCGTTTTCCAAGTTATGTAATTATGCTATTTTTTAATTGTGATTGTTGCAATTATTTTTAGTGATATGCCGAAAACCTCTGAGAGAGAGAGTTCACTTGACATAAATATTGTTTGCATTTAAACATTCACTTGGAGATGTTTCATTATTAGTCTCAGTATGTTAATACGTAGTTTGAACTTTGTTGGTGAATAATTGAGAATTAATCCTCGACTTCGTTTTAGCTTTTTTCTATTTTATGTTAATTATTGTTTTGATTACACAAAAGTAGTAGTCGTTTTTCCCTTTTTGATACAATTTATGTGGTAGTTACAGCTATTCACCGACTTGATGAAATCTTGGTACATATTCTATAGTATGTTTTTTCTAAACCTCATTGGTATTATAGCAAATTTGATAAAAGCTTTGCTAAAGTTTTAACTACACAAGGTCATCAAAAGTCTTGAATAGTTATTTACAAACACAAAATGATTTTTCAATTTGAAGAAAAAAGATATTTAATATGGTAGACAACTTCATCGAATTAACCATTTGTAAAAATTTTCTCAATAATATTTTCTTATTTTTGATTCTTTCCGCGTAATAACTTTAGGAAATTAATAATTCCTTTCTGCTTATAAATTTTATGAAATTGGAAACCCTGAAAGATAATACCGTCAGGCTAATTACAAGGACGATTAGATGTAACGTAAAGCTGAAACAATATTGCTGTTAGATAATATTTCTGAAAAATGAAACCATTATATCCAAAAATTTAAATGCGAAAATTAAACAATTCTCGAATC
>CABFPE010000027.1:953795-965198 GCA_900660155.1 Hofstenia miamia
TTTAAAAATAGGTGGGGCAGGGCTTTGTTTAGGATTTTTAGGTGGGGCCAAGCCAACTAATTGACAAAATGAAAATATTTTTTAATGCAGCACTGAGATATACATTGCATTCTTGGGGTCCTGATAGCCCTTCAAATTCCGATAGACCATGCAAAATTATGTTCAGTTTACTATGTCTTCAAAGGTGACCAGCCGATTACATATGCGCGCTCAATGATCACAATACTAATTATACGGTAACCTTTTCAGCCAAACAGAATTTGACTAGTAAATAGATGTGGGAATTTTATATATTGTGTTGACTATACTATTCTGTACAAAAGTGTTGCGTTACACATTACTATGTAAATGTTTGTTACTAAACGACATTTGTTGTTGGGCGTTTCTATAGAAGAACCTGTCGCTAAAAGAGATAAATCGGAAGATAAGAGAGATAAATATTTACCATCTGATATTGCTCAATCCCCCAGTTCAACCAGCTATTGAAATACAGCCCGAAGTTATATGGCGATCAAGAGCGAGATTTTCAGGAAAATTGGTTTAAAGATAGTCCTTGACCTGAATATTCTGTACTTAAAGTTGCCGCCTTTTGTTTTTGTTGTCATTGGTTTAAGCTACCGGCCGTGTCAACGGACAATACCTTTGTCAACATTCGATGAAATAGGTGGAAAATGTTACTATCTATGGACATGGTTTGGATTTACACAGAAACTTGAAGATCCACCAAGACTGTATGATTGCCTGGTCACATTTTAACGATAGTTTAAAACAAGGAGATAACCTAACTCAAATCAATAAGTCACTGAACAAAAAACACAATCGTTCATATTTGAAACATATCATTGCGATTATTCAATATTTAACAGGACAAGGCCTTGCTTAGCGAAGCAATGATGAGGGTGACGACTCGAATAGCCAGGGTAACTTTCTTAAACTTTGCAATCTTTTTGGAAATTATTCCCCGGAACTGGGAAAGGGCTACCGGGGCCCCAAGAATGCAACTTACACCAGTCCTGCGTTACAAAACGAACCTATTGCAATAATTGGGCGATCACAAGCAGTCGGATCTGATAATTTTGAATCTGTGTAAACAGAATGTGTCCAAACTTTCGAAAGATGTTATATAGATAAATTTGTTCAATTACATGGAAATACGAGGATTCGCCTAGCTCCATAAATAGAAACCGTTGTTTTTCTGAAATATTGTTTTGATCAATTGAAAATATTGTTTTCCTTTTTATGTTGTTCAAAAGGTGGGGCCATGGCTCCACCCTAAATACGTATCTGATCCTGACATTTTATACCAACGAACCTATTGCAATAATTGGGCGATCACAAGCAGTCGGATCTGATAATTTTGAATCTGTGTAAACAGAATGTGTCCAAACTTTCGAAAGATGTTATATAGATAAATTTGTTCAATTACATGGAAATACGAGGATTCGCCTAGCTCCATAAATAGAAACCGTTGTTTTTCTGAAATATTGTTTTGATCAATTGAAAATATTGTTTTCCTTTTTATGTTGTTCAAAAGGTGGGGCCATGGCTCCACCCTAAATACGTATCTGATCCTGACATTTTATACAGAGCTTCTAAGTTCCATCAAATAATCTATTTACATATTGATTACCGAGTATGAAAAACAGAACGTGATGAAAAAAGCACTGGCATTTGTATGCAATTTTCTTGTAATTTTCTCAAGTAAATTTTAATTTTCTGGCTTCAATAATTTTATTTTTCTTGCTGTGCACAGCTGATTATTTTGACCAGTTTGTGTTCTGTAAAAAGTTTCTACTTTGAAACTAAATTCACATTGCTGTCAATAAATCGTGTGGTCGTTATTTATAATTCAAAATCTATAATATGCACTATTCTGACTAAATACCAGCAAAACCCATTTCATATAATGCAAATAAAAGAACGATTTTTTGCATCTGTTGATGAAAGTATAATGTAATATTACGGATATTCTTCTGCAGGGAATTCGGTAAAGTGGAATTTAGTCTCAATGGCTTTTTGCAAATAAATGGTGGCATGTTAATACACATTATTTCCAATTTTAAACAAACAAAGCTATAGAATAGTCGTATATTTAATAATAAACTACAAAATTAAAGTTACTTTAAAAATAAACAAATTTTTCCGCTTCTGATTTGATAAAAAGGAGGAGAATTGAAAAATTGATGATTTTTTTTGTTTTATATTTTTCATAGCAATAATGACCAGATCTAGGTAAACCTTTAGGAGGCATTGACGTAACTAAATGATTTCGTGAATAAGTTTCCTCAAATAGAAGTATCATGATTGTTTATATCTGCATTCTTTCCTGGAATTTAGCATCTCCAAATGGTAGGTGATATTGAAATTTTTTGTAAACGGCTTTCTAGTTCGAATAGACTCTAGCCTATGAATGCGCATTTTAATAAATATCTAAAGACAATTTCTTTCAGTGACTGCTTACATCTAATAGACTAGGCAAGATTTCAATGGTACATTTTTAATTGCTTCAGTAATAAGTTAACATTTATTGAAATCCTTTTGAATAATGTTTCTTTGTTCACTTAGTCGTTTGAGCGGTTATCAATCTTATCGCATTCTATCGTTTTCCAAGTTATGTAATTATGCTATTTTTTAATTGTGATTGTTGCAATTATTTTTAGTGATATGCCGAAAACCTCTGAGAGAGAGAGTTCACTTGACATAAATATTGTTTGCATTTAAACATTCACTTGGAGATGTTTCATTATTAGTCTCAGTATGTTAATACGTAGTTTGAACTTTGTTGGTGAATAATTGAGAATTAATCCTCGACTTCGTTTTAGCTTTTTTCTATTTTATGTTAATTATTGTTTTGATTACACAAAAGTAGTAGTCGTTTTTCCCTTTTTGATACAATTTATGTGGTAGTTACAGCTATTCACCGACTTGATGAAATCTTGGTACATATTCTATAGTATGTTTTTTCTAAACCTCATTGGTATTATAGCAAATTTGATAAAAGCTTTGCTAAAGTTTTAACTACACAAGGTCATCAAAAGTCTTGAATAGTTATTTACAAACACAAAATGATTTTTCAATTTGAAGAAAAAAGATATTTAATATGGTAGACAACTTCATCGAATTAACCATTTGTAAAAATTTTCTCAATAATATTTTCTTATTTTTGATTCTTTCCGCGTAATAACTTTAGGAAATTAATAATTCCTTTCTGCTTATAAATTTTATGAAATTGGAAACCCTGAAAGATAATACCGTCAGGCTAATTACAAGGACGATTAGATGTAACGTAAAGCTGAAACAATATTGCTGTTAGATAATATTTCTGAAAAATGAAACCATTATATCCAAAAATTTAAATGCGAAAATTAAACAATTCTCGAATCAATCAAATATTCGATTGATCTTACAAAAATCTTTTTACTATTCTATTTTAAAGATGGAAGTGGGGCAAATTTTTGTGAAATGCCCTGCCCCGCCCCTCCCCACTCAATAGAATTTTTACCCTGACCCATTTCCACGTGGTAAAATCTGCCCCCTCCATATTGCCCCAAGCTTTATGTTCTACCGCCGAAATTACTCCAATCAAAAAATTCTGTGCCAAAAAACTACTTGCGATATGTTATTGGGCCATATTTGATCTATTGCAATTTTCACAGCACTATTCCACACCACCTCTGTCAAATATTTTGAATCCTTATTGCCTAGAAGATATATAATAATTTTTTCTGAGGCCATCTCTACTAATACTACCAATAGGAATCTAATAACAAACGTTATGCTTAATGCATATTAATAGCAATATTGATAGCAAAACATAAATGAATTTTAACTCTATAAAGTAAATATATTTATCCAAGTGTAATTGTATACCTTCCACATGTAATGGCAAAAACCTATTGATGACAAATCAGATAAGAAAGATTTGTTGGTTTCATTAAATAGAGTAAAATAAATTTAGAAATTTAGAAATCAGAGAAACTTAGAAATGCATGAAAATTGATTTTGCAAAATGTAACTAAATTTTCGAATAAATAAAATTTTATCAAGCAGGGAACTTTAATGTAAGAAAATTACTTTTACAATCTTTAAAATTGACAATTTCTTGGTTCAATTTTTCTGAAATCAAAAGTGTTTTTGCCCATTTTTCAACAAAGAAACTCACTATAGAAAAATGTTGCACCATGATATCACGAGCTGCACCACACCATGCTGCTCCACTTCTATCTCGTTCCATGAGACAATAGTTCCATATTTAGAGTGCAGAAAATCAATATCTCTACACTAGAGATACATGTTTTTTGTAAAGATGAAAGTTTTGGTCTTAGGTACTACATTTATTTCCATTATATCAATTTTAATTTTTTTGATATTGATTTTATCAGAAATTTTGCTATTAGCCTATGTTCTTGAAAAGTAGTTCATTATAACTGAGCATTGAGTTAGCAAATATACCTTTTTAAAATATAGATGTCAAGTATTATATTTTATGAACAAATGCTTTTTTTTACTTAAGAATTAGCATTGGAGGCAATTTCAAAGATTGCCGAAAATTTCGAGATAGGAAAGTTCAAGGTGAAAAAATTGCAATGCAGACACTTGAGGTTGGAATGTTCAAGGTGTCAAAATTCATGCAATAAATTCCTCTTATCATAGCTAAACCTAAATTTAACTAGTAAGACCTAAGAGCCATTCCTTATATTTTTTCTACCATCTCAGCGTGTAGGGCAGAAAAGGACATGATCGCATTGGCCGAATTATTAGAAAATACTGACAATTACACAACAGTGATAAACATTATAAAGAAGGTGATAAATAATATTAACATTATGAAGTCTTTCATGAGCTTAATAGAACTCCTTTAGCATTCAATTTAGGTTTTCCAATTTCGGGTTTCTAACATACCCAACTGATCTAGCAAATCAAAAACTAATAAATACTTTTGGCAATGCTATTAAAATGTACATACAATGGGACTGGCTTATATTTAATCGAGCCGTGTCACATTCGTTTGGGTTTGTCCATCACTGGGGTAGTGTCCTAGAAATTTAAGATCTTACTAACCCTAGAAATTTGAATTTCTCAAGTGTAAATTTTTCGAAAAGTTACAATGCATTTCTCAAAACGCTTTCTTTGTTATAAGAAGACGTTAATTAAGATTTCTTGGCTCTGCCTTTTTTCTAAGGGCCACTAACACTATTCACCTAAAAAAATTTTTGGTTAAGAAAAATACGGTCCGCCGCCACTGTTCGTAAGCCTAATTGTTTGCTATTCTAGATTCATTGAAATGATTTGCTCACAGCACCGTTAATTTTATAGTTTGCACAGTTTTTTGCACCTTGTTATTTATTCAAGGTTCTTTAAGGAGGATTTCTTTCCTGATTGTATTTAAAAACTTAAAATTTGCAAGAATGGGCTTGTAAATTGAATCTTACCTTCATTATCTTATGTTTTTTAAATACAATTTTATGCTGTTCTTTCATCCTATTAATGTCAAAGGTCTTTGGATCTTCGATACATTTAGTGTAATAATTGACTGTAATTGATGTTTCCAACTCAATCAAGGTTAAGTTCTGCCCTACGAAAATAATTTGCTAAAGGTTATTAATTCAAAACATGCACGATCAAGACAGATTTAAATGAGTTGCTTTCTTCATAAATTTATTCTATTCAAATCAATTGGGGTTATTTGTTTTTCAGTACATTCATAGACCATTAGAATTCAGTCGAATGACAATGATAAGGAAGCCCTTATTATTTATTCAAGAATAAATTACCTTGCTAATGGAATTTCTTTAAATAGATTAGTTACTAATTTTTAATGATTTTAAAAAAGTGCAGCAATTCAAACAAAATATAATTTTTACAGTATAAATATATTTATACACACATTATTAAGACTCAATGTATATTTTATCGCATAAATCAATTTTTCAAATTCGTTAATTTTTTACCCACTAATACCTGCTGTTTTCAAAACCTAGGAAACTTCATTTGCATATGGAGAAACCAGTTTAAATTTCAAAAGAAATCCTTAAATACCTAAAATGTATTTACCTGATAGCAGGTTTGCCGTGCATCCGGATCTAGATATGGATCAATCCAATCCATGGATAGCCACTGGATATGGAACGGAAAATATATTTTATGGATATCCATGGATCAGTGTGAATCAGAAATGAAGATTAACAGAAAAATTTATTCATTCTTAAGGTAAAAAGCTTGAAACAAACATATTGTATAAATCTGACAATGTCAGCGTGGACTAATCACACTATGCTATGGGAGCTAAGTACAACCTTGGCATAATACTCAAAATATTAGGCCTTACTTAAAAAAACCATATGTATTAAAAGTTATGTGTAATTTTCTGCCTCTTTCTCTTAAAGTGCTCAAAGTAACTGACAATCAATTTTAGTGGAGGATTCAGAAATGTAATTCCAGACAAAGTATGGTCTGACTGTGGATCATACGGAAATTGATACAAAGTGACAAAGTTACAAATATATATGCAAGAAACTTGTGGAAATACATATTATCATACTGGAGATGCCAAGTTGTACAAGAAACAATAAATTTCATTTGTAGAACTATCTTACCAACATCTAAGGTGTGCCTAATAGTACTTTCCAGTTTTCCGCATACTTGTCAAACAATCTATTTTCCGTGCCTGTCAACTTTATCATCTGTCCATATTATCGATCAGTATTATTGTTCTTTGATATTGATTAACTATTTTCAAGTAAACTAACTCGATTAATGCGGAGCTACAGTTCTTTGAAATCTGAAGCCTGACTCAAGATCTAGTGAGATGGTGGAAGTTCTAAAGCCATTTTCACCTTCTGACAATTATTTAAAACATTATGTTATGCATACCAGTGGAATCTCCAATGTTTTAACAGCTATCAAGTCAGTGGGAGCTAGCGAAAAATTTGACAAGAGATATTACATGCGATCATTTCCGTAAAGAACTTCAGCACTTTGAAAAAAATCCTGAATTGTACAATAATTGAATGCCTTTAAATCAGACAACACTGATCGTGAACTTGCCGATGATGACAATTCCAATTCTGACTGGTTGTTATTTTACTCTACTTTTTGGCTTTGCATTCTCACTAAATCATGTGATTACATGAATGTATTCAAATGGAATGTGGCGTCGTGAGTAGCATTTGGGCGCAACTAGTCGCTAAATATTATTTGTAGTTGTAGCGTGCTAAAAGCCGCAGCCGAATGCAGCCACAAATATTGAGCCGTTCGCTAACTATAAGATTTCTATTGCATATAATATTCATCAAATTTCTCATTATTTATCTGGATTTACACTCACCTTCAATAAAACTCATTATTCATTGTAAAAGCCCTGATTAATTCAGTTTTGAAAGTCAAAACAAAACTAAAAATCGGCATTTAAGAATTGACTTCATGGTCCAGTCATGGTTGTAAGGATTCAGACAGTAGCTGGCTTTAGCCACGGCCAAAGCTGGATAACGCTAATACGGAGTTTTAGAGTTACCACCACAATAATTGTGTAAATAGTAACAGTGAAGTTTTCAACAGGTATCTTCTTTTTTAAAAATTCACTTTAATAATGCAGCCCTATTTTCAATTATAAGGGATCAGCTGCCTTAGCTTGCCTAAGCTCCTGACGATATTGATCATATGGATCATTTGTGGATCGATCCATGTAATTTTTTGTGGATTGAATTGGATATGGATCGTAAAATATTCGATCCTCGGCAACCCTGCTTGATCCTGAAACATGCTTTTATCATTCGTTTTTCAAAAATAAGTAATTAATGAAAATACATGCTGTATTTGGACAATAAAGGGTTTAGTAAACTTTGTTGTAGCAGATAATTTCTTTTTTATTTTCACTAATTAGTGAAGTAATTTCCTTGAATAAGTTTTGTTACACAATCGCAGTTTTAATGAATTCTTCCAAGTTCAGACGCAGTTGTGATCACATGCTTATTGATGTTGCTTACCAATGTGTCTTTAGATATTTTTAACATCAAATGCAACCATGACCTGTTCTACCAAAGAGTCATTTAAGTTGAAAAATTACTGATTTAGGTAGAGACAGCTATAAGTAGAATCAATATTATAATGCTAATTTTGAGCAGGTAAATGTATAGAAAATTTATGGAATGTACCTACTATTTGTACACTTTCAGAAAAATTCTCAAATTTGTCTAGTAAATCAATTTTTTATTATGAAAATATAAACCTAATTTGTTAATTTTTAGATATTATTTTCATATTTGAAACACTTTTTTGAATTCAATGTATAGGAATAATTTATGGGACATTACCACATGGTTTCTCAAAATGATTAATTAGTAATATTAGTTTAGCAGAAGTATTTATTTATATTTACTTTAATTATTTATTTATACATTAAATTATAAAATCATAGCTTAATTAAATTAGTAAAATTCAAACGGAAATTTAATTTCAAATTGATAGCATTTCGTTACATTTAATTAAATGATTTACATTAAAAAAATTGCCTGGCTATTTTGGGTGATTGTAAGTATAGAGCTTATACAACTGAGGTAAAATTGTGCGTTGCAATTTTCATAAATTTTAATTTTTTGCTATATGCATGATTAAAATTTCATTTCTCGGAGTTACATTCTCTTGTGTATTAAGCTAACTAAAATAAATAAGCTATGATCCACAGCATTGCAGGTCAAACAATTTCCATTGGTTCAAATGAGATGAATTAATCATCGATCTTTTTATTTCTATGACAATTTCCGCAGATGTAACCTTTGACCCAAGTCCGGCCCGAATCCTACACAGCGTATTTAATTCATTATTAAGTCTCTTTTTTAAGATCCTTATTAAAACATTTCTTTATTTTTCGATTTGCAAAGCCAAAGTTGGGTATGTAGGAAACTAATGAATCAATTTATCCATTAGTTCTTGCAGTAAAACCGCTTCTAGACAACTTCGATTTTGTCCCCAAAACTAGTGTTTTTCAAGAGTTGCACTTAGTTGCAGTATGTTTTATTTACCTCCGTAGGAACTTTGATAATCTGACACAGGTCATTGATGTTTCTGAAAGCCGATAAAGCAAATATATGCAACCTGCAAATACAACTTTTTTGGGAATCCTGTAATTAAACTCAATATAATTTGCATCATTTTTTGCTATATGGAATGGTTGTGATTTTCTAAGAGATTTCCAACAACAAAATAAATCCTGAAAGCTATTTCTTTTATTTGAGCCCAAAACAAATCCTGAACTGGACAATTTTTAGAAGAAAACGCGGTCATCAGTGTCTACAGTCAG
The DNA here is from genome assembly GCA_900660155.1 of Hofstenia miamia. Taxonomy (NCBI): domain Eukaryota; kingdom Metazoa; phylum Xenacoelomorpha; order Acoela; family Hofsteniidae; genus Hofstenia; species Hofstenia miamia. The sequence goes on from CABFPE010000027.1 coordinate 963,094, forward strand.
AAAATTGGCCAAATCTGTCAGAACATTACAAAAAAATTGGACCAGGATTTACTACTAAGTGTATTACTAAATGTATTCTAGTCCCATATTAGCTATACCTGCTTCATTGTATATTAGACCATGCTGATGATCCCGGGGATAATGATTTTCTCCAAGTTAGAATTTCCCCACCCTTAGATTATTTACTGACGCCAAGTTAGTGGGCAGTAAACTCATTTAAAACAAATTCCACTGACATTGTGATCTTCTTTCAATTATCTGACAATTATTGGTGTTTGTTGGCTTTATGTCTGAACGTGAGCGCTATTCACTTATACAGAGTAGTCTTCCAATTTGAGTAGTCATCACTGACATGACTCTTTCTTATCTCGATTATTGATCTCTCATCATCTGAATATATCGAGATACTTCCTTTTAGGGGTTCAGGGACAATATTGGCATTGGTAATCAACTCCTAATACATATTATGACAATTGGAACACCCAACAATGAATCCCATTTAGAACGCCAATCTAGATTTCTGTATACACCCACAAGTTCTATCCTGGATTAACATAATGTTTTCTTCGATCCAAGAAATTTGATAGACAAATTTCCAATCATTTTTCATACCTTCAGCAGTAGTTTGCTTAAAATATTTTGTTAAATGCTGAATTATTTATGCGGGATACTACATATACTAACAGTCATTTTCACTGTTGTTACGTAACTATACAAGTTATTTCTCAATCCAAAAGATGAAATGCCTTCCTTGCCAGGTGCTCAACATTGATTGAATTGCATAAATAAATATATATTCAGGTCGGCTTAGGACCGAAAGCAAATTCCATAAAAACTTAACAATTGAATAAAAAACTTAATACGATGACAATGGATTTAATTTTTGGTAAGGTGCTCTTATTTTATATAAATACTAATGCTGAAGCAAAACGCATCGTATTGATCCTGAATATTCTTTAAAGAATATATTAATCTCAAATATAATTAATGGGGATATTCTATGTCTTATTAAATAATTGATACGAGAGTTAATTTATTCCCAGGGACCAATTGTCTCTTCCAATATTAGCGTTAATTATTTATCAAAGCCAATAATTTTCAAGATTCTTTTAGCGACGCCATATTTTTTACTGCACCATGTCTCCAAGAAATAAACCTCAAAAAGGAATATTTGATATCAGAAGAAACCTTCTCGCTCAAAAATCCAAAAGAATATTGATGTTAATAAAAATGTTCTAGCTAAATATTCCTTAAAATATTTGTATTTCAAGAGGTTGCTATGATAGTTTCATTAATATTGAAAAATTCGTAGCCACCGTAGTGTGATAGTAAATATCTTAGTGTCTAAAGTATTTCAACTATGTAATTGACGAATCCACGCATAAAAAGCGAGCGGAAATTTATAGTATACAATTATTTATTTTCCACCAATATTTTTGTAAATTTATATCGTTTCAAAAATAATGACTGTGTTAGGGCAAATATTGCATTATAAGTGTATTTTGTTTTTAATGATGCCATTAATAACATTATGCAAAAACTGATCTCAAAAATGAACTCTACCAGATTAAAATGAAGAATTTGTAGATGCAGTTAATATACAATGCGTAGACCCATATCCACAGAACCTAGGACAAACAAAATATAACATACTTCCTATATGTCTAAGAAATATACCTTGTGGCAAAAAATAGAGATATTGGAGATTTTGGTTTTTGTTAATATCTTTTGCTGTGTTGTTTGTAAATATGTTAATACGTTTTTCTGTAAATGTATTTAAAACGTTTCAGGAAACAGGAATGTGCCAATAGCTGGAAATAAAACCATTCAGACTTGTTCTTGTTGCTCTTTCTATTTCTGACAATTAATTACCAAATTGAATTTTCAAGTTCTTTATAGTATTGTGACAAAGGATATAGATTATTTATTTAATCTGTATAAAATATATCTAAGAATATTTCAAGATTGGTTTAAAATTATATAAAGTGGTGGATCAAAAATAAGAAAGGCCAGAAATGGATGATCTTCCAAATTGACAATCAATATCAACTTTTTTCTGAAAAAATACATACATGTATATATATATATATATATATATATATATA
>CABFPE010000027.1:986419-999947 GCA_900660155.1 Hofstenia miamia
GCTGTCCAATTCGATATTTGACCTCTATCCAAACATTTTCGATAATGTTAAGGTCTGGAGATAGGTCAGGCCAAACAGCAAGTATAGCAATCCCTTTTTTATGGAAAAGTTCTTCATTTATTTGAGGTATGATATAGAGCACCATCCTGCTGATATATTGATCACTTGTAAGGAGTGGCAAGAGTTCTTATTCTAGAATCCGAACATATTGAGACCTTCGTAGAGTACCAGTGATGTGAACTATCTGCGAAGGCCACACTTCCATATTGCACCCCATACCATTAGAGACTTCACACCGTACTTCATGCTCCCCCGAGTAAATTGAGGCAAGAATCTGAACTTATGCCCAGTTGGTCTCTTTATCAACATTCTTTTCGATGAGTATAGCTCAAATCTTGACTCATCTGAAAACATAACATTAGACCAATGTTCAGATGAATTTTCTCTCATTAAATTGGCCAACCTCAACCAGCGGCTTTGCTTTGAGGTTAAGACTGACTTTCTGGGTACCACGAATTCCCAATTGAGTACTTCTTCAGGATGTTTCGCACAGTTCTTGCTGTCACAAGGTGACCATCAGCCCATTCCTTGCGAAATTCCTCTGAAGTCGTCCTGGAATTTCACTTTGAAAGGATTTAAAAGCTGATTGGGAAGTTTTGGAGGTTTTCTTTGGTATTCCGGACCCCGACAGTACTTCGAGGTCGGGTTATATTACGTTCACTCATCCCCTCCAAATGTTTGGAAATAATCAACTCGCGGATGACCAGAGGTACGTAAACAGTCATCATGTATGGCAAAGAAAGACTGTTATTAGACATTTTCAATATAAATAGGCTGAAAAAGCTCAACCAATAAAATTTTTTACAGATTCTCTGATTTGGTCTGAAGTGGCCTAATACATTTTTCCAAGAAAAGATTAGCTAACTACAAGCATTGTAGCATGTCTCTTTGAGATTTAATTAAACAGTGATAATTATGTCTCAACAATGATGAATTCCTATTTCTGCAAACCCAAATCTAATTATAAAATAACTGACATTTTGGCGTCCATTTCTTAGAAATATTTATTACAAATCATGGGTGGCCGAATTCTTTTTTCCAGTACTGTATATATGTGCATTATGTGATAAATACTGGGGAGTTGCGTTAAAGAGTCTAATATTATTGGAACTGGTCAGCCGCCAACAGTTTAACGGGGACTTACCAATCTAGATATAGGTAATATATGAAAATAAAAAATGTATTGTTCTCAAATAAAGTAAGTGCTTGAAAATGAACTTTTTCTAATTTTAACCTAAAATATAGTAGTAAAAGCGATACCAGTGCTGTAAATTAGCTTAAACTCACAAAAATAGACTCAACCATCCTGCCAGCACTGAAGACAGACTCTTGCAAATCCATATTTTTGGTAATGTCTGATTCTTTGCTATATAGATTATAATCCCATTGACACACTTTTGTATCTAGGTCAAGGGTGCAGACCTGTTTGACATAACAATTACAAATAGCCTTTTCTATAAATATATGGTAGACTTTATCAATTGCTGATGTGCACTTTAATGATTGTCTAGGGAGTGATCTACATTCCATTATTTAGTGTAATATAAAATCATTTTTATATTCTCACTTTCGAAATTATTCAACTATCCATACTTTATTTTCAGAAAAAATGATTGAAAATAAATTCTGTTAATAGGACACACATCATGCAACAAGACAATTTGAAAAAACAACGAAATTGAAAAGCTAATGTAGATCAACTAGTTTGCATATTACATGAACTATTAATCCTATATACATCACACTAAACATTAAATATTAGTTGATTTTAGATATTCCTCTACCAAATGTTATTGAATATATACATCCGATGTTTTCACATATTGTTAGTGTAGCATTACTATATGGGCTGGGCAGAGGTTACAGGGCTAAGTTTTGAATAGAGTTATATAGTTAAAATTTTTTAAAAATCATCATGCATACACTCAAAATGGAATTTTTTAATTTAGCTGGGTAGAATTACAGGGAAATTTTTAACAGAGTTATATAGTTGCTATTTTTTGGAAAAACGTTTTGCATATACTCAAAATTTAAATTATTAAATATGTTATTAAATGCTAATTTAGATTGCTAAGTTTTGCATATAGAGAAGCAAACATCATCCAGGAATACATAGTTAACGAGTCAACATAGCTTCCAGCCGATATTCCCGTTCAACAAATTTTCATCCAGGATAGATTTTTACCCCATGTGAATTATGTACTTTTTTCATTAAATGTTAACAAACTCGTTCATATTATATATTATGTGTTTATTATGTGTTCAGTTAATCTTAGCCCATGCCTTAAGGAAGTTGAAGGCTTATTTTCGATAGAATTATGATAAATATAAGAATAGTGTGAAACATGAGTTTCTATCGATTCCAAAAACGTTCACAAAATGTGTACTTAGGGATTTAGATTAACAGAAGCCAGCAATAGTCAGGAAAACATTAATTTTGGGTTCACTTACAATATAAACGTTTTCTATAGGTATGAAAAGTATCAATTTTTCGCAAAACTATTAACTTAAATTTCCTTTAAGAATTTTTCAAAAAATATGTGATGATTTTCAAACGCACAAACTAATGAAGATACTTAACCTTATTTCTACTAGTGTTACTAAAAAGTTATATAGCGATTTTTTCACATTTTATTCAAGCCAATAAAAAAATATTGAAAGCCTTTTGCGTCTGTAAATCTATGGGATTGGGCACCCTCATATAATGATGAACATTTGCGCTAAAAGCTTATTCTTTTGCTTGAAGTACATGCAAATAGCAATTTTTTCCAATGAGAAATCTGAAGACTAAGTATGGAAAAAATTTGAATATTTTTTACAAATATCTTATTTCTTATTGAAAAAAATTGGTATTTGAATGTCTTTCATGCACTAGAATAAATTTTAATACAGCTCTCAATCATTGCAGGCTCAATCCAAAAGATGTACGCATGTAAAAAGCTTGGAGAAAATTGTTAAAAATGCGGACAAATCGCAATGTTAGGTAAACGTAACGCTAGTGGAAAAATAGGGTTAACTTATTCGGAAACTAAAGGGGAAATAGGACTAAAAGTTTATAAGAACAACGTCAGATTATGTGGGACCTGTAATAAGCATATCCATGCAGTCTGTAAAGAAGTTGGCCTGATTTGAGCGCTCATTTTATCAAAGAAACATTCTACTTAGAATAATCTGGTATAATCATTAATTCATTTTTTGTTGTGTTTTGGATACATGAAAATAATTCAAATATTCAGAAGGAAAACTACTGCCTAGGTGGATATTTTGAAATAATTTCAGTAAGAAATGGTGGGAAGATCAAAAAAAATTGCAGATAATTACTCTCATTATTTGGTATTCCAAAAATTCTGTTAGAAAGAGATGTAATAATCCAAATTCTACGATAATGTTAGAATTGTTTATTTCAATTATCAAGACATCTGGTATGTTTTACTTTGCACGTTGAACAAATATTTGAATTTAAGCACATTCGAATATCTTCATAACCACCAATTATTTGAAGATTTTGAATGACATTGTGTGAAGTGAAAGCTATTGAGTCTTCATAGTGATATCAAATGTAAATTTGACATGTTTCAGAGAAGCAAGCATCATGTTTTTTACTGAAACATTTTCTAAATATTTTTTTTTATTATAAATGATAGGCTGGTTGCAAGTTTCTTCGCCGGGCAGGACCGTTAGTCTTAGGTTTATGCAGGAAGTTTCCGTCCCATTTGCAAGCTTGGCTGTACAACTTAATCTTGCTTAAGTGCATAGTGATATAATGATATATGTCAAAATCGCATGAGCGTCGTTAGGCCTAATTTCCTATAGGTGCCCTTTTAATTTATTGCATAAACATTTCTCATGAAATATATTCTATATGGTATATGTGTTGTAGGCTGGGAAAAGCTCACTTTTTGAGCCCTCTCATCACTCGACCCCTTTAGCAATGATAGTCAACCCGACCGACTGACCGAGCCTACCTTCCCCTTCTAAAACTGATTTGCGAACCAACTTTATCAAATAATATTGCAAGCATAATACACACAAAAAGTTTTTAGATTATAAGGATTAATAAAAACTATAGAAAATCAATAAAAAATTACAAAAATAATTATAATCTTTGATAATTTAAAAGATTTGATTTGTCAAATTGTTCCCTCCATTTTAGTTACTATAAATTCTCCCGCCACTACTCAACCGGGCCAAGAGTGACCCACAACCCGACCCACCTCATTGTTTGCACAATAAGCCAGTCGGATCGAGTTGACGTGCTTCACACCCGATGTGTTGTGCAGAGTAAATTTTTCTGTGGATTTATGCTGCATAGAAACATCTTAGACAATGGCGTGAATGACGCTCTCATTTTAAGTATTAAAGCAGTAACTTTATATATTCTTTTAGAATGATTTTGCTTTGTATTCATGAATTCATTATTGAATAATACTAGTGGGTATCAAATTCATCCATGTCATATTCTTGAAAAGCTTGCCACTTTTACAAAATATAGAAATAAAGGTGGATTTCAGATTTCTATTTGATGAAATTAAGAACTCATTTCAACAATTGAACTCAACCAATGAGATTGTGGATTATTTTTTCAACAGAATAACTAATTCTGAACGAGCAGTCAGACAATGGTAAACTCTACGTTTCAACATGAAAGTGAATTTAACTACCAAATATTTCTGCTAATATTTCTGCTCATTGCAGTCGTTTGCGGCAACTCATTTATCATTTGCGTGATCTTGAAGCAGTCCAAGCGGCTGAACTTTTCGCGCATGAATGTGTTCATTCTGAATTTGGCGTTCGGTGATTTGCTAGTCGCTGCCACTGGCATTTTTTCTGAAATCGTCGTTCTTTACACAAATAGGGTATGGGTTTTGGGACCAATTCTTTGCAAGGTATGTGTTTCCATCTCTCTTAATTTGCAAATTCTTTAAAAAATATGAATTTTAAATATTATGTATTCATCAATATTACCAGCCAGACCTGCTGCGTAAAAATTGATACACAGTAAGTAATCCAATTCCATTTTTGTACATAGTTCAAGAAAAACTCATTTTAATTCAAAGGTGAATTTGAAAATTTAGTATATTTCCAGCTTTGGTTTTTGAGATATTGCATTTTTACAAATATTATTTTTAATGTTTTTAAGCAATTGCTTAAAATCTATTTTGTTGATAGTATGTCATGAAACTGTAAATATATTCATAACATTTCTGCAAGAATAGCTTATCAACATTCAAATGTAATACAATTCCCATTAGCCATATCAAAGGAGGGGGGTGAGGGGTGTTGTTTTGCCTGAAATGGGTCAGCGTCAGCAATAGACGAACTACTAGGATCTATTTCTATTCTATTTTCTCCTTTGTGACGTATGGATACTATGAAAATATAATTATTGAAATGCAGTAAAGTCCATGTTTAGCCACAATTTTCATATTATCATGGCATGTGGGTTTTAGGGCTAAAACTAGGTTTTGAGCAAATTGTCGTGAATATAAAAATTCGATTACTGTTAAACAGACTTCCAAAATGCTGCACTAAAAATCCTAAAATAAATTTTTAATATACTTCTTTTTACCATAAATTTGACATATTAACAAGGATAGTTTATGCATTGTGTAATATAATAGAATTGAACTTTAAGTTAGTGGTCGTTGACTTAGTGAAATAATTTTTTTTGAAAATTTCGAATGTTTTTTGTTATCATAGCAGTTTTAAATAAATATACATTTTAATATGGAACATATTATATAGAATTACTCAATTGTGTAACCTGCATCTGTGTCTATCTTAGGCATTTTTTGCTGTCCTAAATATATTTAGATATATTGAATATTCAATTTTCCAAGTAAGTTGCGTAACATCCACTAAGTTATCTGATTAATAACACTAATTGTCTTCATTTTAAATTAGAATGCCAATATTTCAATTAACTTTCTGCTGATATTTTGACTGATGCTAAATGCTAAATTGCATATTATATATAATTTTTATCAGTTGTATGTCAAATTATGACTGTATGGTGCCAGCATTGTTACTCTAAGTTATCAATCTAAGGCCATTCGGAAAACTTGACATTCACTTCAAACTGTCTGGGTAAATTTGAAAATTTTTCTTAATCGCATGAGAAATTTTCAAATGCCTATTGCTCAATCTGAAATCGCCATATAATAGAAGAAGTCTCCTCTTTCTTTTTCACACATAATCCGCGACCCGATTCTGTCCCATTGAAGCCACGTGGCCTCTGACTTTGCGCACCTCAATGTACTTGGGATATTTTGCATATATCAAGTACGAATCAAATTTCTTTGTTGCTTACATGGGCTCAAAATTTTATAAATTCATGAACAATCGGCATGCAAAGAATCTCCAAAAATTCAAAATTTCCAAAGAAAAATTGCTAATCTTTTCAACAACTTTAGCCACAGCAATACATTTTAATTGAAATTTTCAATATTGCATTCAAGAATGTATCCCCATAGATATGGCCATGCCCTACGATTTTCAAATTTGCTAATAGGTTTGTAGAAATTTCTTCTTTTTGTTAATTTTTTATTGTGCATTTTTGTTTTGTAATCATTGACACACTATTTATATAATTTCGGATTAATGACTGATCTCTGAACAGATCAATTCATGACATTAAGGAAAAACTTTTAAAAAATATGACTAAGGGACATAAAAGGTTTTGTCAACCTTTTCGAACAATTTTCCTCAAGACACTAAAAAGGTTGTTGAAAGGAAGCACCCTCCTTAATATAGGATGTTTTCAGATTTCGGATATTTTAATTAATTCGTGAGTTATTAGTACCTAGCATTAATTGAGGAAATCATTGTGGACTAGGGAATTCTTGGTGAGATTGGGTCTTCTAAATGTCAAATGTCAAATGCAAAACTGCAGGAAATTGGCAAAATTTAGAATGGAAATCAATATTATACGAGTGCCAACAAGTAAGTAACAAGTCGAACGCATAGAACAATACAATGCACATGTGTGTGGGATACATTTTATTTGCAATGGATTTTCATTACTGGTAGTGGCCATGACAAACTGCTTAATGTTGCTAAATCCCTCTAATGCAGCTATCTATTCAATATTTCAAAAATAACAGGCTGCTAAATCCTCTTTATAAAAATGTAAGCTTACCGAGAAATTCGTCATTTCTAAATGAAGTAATTGTTAGTCAATTTCAAATGCATTGTTGTGTCCATTCGTTTACAAGCTAAAGAAATACTCTTTTCTAATTATGAAAACCCTTCAATCTTCCTAGTTACTTTGTCGAAGTGCTTAAGGGTTTTTATCCGGTACGTTTACCAAAATTAAGCTTCAAAATAGCTTTAATAATGATGATGTTTATACATCATTACACCATTCTATCCATTTAAGCAATTGGGAAGATTTTTTGGGGTTGATGAGCAAGTTGATTAAATTATTTCAATCATAATTTGTGTAAGCAAACTTATTGATAGACCTACTGTTTCACCATCAATTAACATATATCTCTTGTAGACTTAGGAACAATTAATATGTCTCACGAGTTGATAATATGCAAATAATACAAATATAATTGTCTTGGCTTATACCAAAATGAATAAAAAAAATTTGCACTAAGGATCAATTTAATAATCCAATAATTATTTAGACTTCTTTAAATCTCATGCAATTGCTCTGAGAGATGTTGAACTAATAATTACTAAGAAGGTAAATTTTCACATGCACTTATGGAATATCTTAGATAAGCATGGGCTATGATTAGTCAAAATTCAACTGAAATAGTTAAAAACTTGTTGCGCATTAACTCAATTCGACATTGTATTTTTTGGTCAACTCAGGCCTAGGTAGGACGGATTACCTCCTCTTATCTATGGATGATGATATTAAAACGAAACTTTCATAAATCTTTTTCACATCAGCACTAATTTGTAATGTTCACCAATGTAATAACATCAATATCTTAATGGTGTAATCACATTTCAAAAAAATTACTTTAAAAATGATGGAATTCATTGGATTTCTTTCTTTACTTATCAAAGCAATTGTATACAATTTTTATCATACTAATAATAACAGTTTTTGCAAAAATTGGAAACTTAGTCCCATTTTGAAAAATTAATTACCATGCATTTTAGCTCCTGGTGAAGTTTGATGGTTTTCAATGAATGATAACAGCAAGATCATTTTGATCTGATTTGTAGTACATAGGCTTTGCCATTACATTGGAAGGAATTAAACGTGGGGTATTTGTGGGGCGGATATAAGCACGTGGAAGTTGACCAGGGCACAAATTCTGTGGGGCGAGGCAGGGCAGCTAAAAAAATCAGCCCCACGTAAATCTCTGATGTAGAGTGAGCAGATATTTAGAATATTTTTTAATAGAAGTTTGTGATCCCCAATAAAAGTTAGAATCTCCCATTTTTAAAAGCTACTCGTAATGGAAAATCGACTGAACGAATATCTTATTATTTGATGAAAAAAATTAGGACAAAAAATATCAGAAACATTTCTGTATTTATTAATTATAAATTCCAAGTTAAAGGAAAACACAAGCTTGAGTTATAAAAGAGCTAAGTAAGTTAATAGAGTACTGTTTAATAGCTTTCTTTTCACTAATTGAATGCCTTTATTCTAATTTTTCTAATTTGTCAGAAAATCTTGTTATGTAATGAGAGTACAATAACAATACAAGAAGCAAGGTCAAAATAAAGTATTACTGTTTGCAACTTACTGGTATTTTGGAATTCCATGCAGTTGGTTAAAGCTTACTAACTTGAAAATATTATTGCAAAATTTTTCTAAACAAAATTTCAAAATTATATTTTCACGTAAGATTCTTCAATTAGCTACAAGCTGCTTGTGCATCTAAGAGAGTATGTAGAAAATATGATGTTGCTTATCATAATAAAAATGATGTTGTTCATGGCTAAACCAAATAATGCATTCAGATTAACATAGCATTTGTATGCGGTTCGAGGTCTACTAGCGATCTCTTTTAAATTTTAGCTGCTAATCACTAAATAAGAGTTTACTTGAGGTTAGCTATAAGAACTCGGAAAAATACAAGATTATTACCCAATCTCATAGTTCACTAAAAGTATGTCTTTTCTCAAGTAATGCTAAAATTGCAATATAGTTGTTCTTCACTATGTCATTTTTAAATTATCCATTTAAAGGATCCGTGTTGAAATAAAACTCTACCGAACATTTGCTATCACGACTATACTTTATCTGGGTTCGTCAGTTCACTCTTCCAAGGGATTGATATACAGCATTGTTATTACTTGTTTTCAGAAACCATTTTCAGTCCCTTCTAAATCTTATCAGACCTAAGTTCTGCAAGTTCTACTTTACCCAGTTTAGTAAAGTGCTTTACATGAAATTGAAAAAATTTGACACTTGAAAAATTGATGCGAAATATATTTTACGAGTATGCAGAATGAAAAAATGCATTCAAATTATTTTTTTACACACAAATTGAATTATAAATAGTTGACCCCATTGTTTGCTTTTTCAGCAAATTCCAAATTAATTGAATTTGTTGTTTGCCCTTATTATAAATTTAAAATACTAGAAATACTGACGCCAATGAAATACAAAATTAATTTAAAATGAATTAAAGAATTAAAAATAAAATTGTTCTCGACACCATGGAACCCATAAAACTTCTTTGAGATAATGCGATAGTAATCATCTTTGTTTTGTTCGTTTCAAAGAAGTGCTTTAATCACTTTATGAAATGCAAAGGATAAATCAAATTTTTGAACGACATTTTTGCAGTGCCTCTGAATGAAACGCGACAGCATAAAATGAGCAGCCCTTTAATAATTTTCTAGAAGAATACCTGTTTTAAACCTTTTTTGACTGCTAGCACAAGTAAAAATTCTCATAATGTAGCGAGAAGGAGGCCCTTAAGTTCATGTTCATAATTTGCCGAAACAGGAATACAGCCATACTATTAAGTCTTACCAATATTATCTGTAACTTGTTTTAAATATCTATGTAACTTAATAATGACTAAGTATGTTTATTTAAATAAATATCAGACGTGGATGGTCTTTTACTACCTAAAAAACTGTGTTTGTGTGTAGGTAATACGAGACAGATTCATTTTCAACCTAAATTTCTGGGAGTTGTTAAGTAAAATACGTTTCTATTGGAAATATCAATGCCTATGAAAAGGTGCTCTTTCTAAAGTGCCATAAACGAGAAAATCAGTTTAAATTTGGACCAAAAAGTAAAAAATTAATGAAATCACGTTGCTGTAATTTTGCCTCCTTTTGTTGTTGATGATCCTAAGGCCACGGTTAGACTAGTAATTGGTTCAAAAGTGATCTATCACATTTTGATTGAATCGCACGTCTAACCACCCGAGATAATTAGCGACGTGACGATCACGAAGAAATCGTGCACGTTCGATTTTCTTGTGATCGTAACGTCGGTAATTATCTTAGGTGGTTAGACATGCAATTCTTTCAAATGTGATATATCACTTTTGAAACAATCACTAGTCTAACTGTGGCCTAAGATAACAAATATAGCATAGGATGAAAAAATTTTTTTTACGCTTTTTGCCAAAATTTCCTTGCCCTTAGGTTCTTAAGAAAGAAGGCTGGCTGTTCCCGTTTTACTAATCAACTCTGAGAAAAATTTTTTATACACAAAGATTACAATAAATTTAGAGATGAAGAATTGAATATTGAATACAAAATGGTAGCAAGCTATTAATGTCTCAAGGAATGATTAATTCATGCCTAGGAGCAGCTGAATTCTAATCCTTTATAGTTAACATCAAAATCAAAACAATATTGGAGAACAAAAAGGTTTTAAAAATCTTTTAAATTAAATGACAATGTCTGTGAATTGTACTTTTGGATTGATCTCCAAATCAAATTATTGTAATTTTTGTTCAAACCGTCTTCTAACTTGGTATAATTTAAGTAACTTTAACAAGACTTGATGACTTTTGCCAACTTTTATTGGGGATCATAACCCTTTAATAAATATTTTCTAAAATTATTTAACTGATCAATGCGATAGCATGTAACAGTCAAATGTCAGGCAAAACCTCTCCGCCGGGAATTTATTTTAAAGTCTATTTATAGGTGATATTGAAATGTCAAAATTTACAATTTGATTCTCTCATTAGTGTTTTAACTTTGCAAAGTTTCTTTGCAAGAAATTGCAAATAATATTTCATGTATTACTAAGTCAACCTATTGTCTTTCTATAGCTAATGAGATTCACAGAATGGTAAAAGTTTGAAAAAAGTTCAATAAGAAGATCATGACAACATCTTAGCCTTTGTCTCCCAAATTTTGAAGAAAGTCTCTGAAATTTACCAATTCTTGCGCTAAGCTATGTTGAATATACTATCGTAAGTACACTAAATCTCTAATGCCTCAACCCATCAACCTTAGTTATTTGCACACTATAATAACCCTATCAATTAATTTATTAAAATAATTTCCATTCTAAATCTATCATTTAATTAGAAAATTTTGGTTATATGTAAAATCATAATTATTTTAAATTATTAGTTTGCTCAGTTCCAATTATTGAAAAATATATCTATCTTTATTTCTATATATACATGTGTACATATATATATATATATATATATATATATATATATAACATGTATATGGTAAACTTAACTAATTCTGTGCTTAAAACAAAAATGAGGGGAACTTCCGATTTGTTACCTTTTAGTAACCCCCAGATACAATTACTAAAATAGATTGAGTAAAATATTTGATGAACTGAACCTAAAACAATTTTCGATTTATTAGAAGAACGAAAATTCAAATAATATAATGTAATAATTTTGGTATCTTATGAGAAAAATTCAATTAGTTTTTGAAAATAGAAGACAATGTCAGAAACTAGAATGACGGGGTTGATCAAGATTATGCGATTCAGTCACAATCTGCAAACACCTTCAATAAAGCGAATTTATTCTTAGTTAAAAACAAATTGTCTTATACTAATGTAATACCGTTACATAAATATATATCATTTTTGTATGGAAACTTAGATTTCTTATAAATGGTTCTTACTTTACATTTTTAGTAGGGGCGTACGCAGGATACTCTGACCCGGAAATATCAGTTGTAATATATTAAAGTTGTGTGACCAAATGTGAGGCGAAATTTTTAAATATTGAGGAAAAAAATCTCTGAAAATGCATCTCACTAATAATTTGCTAAATATTTTTTTAATTCTTAAAAAAATGCTTCCTTAATGAAACAAGATCGATATTGAAGACTTTACGAATGGGGTTTTCCCAATGCAATAGTGACATGCGTTTCAGAATTTACGCTGCCCGTACCTGCTCTGCACCCGCTTATCTCCTAATCCTGGTGAAATCAATCTGGCGAAAACGGGCGGCCCAGTCTGCCCACAATCCAATGATAAATAAGTATAAATTTTATTGTATCAAGGCTATAGGAAATTTATGGAATATGTCTTTAAGAAAAACAAGATGGTGAAAAGATCTCCATTTAACAAATCCTGCTATCGTTGCGCAACACCGAAAAACTTCGATTTTCGATATATATATATATATATATATATATATAAAAATGATTATAAATGACGAATATAAATTCTGTATAAATTACAAACGGCGAATATATATGTATATATATACATACATACATACATACAGGCTCTGTATATTACTAGATTTGTACCCAGCTCCCGCAGTTTGCAATATTCGGTAATATCCAAGCTCTTTTAGATTGAATGTCAGAATAATTAATTTTGGAATAGAGGTTTCTTATGTATGCAACCAGAACCCATATATGTATATATATATAATGTAATTTCCTGGATCCGACTATTTTAATGCTTGCATAAATTAATATAGTTCTATTTGAATCTCAACAAATTAGCCTTTTTTCTTGCTTCATTTTTCATTCAGTAATAACACTAGCAAGTACATATAAATTTATTCTCAAGGAGTGCTCGCTGTTCTAATGTTAAGAAGTTCCTAGTAGTAATTTGTTTATCTATACAAGGTTTTGCCAAGTGTTAACCAATCTATCTAAATTTCATTAACTAGAGGTTTGATTAACTTATAGTTCTTCTTCTGAGGGAGGCATTGTTATTATATAACAAATAATATTTCGTCTCTTATTGCATTGGTGCTTTCAATTCCGATATTTGTTAAATTTACTAATGCTTTATTTTATCTGAGAAACAGAATAATGTTAATTCAAATGTCAAGCTATGTAACAGTGATTTAAATTTAAAATGACAGTTTAACAAAATTTTGCACTTGTTTCATGCACCCAGGACATCATCATTAAGAGTGTTAGATGAAAAAAATAAGCATGGGAAGGTTGGTGATGTAATTTTTAACCAATTGTAAGTATTTTGGTATTCTATGTATTGAAAGGATATGCAAATTAAAATGTTCTACAAGTTGATTGGCAGACAAAATCATTAAGACTTGTGAACTTTTAAAAATGACATTTT
>CABFPE010000027.1:1042356-1055171 GCA_900660155.1 Hofstenia miamia
GTTTTTTAATCTATTTATTTGTTTGATGTATTTTGGTAATTTATTCCATATATTTAAAGCTTTGCTTAGAAATGTGCTTTTCGCATGCCTAATTGGTTCAATTATTTGCATTCTTTTGTTTTCTTTATGATATATTTTTGCAGTGAAAAAATAATTTTTGTTAAATGGGAATTATTGTTAATTTATTTGGAAGAACGTCGTTAGTTTTATATAGATATAACCATTGTGGATGCAGAAATAATTTTGTGTTTTTTCTGTATTCATTATTCATATTAAGGCTACGATTATTTAGTGCAACTTTGATAGTCCAATTTCGTTGTGCCTGAAATTTTTTTGAAAAATTTTTGGTATATTTCTGTCTAGAGTATGTTGGCATAGTTGAAATAAATAAATACTAGAGCATGAAAAAATTGAATTTTTGTTTTAGTTGGAAGTTTTTGAGATATTAAGTTAATTGCTTTAATCGATATGGCCATTTAGTTGTTTTCCAAAATGTGATTCAAACATAATTCCAACGCATTTAAGGGACCCAACTTGTGTTATATGAACGCGTTGAAATTTATATTGTGAAGTATCAGTAGATGCAGAATTTGACATAACAATGCAAAATTAAGTTTTTAACCAAAATACTTAGCGAGAGACCTGCACTTTTATTCGAGAATTTGAATGGCTTTTTCGGTAGATTTATTGGATTTAAATTATATTGTATCGTTTACATGTTGTTTAGCGTCACATGTTGTTTAATCGGACAAATAATTTATGTACTATTAAGGGAACCGAAATTTTTCCCTGTGGAACACGATTTTTAGTACAAACATAGTCATGAAGGGTCGTTGCATTCGAATATGCAAAAAGCTATATATTAAACCTATAATGTTATTAGAAAAATCTAGGAATTTAACTTTGTAGTAATATAATATGCTATGATCATTGGTATCAAATGCTTTCGAGACGTCTAGGCATGCAATTGCCGAGTATTCATTTATCATCTATGGTTTTTTCCATTTTTCTATTGCTTGCTTTAAAACATCGCTACTAGAAATACATTTACGAAAACATTATTGTGTTTTAGAGTAAATATCATGTTTGTAATTACTTTATTAACAAGAATTTGTTTAAATACGTTGTTGATTGAAGAGGTGATTGAAACGGGTCTATAATTTAAGCAATCTTCGGGATCGTTTTTTTAAACTTGTTTTATTCATGCACATAAGATTTAGCATATTGGTTCAGCTATTAAATTGACTGTGGGGCTTGAGAGCCAAGTTGGTTGGTATTGGATATGTTACACTGGGCCGGCATTGGACACGGGCTTCTCTGCTACGGGCTTGGGCCAGGCCGGTCATACGGGTTTTAAACGGAAGATGATTATTTGTTGTGGTTGTTCGAGGATCTCAATCTTTCAATTAAAACCTCTTTATAATTGATACATAAGAAGTATTGATTCTATATATCTAGGTGTATATATTTCATGTACAACTAAGCTTCATGTAGGGCTATAGCTAAATTACAACCAAATATATTTCATTAAGCCGCATAAAATTAATTTTATATCTATTTTAAAGAGGTTCACTTCAATGATATCTTCTGATATTGAGTACTCATGTATTTTTCTATGGTGCATGCTATTTCTTGGTAGTGAACTGATAAAATATAGTGCTCATGTACATGTACATAATATATTATATTGTAAACGTTGTTAACTTCACAAGACGTTAAATATAGTACAAATTGAATTTATATAATTTTNATTCATTGTGAGCTTTATATTTACCGAGACTTATAAGCAGAGATGGAATCGGATACAACATTATAAGATCCGATCCGATCCGATCCGGATCCAAAACTTCAAGATCCGGATCAGATTCGAATTTTTAAAGAAAAATTAGTTTTCAATACGAAACGGATCTGAATTTAAAAAATTATTCTAACAATAAATAAACATGGACTTAAAAAATATTTCTTTTTTTATTGCGAATAGAAAATTTTAAGTGCTTCAACACTATTTTGAGTGAAAAAATGGACATATACTTACGNAATCTAGGAATTTAACTTTGTAGTAATATAATATGCTATGATCATTGGTATCAAATGCTTTCGAGACGTCTAGGCATGCAATTGCCGAGTATTCATTTATCATCTATGGTTTTTTCCATTTTTCTATTGCTTGCTTTAAAACATCGCTACTAGAAATACATTTACGAAAACATTATTGTGTTTTAGAGTAAATATCATGTTTGTAATTACTTTATTAACAAGAATTTGTTTAAATACGTTGTTGATTGAAGAGGTGATTGAAACGGGTCTATAATTTAAGCAATCTTCGGGATCGTTTTTTTAAACTTGTTTTATTCATGCACATAAGATTTAGCATATTGGTTCAGCTATTAAATTGACTGTGGGGCTTGAGAGCCAAGTTGGTTGGTATTGGATATGTTACACTGGGCCGGCATTGGACACGGGCTTCTCTGCTACGGGCTTGGGCCAGGCCGGTCATACGGGTTTTAAACGGAAGATGATTATTTGTTGTGGTTGTTCGAGGATCTCAATCTTTCAATTAAAACCTCTTTATAATTGATACATAAGAAGTATTGATTCTATATATCTAGGTGTATATATTTCATGTACAACTAAGCTTCATGTAGGGCTATAGCTAAATTACAACCAAATATATTTCATTAAGCCGCATAAAATTAATTTTATATCTATTTTAAAGAGGTTCACTTCAATGATATCTTCTGATATTGAGTACTCATGTATTTTTCTATGGTGCATGCTATTTCTTGGTAGTGAACTGATAAAATATAGTGCTCATGTACATGTACATAATATATTATATTGTAAACGTTGTTAACTTCACAAGACGTTAAATATAGTACAAATTGAATTTATATAATTTTCTTATTCTACAAGCAGTGTAGTGTATTGTCCATATAAAGATTTTTTATAGTTTGCTGTATTGTTCATTTTAGATGTAAGGTTTGATGCATATTTTGTCAAAGAATTAATAAAACGTGGTAATAAATCTACTTGAAGCGGGAATTATTTATGACTTCATAGTTTTATAATTCACCCCTCAGTGATGTCAACAAAAGTTCTTAATTTAGATTTTGACGTAAGTTTTTTTTAGGGTTGTTGCAACCGTTTAAGTATGCATGTATAATACAACAGGTGAAGATTTTCTTGTTGTATCCAGTTATTTTAGTTAAAGAACATCGTGCTACGGACATAACGGGCTTAGAATACGGACGCAAACAAACCAACGGCTTATTTTTATAGGTACGGTCTACTGGAAGTGCACGAGCAATACCCTACATTATTAGGTAAGAAGGTTACTCCAACACAGGTAATATTGAAGTTTGAATTAATAAAGAATTAATATTAAGTATATATCATATCCCTAAAAGGCTTAATTTTACTAACAGACTCCAATCTTATCATTGCCGAAGCGAATTGCGCAGAGCACAGCTCTTTCCTTTCTGTGTACGTCATTTTAATGGTCGTAAATATGGTCGGGTTTTTGTGTACAAAATTAATTAAATATATACAATACAATACAATACAAATAGAATGACAGAACATAAGTTATTAGCGATAGCATAAAATAGGTAAAAATTTCACATAAACCAATCATGGCTAAAAATATAAACATAAAATTTAAAAGTCTTCGAAAATCTAAGGCCAATGCTACACAAACAAAGACTGAAAAGTTTTTCTCAGCAGTTTGTGCTGTGTATATTCTATTCTATTGATAGTGACGAAGTTTGGGTGTGGTGTTAGCTGTGCCCATTTTCCTATTTAGTCTTTTGTTGTTTTCGAAGCTTAGTTGAATGTTTATTAATTTATTTATTAGCGTTATTGGATGTAATCATCTACATCACAGTTATTTTCAAATTATTGTCGATGTTTGTCGGCAACCCCACGTGCACGTATGAATTACTGTTGAAATTTAACGCAGTAGTAATCTTAATTGAAGAAGATTTACAAGGAAAATTGAATAGTGGCTGGACATTTACAAATTGTCTTCCAATCACAACCTTATGTTCGCTGAAAACAAGCTTTTCTAGTTTTATATATACAATATATTATTAACCTTAAACAGCCTGGTGATATTTAAAAAACTTTCATGATTCTAAAAATTAATTTTAAATGCTTATAGCTCAAAAACTATTACTGGTGTGCTCAATTTGAAAGAACCACATGAGAGAGGAAGAGTCTCCCTTCGGCCCCACGACCTCTGACTTTGTGCACGGCACGCCTCAATGGGTTTTTAGAATATCTTTGCACATATCAAGAAACAGTCAAAGTTCTTTGTTGCATCTGGGGATCAAAACCTTCTAAATACATGAACACTACGAATTGAGAGAATTGAAATTTTTTTTCAAAAATCCGAAATTTTCAAAGAAAACTTGTTAATCTTTTTAACAACCTCTGCCACAACAATAAGTTTTAATAGACAATTTCAACATTACATTCAGGTATGTTCTCCAATATACCTACCATGCTCCAAGATTTTCAAATTTGGAAGTAGGCTTGGAGAAAATTCTTTGTAAATGTGGAAAAACGTTTTTTGTTTTAAAACAAACGCTAGGCTGCTTAAGGTTGATAATAACACAGGAATCCTTCATGCGTGAAAGAATCCGTCAGGTAGAAAGACATAAGATCTATTTTTGGAAACAACGGGTATACTGAAGCGGTGACTTTCGAATTCAGTTGTTGATTCGGATGTTCGATTGACCAGCTGCTGAAGGGCTTTCTACCAGAATGCAGTTTCTTACAAATACATTTCATTATGTTTTCAAAACAGAAACAGGAAAAATCGTCTAAAGAACCATATTTAGAAATAAACTGATGCAGATGAATTAATAACTAGAGGTTGATCACAATAAAATTAGATCCATAAATATCTTTTGATTTAGCAATGAATTCCAGTAAAAGCTCTCCCGCATAAGCCTAATTTTTTAACTCCACTGTAGGCGATCTCATTGCCATTATTCTTACAGCAACAGCAAGTAAACAGAAATGCTTAAAAAACATTTTACTAAAACTACAAAATCCTACGTACAATAAAATAGCCCTAAGCTCTGTTGCTTTAAATGATCTCTATTCAGCCAAATCTCTTAATTTTCTTTTAAATTCGATAGGCAATTCAAGCGAAAATTCATTGTGAGCTTTATATTTACCGAGACTTATAAGCAGAGATGGAATCGGATACAACATTATAAGATCCGATCCGATCCGATCCGGATCCAAAACTTCAAGATCCGGATAAGATTCGAATTTTTAAAGAAAAATTAGTTTTCAATACGAAACGGATCTGAATTTAAAAAATTATTCTAACAATAAATAAACATGGACTTAAAAAATATTTCTTTTTTTATTGCGAATAGAAAATTTTAAGTGCTTCAACACTATTTTGAGTGAAAAAATGGACATATACTTACGAAATATTGCATACAGATCAACTTTTTTGTAAGATTTGTAATAATCGAGTTCCTAAAATTGTTATCAACTATAATCATAATATATTTATAGATTTAAATATTTGAATTTCTTTTAGTATTACCTCTCGTATTATTTTTTTATGCCCAAATTCAAAAAAAACACTTTGCAATGTCACTATGAATTGAAGTTGTTTTTAAACAAAATAAATTTACTTCAAAATTACAGCTAAGAAAACAAGAATCGTATAAACAATGAAAAATTAAAGAACAAACCCAAAATTTATATTGCAAGACATTAAAAAAATTGTTGTAGATTTTATTAATATCCGTGATAGAAAAATTAATTTTTCTAATAAAATTTGACATTTAAGTATAAATTTTGAATTTTGCTGAAATTGGATTAAAAATTTCAAATTATATACCAGAAACATTGAATAAATTAGTACTCTATTAATAGTATGCCGACGGTATGGTTCCAAAAAACTTTTGGGTATTAGTCATTATTATAAGGACAAACCTTCTGAGTACTAAGTTGATCTTGGCATTGCAAAATGCTTAGAGTGCATATTAAATGAGATTTTTTGATTGAAGAGCATTTCAAATTATATTAACATTTTTTACATTTGAGCAGTGTTTGCAAAGCGAAGGTATTCCACTTGCTTCTCTGTGTTCTGTGTTTTTTCTTTGACATACATATTAG
The DNA here is from genome assembly GCA_900660155.1 of Hofstenia miamia. Classification (NCBI taxonomy): domain Eukaryota; kingdom Metazoa; phylum Xenacoelomorpha; order Acoela; family Hofsteniidae; genus Hofstenia; species Hofstenia miamia. The sequence goes on from CABFPE010000027.1 coordinate 1,048,501, forward strand.
AGAGAATCCTTTTCAGAATTCTGCTTTTCCATTTGCAAGTTTATACGAACAAATGTTTTTGGTTGCTTTACAATTTTATCTTTATGTGACGGCTAACATGAATCGCATTTTCAGATTTGAAGTATTCATAACCACAATTTTATAATGTGTTGGAAAGAATAACGCGGAACCTGTTGTATGAACAGTGAAATTCAATTACAAAATTTCACTTAGATTGAGATTATTAAATTAGGATTCAATGTAAAAATGTGCGTAATTTAAAAATTTTTGGATCCGAAACATTCGAAGTTTCTCAAAGTGAAGATCTGATCCGATTCCACCTCTGCTGATAAATATAGGCAGTGCATTGAGTCAATGGGGAAATTTTCAATTAAATCAAAGTCAATTATTTTTGTAAATGATGCTTCACCAAATACATTATTATGATTTCTCCTGAACGAACATCGCAATTACTTCTTAAAGGACAGTGCAAATCTGGGTACGTCATTTTAGTATCAATGTAATTGCCCTTAGCTAAGCAGTATTCACATGAATTGTATCCACCAAATTGTTTTATGTTCTTGAGGAATGCTCTTGCTGGTGAATATGCAATAATAAAATGAATATTGAGCTTGAATTTAATTATGTCCATAATGAAATCTTCTAAGTACATCGATAGAGGTGGTTTTGTTCTTCCAACGTAACAAACAGCAATGAAAATTNAGCGTGGGAAAATTATGTTCTTGAGGAATGCTCTTGCTGGTGAATATGCAATAATAAAATGAATATTGAGATTGAATTTAATTATGTCCATAATGAAATCTTCTAAGTTCATCGATAGAGGTGGTTTTGTTCTTCCAACGTAGCAAACAGCAATGAAAATTCTTTCAGAGTTATGTGAATCATAAATCAAAATTGGCCAAAAAGTCAATCTAGAATTGACATGGAAACTCATACCAAAATTGAAATATTCACCAACATTCATTGACATAACTAGATTAAATTTACTGCTGTGGCCTAACAGTGTGCGAGAAAATTAAAGGCAGAAACATATATCCTCGATATTAATAATAAGGCATTGATTGCTCTAAAGCTAATATTATAAAGTTGAGCCCAGGATTTCAGTTCTTGGAGAATGCCATCACTATTGCTTTTGTCAGGATTTGTAAGCGTATTGATTAATTTGATGACGAACTATCAGAATAACTTTGAAAGAATTGGTTAAAGTCACTTTTGTAGTTAAAACGAGAATCTATAAAGTCAGGTAAAGAGGTGTGCGAGGGCAAAGAATCATCATTTGATACACATGGCTGACTCGATAAAGTCAATTTAAACACTGATAGACACTGGTCAATGTTCTAAGTAAAATTGCAATTTCTTAAAATAAATCGACAAATCAAGTATATTCAACAATAATACTTGAAAATTTGTTAGCACGGACAGTTCTATACTAGAGAGTGATATCGAATATCCGATAAAACCCTACCCGACTTCGGGTTTCGGTTCGGGTCGGGTCGGGTTCGGGTGCAAAGATTAGATTGACTTTTAAAACAATATTGATCTAAATCACCGCTTGATTTGAGAAAGTTCCAATACATTAAGCCATACCAATGAATTGCTGTTTCCCCTACCAGAAAATGATTAATGTTAGCGATTATTTGGTTGGACAGAAATCCATAACCTCAAATGAAAGTCAAAGCCTCGGGTCGGTTCAGGTCCATATTTACCTGATATTGCCACTCTCTATTCTATACCTAGTAAATTATTGAAAACGGAATAGTAAATATCAGTAAATTTAAAAATGATCAAATAAATGCTTGGACTAGATCAACTTAATATTGTATATTATTAACTAACACTTATATCGTATCAACATTAAATGTGTTAACATAAAAATTAGATTTGCCATTGTAGCACTCGAGGTTATTTGCCAATAGCGAAAATAAACCAATAAATTGTTTAAGTCGTTGCGTAGTTACTTTTGCCTTTACAGCTATACTAAATTCTCTTAGTGCTCAATAGATGGCATTAGCGAATTGTCATTGTCAACTCCAGGGGTTTCGAATCGAGTTCGGGTTACTCCGACCGAGTTCGAGTTTTTACGGTTCGAGCTCGAGTATTTTTTTAAAGAAAATTCCTAGTTCGATCGAGTTTTTTCTAATTCTGAGTTTTTAGGGTAAAAACATTTATTTTGCAATATTTCTAGGCTAAAAATAGTTATTTGCGATTGGTAAAGAAATTGAAATTTCAAATAATTTAATTTTTACGGTATTTTCAATCGATTTCGAGTTTTGATGATTTTTCTTTCGAGTTTTTCCGATCAAGTTTTGCGAGCTTATTCGAGTTCTTAACATTCCGAGTACTCGAAAACCCTGGAAAACACTGCCAACATTGGTCCAATTTTGGCAATGGATGAATTGTTTACTGGGCACCAGCAAATATAGGGAATGATATCCGTAGAAATCCATTTGATTTGATAAAGTGAGTTAAAATATGATAAACCAATGCAATGGATTTTATCTAAATCCAAATTCAGTGTAAGATTTCGATTTTAATATCATAGTTGATAGTGTCAAAAGCAGCAGTTTGGTCAATAAAAATTAAAATTGCACATTTTATATTTTCAAAGGCAAGAAAAATATCATCAAATACATTTATTAATGAAGTTCAACTGAGAATCGTTTTCAATATGCAATTCTGGTAGTAAATTTGTTTGTTTAATATTAAAATGCTATATTCGTACAATTAACTTGTTTGAATTATTCTCTTCATCACTAATATGAAAAATAAGATCGCCCATAATGATAAGTCGCTGAATAGAAATTAATTTCTTTGTTAAATATTTTTCAAATTCATTAAAGCAATTTTAAAGATCAGATCTCGACTCTTCTTGCTTAGCAATAATAACTTAACACCAATTGAAGGCCTCATCTCCATGCATTCAAACGAGGAAAAATCGTAGGTATATTAATTTTTATATTCTTTAAAGAAAATGTGTATTTTAGTGCAATGTCATTTTCGTGGTGTTTTTATTGTGGAACTTTCACCAAATAGTTGGGACCGAATTTAATTTATCAAGGTAGGCTGAGTCCCTGCGCACCCCTCAAGTTAACCCTTGTAATTATTTTAAATCTAAACTAGAAATATGCAAAATTCTTCTATTAAGAATAAAATCTGTACCAAAGGAAGACTAATCTAAAAGAAATCTTCAGTTTCCTAGCTGAATTTTGCATTGCAGAAATGAAGAAAAAATTTCACCAGTGTGCAAAATTTTGCAACAATTGAATATTACTGTAGCATCATCCAAGAAGAACAATCAAAACTCTATCAATCATTTATGTTAATTCTTGGAATAATGCATTTAGTAATTTTGACAGTTTAATTTCGGCAAGTATTAGTCGCCAAAACGGTTTGACAAAATTAAGTGTGGACGAATCGCCTGCACACAGTTCTGCAAAGCCACGAGGTACGCAGAAATTTAAAGCGTGGGAAAACCAAAATTGAAATTAAGGCGACTGGTACTTGTTTAGCAGCAATAATCGGTAAATATGTTTTAATAAATTTTGTATAAATAGCAACTACGAGCTGTGAATATGATGAACATTAACCTCGTTATATTTCTCTTTATTATCGCGCTTTGATTTATTAAGTTATGCAAAGCTAAACGGTTTCTGTGTGCAACAATCGTAGTGCTAGCAGCGAAGGAGTAAATGATGGGTATCGCGCTCGATTGTTGTATTACAGCTAGGTTAGGGATATGTGTAGGGATTTTTCTCCCGTTTGGCTTGCACTCAGTTCCTTTCTTGGCATATAGTAATAAACGCGATAAAGGCGCTTTGCCATCGTAGGTAAATATCTTTATTTATCTTAACCGAATTTTAGATCTAAATTCTGACTAATAACGTGACCGATTGTATTGTTATTTTAATAGTAGTTTGTAGCTAGCGTTTGTATATAATTTTTAGTAGCAAGTGTTGTGTCTTATTTTTAACGTGTCAGTAGTTTATAGTTTAATTGTTTGTATCGTACGTTACGAAATGATTATATGTAGGGAGCTGCTCTATATGATAGTTAAAGTTTTTACGTAATAGCAGCTAGTGTCTTTTTATATGCCAACTACTGACAGTATACGAATTGAGCTTGAGCATTAAGTCGAATTGTGTTCATAGTTTATTTCACTCAATAAGGCACACATAACAAATATAGTTTCATGAGACTGAGCTGAGTTGGACTCACAATGGATTGGATCTTTAACTACGTACAAGGATGGAGTTGGTAGCTTCTTCTGGCGAGCCTGTTATGATCTCAANTGTTTAGCAGCAATAATCGGTAAATATGTTTTAATAAATTTTGTATAAATAGCAACTACGAGCTGTGAATATGATGAACATTAACCTCGTTATATTTCTCTTTATTATCGCGCTTTGATTTATTAAGTTATGCAAAGCTAAATGGTTTCTGTGTGCAACAATCGTAGTGCTAGCAGCGAAGGAGTAAATGATGGGTATCGCGCTCGATTGTTGTATTACAGCTAGGTTAGGGATATGTGTAGGGATTTTTCTCCCGTTTGGCTTGCACTCAGTTCCTTTCTTGGCATATAGTAATAAACGTGATAAAGGCGCTTTGCCATCGTAGGTAAATATCTTTATTTATCTTAACCAAATTTTAGATCTAAATTCTGACTAATAATGTGACCGATAACGTGACCAATTGTATTGTTATTTTAATAGTAGTTTGTAGCTAGCGTTTGTATATAATTNATTACAATCCTCTTCCATCGATGGAGTATCTAAATAATGCTACATTATAATTGTTATTAGAACATCTGTCAAGGCAGTGTGGAATACACAATTAGAGAAAAAGAAGAGGAAGTTTAGATAATACTTACCACGTGAGGGCTGACGCTGATCTCTTGTTGATTCTCTAAGTAGATTATTGAGTTATGAAGTGTTAGTTTCACCTGGGTAGTGATATTACATGGCGACCGTGACAAGACGCAGAAACTGTCTACTCTTAGAAAAAAATTCTTTTATCACCTGGAAATTTCAATGTGTAATTTTGGATAACTCAGTTTAACTCCTCATGATTTAGTTATGATTCGATAAACGTTCGCTAGTGAACACTTTGCAAATTGCTAGTTATGAAAAAAATTTTTTTTAAAATCTAAGAAAAGTAAAATTCGGAAAAATACTCAGAATGAACTCCTTCGCAATAGTAGAATTGTTGCAACAAGTTACTAGAACGATGCATACTAGAAGTAGCAATCAGAAGAAAAACTCTAAAGGGAAGAATACACCTAGAGAGTCGACACCCGAAACCCTAACAGTGAGTCGTGACCAGGAAACAAGCGCGATTCCATTCACCCCCACAGCAGAATCGGAGATGCAAACCGTACCGGAAACACAAGTAGATTCACTCGAACTACTCGCATTGCTGCGGAAAAATACGGAGACAGAGGCAGCACTGAAGACAGAAATTGAAAATTTAAATAGGAAATTCGAAGAAGTCGATACGGAAAGGAGACAAATGATCCTGGAGATTAAACTCGACACAAGCAAACGCCTTGAAGAACAAAGAAACCTTTTTCAAATACAGGTAGACATGTTAACACAAAGGTTGATGGAAGCAAATGCATGAATGACGGAATAAAATGAAAGATGGTAGGCACTTTACGAAGATCTCCAGAGAGAAAACCAGAACCTTAGAGAGGAAAAGGAACTGCAATTATTGGAAATCAATCAGCTAAAAGATCAAATTAGATTGACAAAATTAATGGACGAAAACAGGGAAGAGGTGCAGAAACCATTAATGGTTCACGAACTCGAAGTAATGGAGGAACCAGAAGAATTGTTAGAAGCACCAAGAAGGAGAGCAACAAGACAACAAAATGAACAAGAACAGTTCGATAAGGAACAGATGAGTGAAGAAGAAGAGAAGGAAAAAATAATTAACGAAATAACGAATGAGGTGAAAAAGAGAATGAATATTAATGGAGAACGATAATGAAGAGACGACACCTTGCAAGGCGCAAATAAGAACATTTTCAGGGAAAATTGACAGCTTCTCTCCAACATTTGAAGAATGGCTTCAATTATTCGAACTAACAATGAGAGAAAGAAAGGTGAACAAACAAGCAGCAGCAGCACGCCTACCATTATACCTAACCGGAGCTGCTTACCAGCACTACCTAATATTGGATACGGAAACTAAAATAGATTATGAGTGTTTGACAGGAAACTTTCTAGAGTACTATCGAAATGAAAGTTTCAAAAACCAATACCGGTTCATTTTGAATGGAATGAAAATGAAAAAATTTGACGATATTAGGAATTATATGTCACAAGTGCAAAGATTGGTGATGCTGAGTTCGAGAAGTGGACACTACTCGAAATACGATTTGTTCTCGCATATAGCGAACGGTTTGCCGGAAAACATCAGACAGCAATTTGAAGCTAAATGCGATGTGGACGATACAATGGAAAAATTGATAAGAAAAGCGGTAGATATACAGGTGATGTTGGAAAACAATTCAAGAATATATGAAAAAGCCACGTGGAATAAAACCGGACAAAGCAATAGCAAATGGAAGAGTAATGAGAAATACTCAAAACCCAATGAAGAAAGAAAAGGCAAGAAAGTCATAAAATTTAAGACTAGAGACGGTCAAACGAAAAAGATAAGATATCAGATGT
>CABFPE010000027.1:1078621-1092133 GCA_900660155.1 Hofstenia miamia
TGGTAGAACCGTGGATAGCGATCGAGATATATCAACAAGTATGGACAATCGAACTCATGACAAATGCAGGAAACCTGGAACAACTAACACAGCTTCACATTAAGTGCAGTCTAAACCAACAACAAGAATACTTAAAAGAGATACAGCAAACATGGCGCAAAATGAAGTTAACAAAACCAACTCAGGAGAAATGGCCCAGAATAAAAATAGACTCACCATCAAGGAAGTATCACAAGTCCGTTGAAGTGATGTTGCACGAAATAAACAAGGCATATGAGCTGAACACTAAAAAAGATTTCAGGAAGTACATGTTTGAGGAAACGAATGCACCGGAAATACGATATCGAACTTCCATATGGATCTTAGCCATATACTTAACAGACAACGATAAGTTACAGCTTCCCATGAAGAGGAAAACTAGAGTGATGATAGCGAAAGAGAAGAAATATGAAATAGCTTTCTCACCGATAACAACAGTGACAAAAAACTGGCTGCTAGTAGGAACTACTGAAAAACTGGCATCCCCAGATAAGAAAGACAAACCAACGCAAACGTTAGAAAAGAATATTTTAAGAATTATTACGGAGAAAAATCCAACGTGTAAGATAACAATGGTCTCAATAGCAAATAACACTGGAATCTGTCCGAATGAAGTATTGATATTTGATGATGTGACGAGAAAATACATTTGGGGTGCGACGGCGGAGACAAAATTAAAGCCAGCAGAGGAATCTCCATGGTTAACCACGAAAAAACTGGTGAAGAGAAAAATTTATAGTACGCTTGAAGTGATGGAAATGTTAAAAGAGAAAAATATGGATCAAAGATTAAGTAATCAAATAGAAAGATATACAAGAGAAGCGCCAAAATGTTCGTTCATTAAAACAATTAAGAAAGCTGAAGAAATGAAGAAAGCGGGAATCACAACACCAGTAGAAATAATGGAGATGATGTCAAAATCACAACAAGAAATGATTGCTGAAGATGAATTGCTGACTTCGACGGAGATAATAATGTCACCAAAGACGCAAACCAAGATAGATCAAATAAACATGGAGAAATGGGGTAATCTTAGTCCTACGAGTACAATCGAATGGGTGGACACTGAAGACGAAAGGTATCTGGTGGAGATAAAAATAATGAGAGAAAGAGAAATAGAAGATAGAAACTATCAAACAGTGAAAGAAAATCATACAGTGTCGACGATGAAAATAATGTTTACAGAAGCATTTACAAGAACAGAAGTAAATGAAATGTTGAAAGCCCACAACCAGATAGCAATAGACGTCGAATGTGTCACATCGAAAATCCAGATATCACCAGAGGCTACAATACGGCTGAAAAGAAAAGGACTAACAGACAAGTTCTGGGAAAAGATAGGAGAAGCAAAAATGAATTACCCAGCAACAATAGGCATGGCGTCGTGTTCAATAATGGAAACATCATATAGAGAGATAGAAGCGAATGTAGACACGAAAATATTAAAGTGCACACCGCCACCTACAGTGTCGATACCAATGGTATTACCGAGATGGAGGATTCCTAAAAATGTGAAAGTGGCGAAGGGGTATATCCATGAATGCAAGACATACGTCAACTCCAAGGAAGAAGGATATAAAATAATAAAATCGGAAGTGTACAAGAAAACTAAGTCAATAATGATAAATGAAAACAATCAGGAACGTATCTTTATAGAAGGAAACATCACACCATACAATCTATACAATGATGGAAAACCCATACATATACAACTAGAAGACATGAGAAACGAAATAGAAAAAAGATCGCTGAAAACGATAATACTATTCTCAGGCGTTAACGATGTAGTTTGGTTAGACATCTGGAATAAAGAATACAGATACTACGATGTGTCGAAAAGAATAGAAATAATAACTATGATACGTATGAACAAGATAGATCCAGAACAAATAACAGAAGAAGATGTTAAGAACAATATTAGCTTTTTCTATAAAGATGTTGAAAACACTAAAAGTCTAGTAACAGTTTTTAAATTCTTTTATCCGGAGAGCAGATTGAAAGAAGGATTAGCCCACACAAGTCGCGCGGATGCCTTAATGACTCTGATGATTGGAATCAAAGGGTTGAAACTATAGAGGAAATTCCATTCTATATTCACACAAAAGATAAATGAGTTACGACAAATCACGATGATAAATGAATTGATAAGAAACACAGAAGTCATACGTTACACAGACATAACAACAACCGAAAAGGAAGCAGTTCTGAAGATGACGAAACAGCCAGAATTCGCCGAAATACAATGGAACAACGTTGAAGCTGAGACAATCATAAGAAGAGCAGATGCAATGGCGCATGGGGAACGTGCTATATTAAAACCGTTGCAGGCTGAGGGTGGCGTGTAGCATCATCCAAGAAGAACAATCAAAACTCTATCAATCATTTATGTTAATTCTTGGAATAATGCATTTAGTAATTTTGACAGTTTAATTTTGGCAAGTATTAGTCGCCAAAACGGTTTGACAAAATTAAGTGTGGACGAATCGCCTGCACACAGTTCTGCAAAGCCACGAGGTATGCAGAAATTTAAAGCATGGGAAAACCAAAATTGAAATTAAGGCGACTGGTACTTGTTTAGCAGCAATAATCGGTAAATATGTTTTAATAAATTTTGTATAAATAGCAACTATGAGCTGTGAATATGATGAACATTAACCTCGTTATATTTCTCATTGATTATTGCGGTTTGATTAATTAATACTTTATGCGCAGCTAAACGGTTTTCTGTGTGCAACAATCGTAGTGCTAGCAGTGAAGGAGCAGTTAATGGGTATCGCGCTCGATTGTTGTAATGCAGTTAGGTTATGGATAGGTGTAGGGATTTTCCTCCCGTTTGGCGCGCACTCAATTCATTTCCTATCATGTAGTAACAAATGCAACAAAGGCGTTTTTGCCATCGTAAGTAAATATTACTATTTACATTAACCGAGTTTTAGATCTAAATTATGACGAATAATGTGACCGATAATGTGACCGATTTTATAGTGATTTTAATAGTAGTTTGTAGCTAGCCTTTGTATATAGTTTTTCGTAGCTAGCGTTGTGTCTTATTTTTAACTTGTCAGTAGTTTATAGTTAGTTTGTATGTATAGTGCGTTACGAAATTATTACATGTAGGAAGCTGCTCTATATCACAGTTGAAGTTTTTACGTAATAGCAGCTAGTGTCTGTTTAATCTTGGTATATGCCAACTACTGACAATATACGAATTGAGCATGAGCATTAAGTCGAATTGTGTTATAGTTTATTTCACTCAATAAGGCACACATAACAAATATAGTTTCATGAGACTGAGCTGAGTTGGACTCACAATGGATTGGATGTTTAACTACATATAAGGATGGAGTCGATAGCTTCTGGTGAGCTTGTTATGATCTCAGTGACTTGGCGTCGGGCAAGTGCGCCCAGAGATTTCAGTACTCTTCAATCGATGAAGTATCTAAACAATACTACTTACTAATTGTTATTGGAACATCTGTAAAGCAGTGTGGAATATACAATTAAAGGAAAGAAGAGGAAGTTTAGATAATACTTACCCCGTGATGGCTGACGCTGATCTCTTGTTGATTCTCTAAGTAGATTATCGAGTTATGAAGTGTTAGTTTCACCTGGGTAGCGATATTACATTACTGTGATTTGTTTGATGTTTCCGAAATACCACCTTCTTCAAGGAGTGACATGTTGTTTTATATATAAAGTTTTATCTACACTTAAATCTGAATGTACAAATATATACCAACCCTTTATAGTTAATTCGACCAAAATTTTTATTGAAATCTTTTGTTTGTGTTTTTTGACAAATAATCTGTTTCAAAGAAATTTAAAATATAATGTTGAAATTATCGTTCAGTTCTAGTTAACTACTCTTCCAAGTGTAGAATTGTTAAATGGATTCGATTCTAATCCTTGAAATTTCAAACCATTTAAAAAAATATGTTCCAATCTTGACTAATTCTTGCATCTGTAATTGGTGTANTTTATAGTTTAATTGTTTGTATCGTACATTATGAAATGATTATATGTAGGGAGCTGCTCTATATGATAGTTAAAGTTTTTACGTAANAATCTGTTTCAAAGAAATTTAAAATATAATGTTGAAATTATCGTTCAGTTCTAGTTAACTACTCTTCCAAGTGTAGAATTGTTAAATGGATTCGATTCTAATCCTTGAAATTTCAAACCATTTAAAAAAATATGTTCCAATCTTGACTAATTCTTGCATCTGTAATTGGTGTAATTATAAATACATCAAATTCCAACATCACAAAAATTTAGCAATGATCTTTCTATAGAGTGCTGTTTTAGCTTGTGCAGGTTTGAAAAGGTTGGATTTTTATAGTTCATACAAAAATTCCCATCCAATAATTTCAATAAATCGAGAGAGATGAAACAGTAAAGATATTTCTGCAATGATCTTTGAATTATTTGTAGTAAACATTGTCCATTTCCTATGCTATTAAATATGTTTATATTATTCAATTAGTCTCCTACATAAGTGTGAAACTGATTTTTTTTTTGAAAATTTTGAATTAAATATAAAAATTCTTAAAAAAATTCAAATTATTTAGCAAATATAAAGAACATAAAGGTAAATCCTGGAAAGAAGTGATATTACCCAGAGAAGCATTCAATGAAGCTATTTTTTTGGTTTTTTGATACTGCATAAAATCAATACGAATGCCAAGCACTTGTAATCCTTTACAATATACATGTGCAGATGTGTGTCTATGGTGAGAAATTCAGTAAATTTCCTGTAGTTGCAGTTTATTCTTTATGCTTCATTGAAATAAAAAAAGCATGCGTTCTAAGGGGTATCGCAAAATTTATATTTGGTTTTGGTATTAAAATGTTTATTGGAAAATGCGTGACAGTCTGCATTTTCAGAAAAAGTTGAAATTTTTTAGCACCTTAATATACATGTATTTGTATTACATAAACATACATTTGTTGCATTGAGATACTTTAAGGATCCAAACTAAAATGGTTTCTAATTCTAGGATACCTAATATTTGATTTCAAACATAAATCTTCCAAAACTTTGTTTTTGAATTTGGTGTAAACATGTAGATTCTAATCATTTCTTGCTTAAATTTGCTGTTAATCAAAAGAAAGCTGAATTTGCATACCACTTTCAGATAATTAACTGTCTTTGAAAAAATTGAGAATATCAACAATATTTTCACGAAAATTCTAACGATGAAACACCAACAGTGTAAACAAAAACAATTTAATATTTTCTAAAAGCATTTCAAAAAAAATAATTTCCACATTAGAATGTCATCTCAAGGTTATTCTACAGTAAGCATTATGATATTTTGCCGCAAAAAACAATGAACAGAGTTAACTTTTTTAGAATATGGAAACATAATTTATATCTGTCATTACGATCAAATCAGCAGCAGTTGATTGATTATATACTGCTCAATTCCCAATTTGAATAATTTTATGAATAAATTGAGAATTTAATTTGATGTTTGTTGTTATTGGTAATTAATTGCAACAGATGAGCAAGTTAGCAGTCAATTTGTAATTCGAATGTGCATTTTGCCATATAATGGTTCATAAAATTAATTCCAATATAAATTACGGAATTTGTCTTTTAACCGTTTCATGCACAAATTTTTTTTATTGACGAAAAATTTAAATTAACCTTTTTCTCAGTGCTTACCATGAAAAATGACCAATTTAAAAAAAATTGCTGAAAATTTTGCTTAATGATGCCATATAAAGTTGTTGTTTGTGAATAACACTGCCCTTCCAGGGTCACAAAATGATTATTGATTGACAAGTACTATTGTTATAAAATAGATAAATACCACAAATTGATAATGGCAATAGTGATAGTGGCCAATAAATAGAAAAAATACAAACTATGTTAATTAATTATATTACATATATATGAATATATATATATATTGTGGTGGCAGGTACCTTGGTATTATCGGCCAGTCACTGTTTTCGTATTTGCTCTGTCTACTGGTGTAACCAGATATTTGTAAATATTGTAGTAAGAATAATTGTATATAAACCATTGAAACAATTGTTAATAGAGAATTGGTTAGTGCTCGTTCTAACGTTCGTGTACCTCCGTGCACTCTACTGATGTCACAATATATATANATTATATACTGCTCAATTCCCAATTTGAATAATTTTATGAATAAATTGAGAATTTAATTTGATGTTTGTTGTTATTGGTAATTAATTGCAACAGATGAGCAAGTTAGCAGTCAATTTGTAATTCGAATGTGCATTTTGCCATATAATGGTTCATAAAATTAATTCCAATATAAATTACGGAATTTGTCTTTTAACCGTTTCATGCACAAATTTTTTTTATTGACGAAAAATTTAAATTAACCTTTTTCTCAGTGCTTACCATGAAAAATGACCAATTTAAAAAAAATTGCTGAAAATTTTGCTTAATGATGCCATATAAAGTTGTTGTTTGTGAATAACACTGCCCTTCCAGGGTCACAAAATGATTATTGATTGACAAGTACTATTGTTATAAAATAGATAAATACCACAAATTGATAATGGCAATAGTGATAGTGGCCAATAAATAGAAAAAATACAAACTATGTTAATTAATTATATTACATATATATGAATATATATATATATTGTGGTGGCAGGTACCTTGGTATTATCGGCCAGTCACTGTTTTCGTATTTGCTCTGTCTACTGGTGTAACCAGATATTTGTAAATATTGTAGTAAGAATAATTGTATATAAACCATTGAAACAATTGTTAATAGAGAATTGGTTAGTGCTCGTTCTAACGTTCGTGCACCTCCGTGCACACTACTGATATTGCAGTTTGTATTGCTCACTATGTTGAGATTTGAGGGAAAAATTTACATTGGGCATTTTTCCCATTCAAGTATTTTTCAGTTTTTTAAGGCAAAGCGCCGATAATTCGAATAATCGATTAATGTTTTTGTCCTATATTCCATTACTAATTTTCGTAATTGTTATGATCCTAGAATTTGGAGGAACATTGACGGTGAAAATCTAAACATTATAACCACAAAAATTCAGTGGAAAATAATAATTTATCTGCGAAATTTTAGTGACTTTTTGAAATATTAGAAAAGGGCTCTAATCTAAGAATATTAATATATATATGATGACAGAAAGTCTACAAATTTGTCAAATGTGAATTATTTTATCATTTAAACAATTTCACACGTATTTGTTTTTTATCATTTAGTTCTTGATATGGTTTGTAGAAATGTAGTAATTATGAAATAATAAATTTCAAAATTTTTTTGTATATATTTACTTACAATTAATTATTAGGAATTGGAATAAATTCTTTTGAATGTGATTCAAATATTGGAAGCATAATAATGATAAATTTTGACCGAATAGTCATTAACATAGACTAATAAATGTTAGCGATAAAGTTTAGGGGATGTCTATCACTTACTTGAATTGGAGACTCAAATTTGTTTTTGCCCTGATGAAGTCATCTACATTAATATGTCATACTTGTGTATTATTTATGGAAGTATTATGCAATTTTTAGGTTTCATTATATAATGTTATGCAGTATCTCCACTTTTAGGTAATGCTTAGCTATCTTAGGGAAAATTTAGCCAACATTTATGCTCTATTTATGTAATTCCATTAAATTTTGAATTAATTTATAATAAATATTGGAAAGGACATCTTAAAAACTGATCATAAACAAAATTGAATTTGATGTGGGACTTAATCAAGTGTTACAGTTACATTTCATAGTATATTTTGGCAGTCGTTATGACAACTGCGACCTAATTCAACTAAATTTACAAATCACAATGTCACAATCTGCCAATCTCCTTCAACATATCATTGTTAGTAATCAGCACAACACTGAATAAAAAACCTTGAATTTCCCCCATACAATGTCTGGTAATTGTGTGTTAATTCAATTTCATAAGTAAATTTAATGTTACATTTTTGCCAACTTGACAATGGGTATTTTCTAGTCATATTAAAAATTTATAGATCCTATTTGTCATTCAATTTATGGCATAGTCTAAAGTCATATTCTTGGACGCACCGATAATAAATTTCTACGATACCCAAATTTGGTGAATGACATCAAAAAACCTAAGAATTCTTTTCTACCAAGTGTAATATAATGGCCAAAATTTGCAACAATTTAAATAGGCTGGAATTTATTAATTGATGTAAATTAAAAATTGAATATATCCTAGAGAGCNATTTTTTGTTTCCAAGCTTAAAGGGACTATTAATGGAACAAGATTTAATGATGTAGAGGACGTAAAATATGCCGTGACTAAGAAACATCTTTTCAGGAGTGTGTTG
The DNA here is from genome assembly GCA_900660155.1 of Hofstenia miamia. NCBI lineage: Eukaryota > Metazoa > Xenacoelomorpha > Acoela > Hofsteniidae > Hofstenia > Hofstenia miamia. The sequence goes on from CABFPE010000027.1 coordinate 1,086,983, forward strand.
AAGCATGGCAAAGGAAGCCTTAGAAGCAAAGGAAAATATATTAAAGGGGAACTGTTGTCTCTTAGATTTATTATTTGAAATAAAATAGCTATGTGAGTAGTCTGGTTACTTTTAAACACACCTCATANAGAATTCTTTTCTACCAAGTGTAATATAATGGCCAAAATTTGCAACAATTTAAATAGGCTGGAATTTATTAATTGATGTAAATTAAAAATTGAATATATCCTAGAGAGCAAATTCTAAAGATAATACATGTAATTCTTTTTAAATATCATTTTTTTTGATTTTCTGTTTAGTTTTAGCAAATAATTTTATCCTAGTCAATTTTCCTATCGAGGATCAGTTCCATTAAAAGTTTATAAAGAAATTTATTCTAAAATTCCAAAATCAATATTTTTTGTTGTAGAGATGTTAGTAGCAACTGGTCTTCCTAGAGTAGATTTTGATTTAAAATGTAATACAATATCAATCAATGATTGGCTAAAAAATTCAGTTAGCACTATCGAAATTCATTTTTAATTAATTATATTTTTTGCTTAACCTAGCTAAGAACAAATTTTTTATTTTACAGATTATTGTAAATCATTGGCATATCATTATGAAAAATATAAACAGGTGGGATTCAGGAATCTTCTGAACTAGTAACTATGTTGCAAAAACAAAATTTTGTGTAATTGCTTTGAAATAGTACAGGATAGATTGAAATTTATTCATGAAGCTGATTTTGGAAATAAGATTGAAATATTCTCAAAGACTGCTCCAATGCACAGTCGAATTAACTTAAGCAATAAAATGAAAAGATACAGAGCCAAATGTTTTATCACAGTCGAGTATTTATTATTGTTTACAGGTATCTATACATTTATTGGATATTTATTTAGAAATCTGGAATTTTCTAGAACACTCTATTTTAAATTAAATAGTAAACATACTTTTAAGTAAGTCTGCACTAAGTAATTTCGGATAAATTCAACAATTTTCTACTGTACAAAAATCTAAAAATTGATATCCACGGCCGGATTACGGTGTTTAGAGGGCTGGGGCTGAGAATGTGATAATCTGCTTTTTTCCTTAACTGGTTACTGGGAGTGGGAAATTAAGTGACTGTTCCATAATGGTCTTTGCCTTCTAAATATTTCGCTGAAGCCTGGCAAATTTTGCCCTATAGCAACATTTTCGCTATTTTAGGGCTTCAAATGTGCTAGATTTCAGTGATAACTTCGTAATGACTTACTTTAAACTTTTAACCTGTTAAACTTAAAGCCATTTTCGGACCTTACATTTGGTTACATAGCAGCAAACTAATAAATGTAGTGGGAAGCCATTGACAAGAGAAGCAGAAGAAAACACAGTGTGAGTGAGGAAGAAAGTGCGCAGCATCATTTGACTTTAAGAATGATTGCAAGTGAGATGAGCATGAACAGAAAAAAGTGTGGACAAGCATTACATAAGAGTTGGGGATGAGAAACTTCTGTGCAAAAATGGCACAAAATTACTAACTGATGAACAAAAATAGAGGCGTGTTGAAATGTGTCGGGAATTCATTAAACGGCTTGAAACAGACTCAGAATTGCTAAGTAAAACAATTACAGATGATGAGTTATTGATTATGTTCCACTCGCCTACAACAGAGCCTCGAGTGGAAGAGATCAAAGTCGCCAAGGCCAAAGAAAGAGAAGATGTCCAAATCCAATGTCAGAAATAATGTGATGGGAATTGTTTAAAAGGAATCCGTACCTCAACACCAAACTATCAACCAGTACATTTACAAAGACATTCTGTGGTGATTAATGCGATTTGTGATGGAGAACAAAACTAGATTGTGGAATAAGAAAATATGGCAACTTCGTCAAGACAATGTCATATCGCAAAATGCATTAAGCATCGAGAATTCTTTGCCAAAAATAACACTACTGTAATAGAACACCCCTTACTCCCCTGATCTGGCTCCCTATGAATTTTTTGTTTCCAAGCTTAAAGGGACTATTAATGGAACACGATTTAATGATGTAGAGGATGTAAAATATGCCGTGACTAAGAAACATCTTTTCAGGAGTGTGTTGAAGCATGGCAAAGGAAGCCTTAGAAGCAAAGGAAAATATATTAAAGGGGAACTGTTGTCTCTTAGATTTACTATTTGAAATAAAATAGCTATGTGAGTAGTCTGGTTACTTTTAAAAACACCTCATAATTATATATATATATATATATATATACATTATAGCATAACTGCATCATTCTTCTATTTAATTTCGACAATGGTAAAATGAACTCTGTAAATTTATAATTAGATGAATTTAGTCTTTTGTAGACTTTGCGATTTTAGCTTAATTATTTCCGTGAATTATTACGCAGTATCTTTGTTTAAAAGGTTATTGTACAGAATCTGTTCATGTTAGCAACAGTGTATTATTGTTTGATTCCTTTACCAGTTTTGTCCGTATAAATATGTGCGATTTATTCATTTATGTTCTTTTTAGTTATTCTCAGGAAATTCGTTTTTTACTTTATTATCTTGATTTATATTTTACTAAAACTTATGTGTTTCTAAATTCGTTTGCGTAGTTAAAGGGCACCCAGACGGGGACAGCTTGTTCCCTTCAACTTAGGTAAGGTATACAGTCATGGACTTTGTTCTACTGCATTTCATTCATAAATAAAATTGACCTTTAATTCTTTCACCGAAATTGCACGAGATGAGAGTTGCACTGTGTTTAGGTTTTTCAATTTAGCAATTAGGTTTCACTCACTGCTCCCAAGAGTTAGGGCTTCTTTATTCTTTATCTTAAATAGAGATCTAGTCTTATACAACTCTTTATTAAGGTTAGCTGTATCGGGTCGGCCCCTAACACGATCTCCTGTTTACTGTTAACATTTATTATGATAGAGTAACAGTAGTATTGCTCGCTGATTTCATACCGATGTCACAATATATGTATATATATATATATATATATATATATTGAACTTTAACATTTGACTTCAATATTTTTTATCAGCCAATAAGATTAAGAACAACTTTCTCTATGGAAAAATATTTCCTGTAGGATCAGTCTGATAATGGCAAACTCTACATTGCAAGATGACAATGAGTTCAACTACCAAATATTTCTGTTAACAGGTCTATTAATTGCAGTGGTGTGCGGAAACTCATTTGTTATTTGTGTAATTTTGCGGCAGTCTAAGCGACTGAACTTTTCCCGGATGAATGTTTTTATTTTGAATTTGGCATTCAGTGATTTACTAGTGGCTGCAACTGGCATCTTCTCTGAAATTGTCATCTTGTATACAAATAGAGTATGGATCTTGGGACCAATTCTTTGCAAAGTAAGTACTTCTATATGTAAAATGAGTTTTATTATTTATTCAAGGAATTAGAAGTAATTTTTATGTATATTTGCAAAAAAAAATCGAAGTAATACAATTACCTTTTATAGCTCATTCATGTGAAAGAAATTCACTACGCTAATATAAATATTCTCTTTTTATATCTCTTTGTTCTTAAACCAGCAATTGTCAACAAAATTCCGTTATTATTCAGAATTGTAAAATCGGTATAAAAATATCTTTAAGGCAAAAACTTGTACTGTTCTCGAGTGTACAAGTCCCATTTTTAAATTTTTCTAGACACATTTGCATTTCTAAGCTTCCTTTTAAAAATTTATCATTTCAGAAGTAAAATTTTGGTTTCAAAAGTAAAAAATTGGTTCTATAATCTAAAATTATTAATATTCTTATCATCAATGATATTAAACTCCTTTTTCTATTCAATTTGTTAGTCTGTTTTCAGTCAACATTTTTTCGATATATATATATATATGTATATATATAACTATATATATATATAAATATATATATATATATATATACATAAGTATATATTACTAAAACTGACATTGATATTGACCAAAAGATAAAAAGTTATTTTTGAAAATATATTGCTTAATCTTCGTTCATGCTTTTTAAAAATATTTAATATTTTAACATTTGGGGTTAATTAACATATATTTGAAATATGATTCAGTAATATCATCAACAACAAATTCAATAAAAATAAACTGTAAGCATATTAATGTATGATACAGTTGAAATTCGATAGTTATTAAATTATAGTAAACAGTAGATAATTTGTTAGATTTTTTGTAAAATAAAGTTATAATGAATATTCTCCCATTAGTATACGCCAAAGACAAATTTCCTCTTAAAAACAAATTCATTAGGTTATAGTAATTAAATATAAATCCCTTAATAGGTATAAAAATTGGTTTTTTGTAGAAATCACAAAAAGCATATAATTTTATATGTATTTCTATTTGATGAACTTTAACATTTGACTTCAATATTTTTTATCAGCCAATAAGATTAAGAACAACTTTCTCTATGGAAAAATATTTCCTGTAGGATCAGTCTGATAATGGCAAACTCTACATTGCAAGATGACAATGAGTTCAACTACCAAATATTTCTGTTAACAGGTCTATTAATTGCAGTGGTGTGCGGAAACTCATTTGTTATTTGTGTGATTTTGCGGCAGTCTAAGCGACTGAACTTTTCCCGGATGAATGTTTTTATTTTGAATTTGGCCTTCAGTGATTTACTAGTGGCTGCAACTGGCATCTTCTCTGAAATTGTCATCTTGTATACAAATAGAGTATGGATCTTGGGACCAATTCTTTGCAAAGTAAGTACTTCTATATGTAAAATGAGTTTTATTATTTATTCAAGGAATTAGAAGTAATTTTTATGTATATTTGCAAAAAAAAATCGAAGTAATACAATTACCTTTTATAGCTCATTCATGTGAAAGAAATTCACTACGCTAATATAAATATTCTCTTTTTATATCTCTTTGTTCTTAAACCAGCAATTGTCAACAAAATTCCGTTATTATTCAGAATTGTAAAATCGGTATAAAAATATCTTTAAGGCAAAAACTTGTACTGTTCTCGAGTGTACAAGTCCCATTTTTAAAATTTTCTAGACACATTTGCATTTCTAAGCTTCCTTTTAAAATATATCATGTGCGGTGAAAAATTTCTCGTTCAAAAGTAAAAAATTGGTTCTAAAATCTAAAATTATTAATATTCTTATCATCAATGATATTAAACTTCTTTTTCCTTTCAATTTGTTAGTCTGCTTTCAGGCAAC
>CABFPE010000027.1:1170633-1192659 GCA_900660155.1 Hofstenia miamia
CCCTTGCATAAATATATCGCATAAAATATTAGCTTTATGGCTTTAAAAATCAATTTTCTCTTTCTTTTTCTACTTAATTTAGTGACCTGGTTCGGTCCTGTCCAGGCGCGCCTTTGCGCGAATTCAAAGGCTACCGCGCCAACGTCGTGACCACCTTTGACTTTGCAAATGGCGCGCATGGACGGGACTCACACAGATACCCTTTAAAAAACTCATTATTTCAAGGTAGTTGTTGTTCCTATGGGCCTTAGACTGCTTCATTATCTGAACACTAGGTATGAAAATAATTTGAATATATTTTCAAAAATCGGATTTCTCAATGAAAAAATATTGCATGTAATTCAGGCATAAGAATATGTGTTAGTAGTAATCTTCATTAATGCATGAGTGCGCTTCCCTACCCTATAGACGTGTCCATATAAAAGCTTTCAATAGTTCTCCACATGTTTGTATAAAATTGTTCTTAAACTCTCACAAATCAGTTTGTTGCGTAAATTAATACTAGTGTTTTTAGATTCCCAATTGTAGTAATAGTAGAGATGGGATTTGAAAAAATGATTCTGTATCTTCTAGGCAGCAGAGATTCAAAATATTAGGCAGTGGCGACGTTGTGTATCACTATGAAAACTGTGAATAAGATATCGGAATTAGTTTTTACAGGAGAATTTTTTAAGTGGGGCAATTTGGGCTTTAGAATATAAAGGGTGGGTCCATTTGGGGCAGATGTCAACACGTGAAAAAAATCTGCCCCACTTGCATCAAAGAATAGATTTCTGTGCTGCTTGCTATTTTCAAATAATTAAATTTTTTTTGTAACATGTATAACATCGATTACTTAAGATAAAACTGTGTAAAGGGGACACTCAATATATCTATATATATATATAATATATATATATATATATATATATATATATATATATTGGGGGAGATTATTACGTTGTTGACTATATATTTTCTTAAAATTCTTTAGCATTTGCATAAACTCAATTTCATCAAATATAGTTTCTAATATCCGGAAGGTGTGTCAAGTGATTTCAATATTTGTAATTTGATTTTCTGCAAAATTAATTTAAGAATAAATAACATTGTTTTTTTAACACTCTATTACTCAAAACTAGCATTATTCGAATTTTTCAATTAAATGTTCGCTCCCCAATTTCCCCATTTCTCATAAAGTTGTATATGGACAATGAGGTAATGTGTTATATGGTATATAGACTAGATTTGTAACCGAGTCACAAAATATGATCCGGTGGCCTATGAAACCCGAATAAGATTAAACCCGACGAGACCCGGAGAAGTTAGAAAATAATTGACTCGGGGATCCAAATGAATTTTGCAGGGTTTTGCTAAGATTATTCTTGCATAGATAATGAGATGAACAACACATATTGATCTTCACTGACATTAAAATGCTTAAATTCTTCACCTCACTTTATAGAGACATGCTTCTAATATCTACCATAATTTATGATAAGAAAAATAAGCAATCAAAGTAACTTCATTGAGGTAAAAATTCTAGCAAGTCCAATTCATCAACTTGAAATATCATTCTGTGAAATATGCAAGAAATTGGACTTAGATTAAATTAAATTTCGAAGACGTAGTATTAATATGATATTAGCAAATTTCAAATCAAATCTGAATCGGACTCCGTATCTATTCTGGATTCAAATTCGAATCTTACCACCGTACACTGGATTTAGAAAATTCTTGTGGGCTACTGCAAATTTTTGAACCAAAAATAACTTCGTAAACTAACACTTTGTGTGAAATACGTAAATTTCCGTTGAATTTTTCTATTTTAGAAAAATTAACATGCTTTCAAGTCGTTTTTTAACAGTAACTATTAAAACCAGATGTTTATACCAATTTTATAGTTTGGATTCGAATTCACATTTGGATTTGCAAATCATTGCCTGAATATTCGAATTTGAATTCGAATTCGAAATAGTGAATTTGCATGGCTCTATTTTAAAAATCAGCATAAACATTTTCTGAAGCCATTGAAGCTAATTATGGCACCATGACATTTTGTGTATTTCACTGGTTACGTAATAATAATCATGACTTTATTGAGATGAACACGTCTGTGAAATTTATTTCAATAATTTGTTTGTGTAAATGTGGCTCGGTGACTGAATATAAAAATTACATGTTGTAGCTGTTTGGGGTATCTATGTATATATATATATATATATATATATATATATATATATATATATATATCATATACTTTGCTTGTGTATTTGTAAGCAATTTTAGGTTAGTACTTTCAATTAAATATTTGGAAATCTTTCTTACTAATTAACATAATTTTTGCTTGACATTTCAATTACATATTAAAAAAGGTTGATATTTTAAGAAATAATTTATTCAGTGTGATCTCTATCATGCAAAGTGGTCGTTGTGCAAATAGTTTTTGATGTTGAAATCAAAATGAAAAAACACATTTGTTACAGTGTTCTGCTTTACAGAATCAACCAAAAGTTTTAGCAACACGTAAAATTTGTTTTCAAGCTTTAGACTGGAATTTGCAAGACCTTGATTGTACTTTAAAGTTTAGGTTTGTTTTGTTTCCATGGATCATATTAACATATTCACATGTAATTTTCAATCAATGAATGTTCTCTTTCACATCAAATTTGACATTGATGGTCAATCAAATAACTACAAAGTTTGTATCCCATTTGCTTGCTAAATGATCATCATTTGTTCGCTTTGGGCATTTATGAGCTTATTGGACAAAATTACATCAACATAGTCAGCGACGTGTTTTGCATTTTGAGCCATATCCCCAAAAAGTCCATCAATTTTATCAAGAACATTTTTCTTGTATTGTAATGTTTAACAATATCTTCTCGATATGTGGTATTACTTTGGAATTGATGCATTGAAGATACAATGAAAACTGGTTTGAGACCCCATATATATATATATATATATATATGTAGATAATATCATTAGTAACAAGTATATATTTTCGCAAGAGAATATCCTATGCAAATACTTGCAGAATTTAAAATTTTTTTTCCATTTGAAAGGCTTCTTTGTTTAGTGAAAAGTCATAGAATTTCATTTGTTTAACTGCAATATTTTCAAAGAAATATTTAAGTAAGCTTTACTTGGGAAACAATTGACCCTGTGGTACGGTTGATCCGTCAAATATCCCTGATTCGGTTTCAACACTGATGTAGAAATTAAATTTAAATGTTTCTGGTGGTTACAAATTTCCATGTAGTGCAGTGGAGTCACTAAGGGGATACGGGGATGCAAAAATAAAGTTATTATAAGCAATTATAAACAAATTTGGAGCCCCATGTTTGGAATTTGGAGGCTTTTGGGGCTCTCCACATATCATAAGAACAAAGTAATTATATAAATATTTCAATAAATTTTGCCTAAATTTGGGCAAAATATATTCAATAAACAATTTTGAAAATTTTTGAGTTCCACTAGTTATACGAGTACAAATTATTTTTTAAAAGTAACTAGTGTACACCAAAATGGTTACTGAAATTTAATACATAAAATTGGGTTGTGGGAAGAGGGGAGAGCCCTTATTGACATCTTGTACTCCAAATTTACAATTACGCCACTGACATAGTGATTAAAATTAGAAAATTTTAGAAATTCTATTATCATCAAAGAACTCACATTCTTGGGAATATTTTAAATCTAGTTTAAGATATACAAATTATTACAATTTTGAAATAATAAGTGTTGAGAAAAATTATTTTGAATTTGCAGATTTTGATGCATATGCAATTAATAATGGAGAATTCTGTTTATAACTTTACTAGAGGGAGATTGAATTATCTCTTCTACAATGTCTTGTAGAGGGCTTTGATATTGATTGTTATATTTTTGGCTGCCGTAGCTCTATGAAAATTATTGTAAATTGATAAAATTTAAGAAACACTAAAAAAAGAGCAATTTAACAAGCTGTTCTTCCTCTTAAACAGTCACTTTTATGCTATAAATTCAATAGTTATTGTTAGAACATTGCAAATGCGGAACTAAATTAAAGTACATAAAGATATATATGTTGATTTCATGCTTGGGATCAATTTTGTACAATTGAATCTCATGTAAAAAAAAATATTTTAACTCGTGTTTTCAAATTCTGAGTCCAATCACTTCGTTTAAGATAAATTTCTCAATTAAGTGTAATAATGAACAACGAAACAATTACCTGTATATGGCAATTAATAGATATGCTTATGGAAAATACACTGAAATAAAATGAAATTTCTATATGCATGAATATAAAGCAGAATATATCTGCGTCACTAAACTTGGAAAACTATGTAAAAATTCTTGTAAAACTAGTGGATGTCGTCTTGATGAGATTCCTTCAGAAGTGTTTAAGATTCCTCCAAAATTAAAATCTGCTTTATTAATTCCATTCAATTCGCAAAACTTAGCTGGAAGGCAGGGCAAACAGCTAAGGTTTTCCTTTTCTAAAAAATTTATTGATTACATTATAGATTTCTAGCACACCCAACATTGATTTAGCAAGGCGACAAATTCAAGAAGTTTTTGACACGAATCATATAACACTAAAATAGACCGACTGAACATGATTTGAAATCGGCCGGGCCTGATTTGGGCGGGGTTTTTTGCCATTATTAATCTCTGGTCTGCATAATTAAGCAAGGTTGCAAACAAGTTGAACATACTATTTGCGGAGAAAGCATTATGAACCAATTAATTCTATTGATTGTGAAATTTATTAATTTCTACTTAAAGAATTTTTGTATGATTAATGCTAATATCAGAGATGTTTTTCTTAAAAATTTATATGACACGAAACAATATCAGAAGTAACATATGAGAGCCTCCATCATTTCAAGTGTATCAACTACGGTAGTTTTAAATATTTGCAAACTGTTTCAGTATTTATCAACTTTTTAATGGAACTCTAAATCTTTCTTAAACTTTGGAAATAATTCTATTTTACAAATATTTATTCATGCTTTCCATTATTAGTGAACGCTTAATGATTTACGTAAGAAAAGTGTTGTTTAAAATTTCGCAAATATTGATTGTTTTTTTCCAGAAACCTGGCAGACGTAAAACTATATTCATAGTTGCTTTTAATCGTTATTCTAGTTCAGTTAATTTGTTAATTACTTGTTATGTAGCTTCTGACTTGATCTCTTTTGTAAACGTAAAGTCAAAAGTCCAATGGTGTTCTCGGATTTTGGATATCTTTATTAGTTTTATAGTTATAGGCACTTAAAAAAATTTTCTGCAATTATAATATATTGTAAGAAATTCTTGCCCGGTTTAAGGATTAGTACATTTTGTATCTTAGAATTCATCAAAAATGCATGATTTTGTCACTGGCCTTTTGCTATATATTTTCACGGATGAATAATTGCAGTTCTGTATTTATGCCTGTCTGTCAGGCTTGGCGTTGTATTTTGCGAAAAAATCCAGCCTTTCAATTTAACACTTTTGCTGAATCCAAAATAAATCGCATCCATATATCAATGTTTTTTTTTTCAAGTTTACTAACAAATCCCATTATTTAATCGATGAAATGTAAATATAGAAATCATACTTCCATTATTTAGGCTATAAAAATGAATGTGATCTTATAATCTGCTTGGAAAATAGCATGCCTAATATATATTTCCAAATTTATTTATAATTGTTTTAATTAACTTAAAGAATTTAGATATAATATTTGAAACTGACCTGAAAAGGTTAACAAGTTCAATATGCCAAATATTGCACTACTTTTTAGTTTTGCCTGTTCTATTATTTTTAATCTATCACCTAGATTAATCTTTATAAAGGCTATAATTCACGAAATACTAGAAATATTTAAAATTTGATTACAACACAAAATGGAGGATTTTCTCCTCTTTTATTACTAGTATAATGCTGCATCAGATTTTGAACCATTGTGGCTCTCGTTTGTTTAAAGTCACATCTCCATTTGCGCACGGTGCCCTTCAATAAACATTGGTGGCCTATTTTAGAAAACAAAATATTTAGGTCAATTGCTGCTTTCATCAGCTTTAGACTAAGCATAGGGAGAATTTGAAAGGTTTATAAAAAAATAGATCATGATTATGTAGTCCAGCCACAAAATATTTTTGACGCAAATTTCTACAGGACATATTTTTACATGGATTTATCAACTTCCACGCATTTCCCAATTTAAATTGGGGAAAATTCTTGAAAATGTGCCGAAAACCAAATATAATCATATGATTGCACTATGTTGTCAGGTGTTAACAGGGGCGTATTTAGGATTTCAGTGAGGGGGCCAAAAGTAAAATCGAAAACGTTTTCTTAGAAAATCATTTTATGATTTGGGCTTTGTCCCAAGTCAAATGAACTCATGCCCCAAGTCAGATGAACTCATGCCCCGGCACGTGCTCCGAGAGTAATCATCTTGCAATTATCTCGCGCGGTAACAGATGCTACATTTAACTTGAGTGTTTAACCTAGCGCAAAAGTTTTTAATCTATAACGGTTAAATTTAAATTTCAGTTGTTGCAAATATTCAAGCACGATGCAGGTGGTTTTAAATAACATTTTGGAGTATCTTAATGCATTCACAACTCAATATCATTTTTCTTGAAAACATAGCGGCAATGATATCATTGCAAAATTTATGATGACAATTAATTTCCTTGAGAAGAAAAAAAACAAATTTCCAGGCAAAATGAAAAAATAAGAGACACCACCAGTGCATAAATATAAGGAAGTGCTAATTGCAAAAAATTGAGAGCAATTCCTACAGCGTACTCTTTTAGTAAATATATTTGAAATCATATTTAATATTGAAGTTAACAAATGCCTTGCTTCTGGGAATATTCCCTCATCTAAACAATGTCTCCCAAGCTAAGAATAGCACGCAACCGATGTAATTATTTGATTGAAAAAATATTCTTCGAAACAAATCAATAAAATTTTCATTGTTGCGATTCTCATTGAAAGTTTATAAAAGAAAAATGGCAAAGTATTAATTCAAAATTAATATTTTTAAATACGAAGTTAAAAAGTCAAGTCTTATAATTCAAAATCAGTATAGTAGGATTTGGCTACTTGGTTTATAGTATTACTTGATGATATCATATGTTGCAGAAATACTTTATTCAAGATTGCTTGGCTAAGCTAGACCTTAGTTACTAATTATATTATTTAATTAAGCTATCCTATTTTGCAGTTAATTGATAAATCACAACTAAATCATTCTGCATATGTTCCATATGTTAAAGAAAATTCTGCTTTCGCAGACGTCCCATCTTGTTGCTCGTGTATATATGGAATAGAATACGTTTTGGTCTATTTTAGAAAATTCAAGATTGAAATAGTGCAATTAATTGTAGTCCTTAGCGCTCATTTGGAAATTATAGGAGGTAGAGTTGTAAGGCTTAAACTGATATCATCTTACTATCAAGAATTCGTCAAAGTTTCGATTTTGTGTTTACAATCTACTAGTTTTATAAAAAAACTATTAATTTCTTGATAAATTTTCATGAAATTACCTCTTGGGTAAGGGATTAGTATATTTTATATTATTTTACTAAGATATTGACCAGCTCAGTTGCGGAAGACTAAGGCCCTTCTCATTAGAATGTTGTGACCTTATTATCGTTATTCATCAATATTTGATCACGAGATTGAAATAAGTGGGGTACAGTGTTGCGAACTCTTTTTCGATACCATTCAACATAATTAAAAAATAAAAACCGTGCTCGAGTTTCTTATTTGAGTTTTTTCTGTCCTATTAAAAACTTTATAAAATTTATTTCATCTTCAATTTAAAAGTACACCAATATATTTATTAGGTGAAAATCATACCTTGCAAAGAACAGGACCTAACACCCAAACATACGTGCGCAGCATTATAATTTCTGAAGCAATACTGGTGGCTGCCACTAACAAATCACCAATCGCCAAATTCAATATGAATATATTCATACGGGAAAAATTCAATCTTTTCGACTGCCGCAAGATTATAAAAATTACAAAGGCATTGCCTAATACTACTGCAATGAGCAAACATGTTAATAAAGCGAGTTGGTAGTTCGTTTCAGTTGATGGCGAGTTAACCATTTCTCATAATGTTCAATTCATATAAATTGCTCTAAAGTGATTGGTTTAGCTAAACACATGTCTATTATTGACTGCAATAAATATATTAAATAAATCTGGTTAAATCTTCAGCAATTATTTCGATAAATCAGAAAAAAATTATGTGAAGTTCGAAAGCCTTGATATTATATATATATATATTATTTAGTATTAATTATTACAGAAATATAAATTTCCTTACAATATTTTTTAACATCGAAAGCCTGGTGCCCCCTTAAAAATGTAAGCCGTACTTTCTATGATTTTCAAGCAATTTTCTGAAGTGTATTAAACAAAATTGAAAATCGCGTGACATTGACACATCGATTTTTTGAAAGTGTTCGAAATTATTGCAGAAGAATTGTATTAAAGAATATTAAATTTAGAATTTCTCCAACCTAGTGCTCAAGCAATCAGGAAGTTTAAATGCTATGATTGCAACAACCAGATAGACTACTCAAACCCATTGACGAGTTATGTGCACGAAGTTAACGATGGCGAATTTCTTGATTTTAAAATTTTTCCAGGGTATTAAATTTGGTAACAAATTCAACCATTTGCTGTTAAAATTGGATGTTTTGGTGCTTGGTAGCTACATGCTGAACTGGTTGGAACTGATTAATTACCATTTATGATAAATTCCCAAAAATGTCAGTAATGACAAGCAACTTCAAAACAATTCCTCCACTAAAGATGTCCTCAACTCTGTGAATTTACACCCCCAAGTATATATATATATATATATATATATATATATATATATATGAAGTGTTGGAACGTGCCTTGAAGGGATGCAGTGGGGTACGATCACAGCACGGCATGGCAAAAAAAATTCAAGCAAAAACCCGGCATGGCATGAAAATCTGTAAATTTTTTATCATTATGAAACGTTAAGTGATCTCAATTATTTTTGAGCAATTTTGTTATTGTGTTGAATGTAAAAGGCATCTTAGATTAAACCTGTATGACTGAAATGTTTTGGCAGCAAATTGTTTCAAAAGTTTAATAAATTGTTCAAGATTGATTTTAAGATGTAAATTAAATATGATTTAAAAAATCAAAATAATAGAAATATTTTTATGTGACCATGAGCACGCCACGGTCACAAAATTTTTTGTAAAAATGGAAACGGGCACGGGATGAGCACTGCACAGCAAGGTACGACACTGCATGGCACGTCATGGTTCAAATACTGCATAATTGACAGAAGGAACATTAGTAGTTTTGAGGAAATGCCTTCGTGGTCAATGGTATCAACTGCAATACAAATATGATACAAAGAAGGCATTCCTAATACCAAAAATCTTATAAGTATGTACACTGGTCTTTACATTGCCAAAATAGGCTAGTTGTTATAATTTGCAGTTTGTAGTATATTTATATTACAATGCAATAATGCTAGGGATCTTTGTGTAATAATTATTCCGTGCCAATCAAATTGAGCTCAATGTTTTTTTACATTTCTTTTACTTAGCTTTACACTCCTGTAAAGGTTTACTTAAAAATTTACTTGAATACTTACTTTACTTAAGACCCTCTACACTGCCTGTGACTAAGTATTTTGTACCTTACCTACTGGCAGCGTACAACCAGCCTGAGATTTAGTTGATCTGAATTTGTTAATTATTGCTGAATATAATATGTGAAAATTGGAAGAAATTATGAATACAAAATGTTTTCGGCATATGCCGAAAATTTCCGACACTTTGAAAAATGCCATAGTTTCAGGCCGAAAAATTTTTTCTTGATTATGATACACAACTATCACAAAACCCTGAATTTTACGTACTTGGAAAGTCATCTTTTGGAAAAACGCGTACCATGTCGCCATATCTATTTAAACTATATGCAAATTAAGCTTAATTAGCATATTTGATTGCAAATTATAAAAATAAGAACGATAAAAATATAAAATAAATAAAAATAATAATGACGTGTTAGGAAGTGATTGCTGGTATTCCATTAGCATATCAGTGGCCAATATTGGCAAATGAAACCAATAATGTCCCATTGGTGAACCAATAATGCATGTTACTTGGGCATGGCATTAACTTTTTCTAGGTTTTTTGCATCGTACAACTATTATAATAAAATAACACAATTTAGCATTGTTTATCGTGTTTATTGAATTGCATTGATACAAACGGATAGTTATCTAAGGAAATATTGTTGGCATTATGCACAGTATTTATGAAAAACTTTACATTTTTAGAAGGACATGGAACAGTTTACTTGCAAAACGGATAGCATGCAGTAGGATAGCTTGCTGCAGTTGCAACCCCACAATTGTTATTTCTGTTTCTTGCCATCATAATATAACCTTTCAATCCCCAATCAACACCCCAACTGTTCTTTACAAGCCAGTAGTCCTCCGTTTTATATACACCGTAGCCAACTAGCAAAACAGCTAGGTCTAAGTCGTATTGGCTGCAATTGGGCTGATAATACACACCTCCAGCGTAAAATTGAAACGATGAATGGCTTGCATCAACAACAATGCTTATTGGTCCGACATATGCTGACTTAGCTTGTAAAGCTGCTTCATTAGGTTCGACTTTATAAATATTTTTTACGTCTGCAACAAATAACTTAGGGTTGTTGTTGCATTTGCTAAAATTGTAGTTAGAAGCACTTGCTATCCCCCCTACTTGCTTAATATATTCAAAGATATTGTTAAGAAGAGATCCTGCACAAGGATTCTTCGAATCGCATTCCTCTATCTGTGATGTAGACAATTCTATTAATTTTGTTTCATTTGTAAACTTGTAAAAGGCGCCTTCTAATGCTCCTAATTCTGAAAATACAAGACTGTTTCCGCATTCTCCTTGATTTTGCACTGGTGTCACATACCCTCTTTTGACCCAATTGACTGATTTCGGGAGTTCCGCAGGATGAGAATCTTCAGAGTGTGGTATATTGTAACGTTTGATTGTTGTTGTATAGGAAGATGTGAATTCTTGATTCGACATGTCTGCGTATTGGTTTAGTCCAACGTAGTACGAGTGCTTTCCATTTATATAATTCTTGTTGTGCTCCCTAATAAATTTGGTGTTCTTCAAAAAAATGCTATGTCGCAGCTTCTCTTCTTTAACAGAAGCATATCGTTTATTGTATTTTGTTTTCCATTCTTTCCATGAAATTGATTCGGTCGCCAATACAATTATAATTGTCAAAAACACAAAAAAGCAAGCTCGCATTGTGTTCTATACTTAAGAACTTTATGGTAAATAAATATAATAAAATAAACACCACTGTTTATAATTATCCATTGGAATGCGGATTTCATACTACAGGCGAAGTATTCGTAGAGGTAATTAGATTGAGGAATTTTTTGCTCCTATGTTTGATGTTAGCTCTCAAAGGCAATATTGTCATCATATTTACAAATAATAAATAAAAAATTCGGAATATTGTCAGTTTAAAACGAGTACTTGGAAAATGATTAGCTGGGTCATGATCAACATTCAGAATGTATATTCATTAAAATTGAACACATATTTTAGTTTAAATGATCAGATCATACGTTAATCTGCCGTGTCGGCAGGTCAAAGATTTGTTAGCAGGTCAGCCGTGTCAATTCTTTCGTTATATATACAAATAATTGAAATAAACTACACAAGTGGTCTCATCTTAATAGAGTCAGGCTTATTGATATTTAGTGATAGAATTACACAACTGTCATGTGTGCCTCATATGAAGAAACTGAACGGTAAAAAATTTGACGTCATGTGACGTAATCTCATAGCATCGCTCCTCATTGGAATTTCACGTTTTTAACTGTAATTTGTATATTTTTTATTGTAGCGGTAGATATATTCGATATTTCCGAAATGTCATTTGCGGTGCAGGTAGACACAAGTCTTAGCTTCAACATGGACATAAATTTTTTGCTCTATTATTCTAATGGAGTCCCTGAGTCAAAATATTTCCATACTTTTTCAAATTGAAATGCCGGTTTTCGAATGTTTGGCGTAATTTTGTTGTTGCAAATCTCTAGATTTGAAAATGTCATGTAATTGGTTGGGTAGGTAGACACAAGTCTTAATTTCAACATGGATAAAAAATGTTTGCTCTAGATGTTATTCTAATGGATGGGGTCCCTGAGTCAAAATATTACTTCTATGTTTTATCAAAGGGAAATGTCGGTTTTTTAAATGTTTGACTTAAATTGGTTGTTACATTCTAAACATTATGGATTGCCGTTCGCTTGTATTTTACATGACATATTAGGAATTTAAATAAATCAAATATCAAATAAATCTGATCCTACAAATGATTGTGGCAACAACATTTTGTATTGAACATTTGAATCATGTACATAATTCAGCATGAATTCATTAGAATATAGAAAACCTGTCACTGAAGCTGCTATTACTATTTAATTTAATAAATTTTTTTATATTATATTGAACAGTTAAAAATTTTTTTATAATTGAAAGCCTTTACAAATATGTATATATTTCAGCTCCAATGAATATTTTTATCGAGATTAGTTGTACATGAAACTACCTTTATAGTTCGTTAATTTACTCTTATCTTGAAACTTCGACTGATTTCAGTTATTTCAAGCTAATATAAAATTTAATGACAGGTAGATTTTAAGTCTAGTTTCATTTTTTGAAGGTACTAATAAAATTTTTATTACTAAAAATTCATTAATTACATTTAATTGGAGTGATATTAATTCCGATATTTCGAATAAAACCTTGCGTTTTTAGTAAAGAAATATAGAGTTACACGTATTTGTGTATTAAATTAAAGTGACTGCGGGCCAGCCAAAAATAAATGAAGTGTAAACTTAAGTGCAAGCCCATAATTTAAGCTAATCTATTCTCTTGAATTTTACCAACCACTAATCATTTAACTAAACTTATGCAGGTCAACTTCAGGCCAACGCAATAATTTCTCGTATCAGCTGGGCATTTCTGTGAAATTTTTACAAGCTTTCAATATAAAAATATGATAAATTTCTCTCTGTAGCCTCACATTTCGCCATTACATTTGCTTTGAAGTAAGCAAAAAGTAAATGGTAATTTCAATAATTTAGCAAAAGATTTTAGGATTTTACATTTAATGAAGTGAAGCAGATTTTTACAAAGGTTGGATATCAGAGTAAGAAGCTTAGAAAAACATTTAACAATAGATATGACGTTTTAACGTACTTTAAGCAATTGATTGTCGAAATATAACTTTGTTTATTATGAATAACATCTTCATATTTGAATGCACTTTTTGCAAAATCTAGATTTCTAGTGACCAAAGAGATATTAATAATTGCTACTTTTTTGTACTGGTTACTTAAAGTGACTTGTTATATATAATAGGAATCTATTTAGGTTTTTAACATTAAGATTTATTTAAAACTTATTTGTTCTGTAGATAATCGGTAATTTATTTTCTAAATAAATGCAGGTATTTAAAAAATAATTTTTTAGAAATTACCTTTAAAAGCAATTTTAAACATCGGTCAGACAAACCTTATCAGGCTTTGCTACCAGGCATGTAGAAAAAATGCTGAAATTCGATGCCGGGGATTGCACAACATTACCAAGTAGAAACATGTTGTTACAAGCCCCAAAATCAATATTATTTGAAGCTCTAATATATAGTATATGAAGATTCTTAATCGTGTTAATATGTAATTTGAGATTAATTTAATGCTATCATTAGAACAACAAGTATTTATTTTTTTGAAGATCTGTCAGTCACTTATTTCCAAGGTTAATGTTGGGTATGATTTAGAGTAGGGTCCAGATCGCGGTCTAGGCAGAACAATTGCACTCGTATCTCAAACTGTACAATTTGCGCAGTCATTAGACTCCCAGCTATTCTTAGAGCCATTGTTAATCAGTATTTATATTCTAAGCCTACATATATTTTAAAATATAAATTTAGTAAAATTCATAATTTTCGAAAGCGTGCTGTAATGTAATCAATACATTAGTCACTGAAAAATAAACTACTATAACAAAAAGAAAGTAAGTTCATTTCGTAATTTCAATTTATCAGCTAGAGGGCGCAAAAATCAGATACTAAATTTTCATTCAAGTTTGGAGTTGAAATGACGCAACCAAATATAACATATTTCGTTAAAGGGGCTCAAAATGTTCTTAATATAATTTCTTCATATGTGAATAGTTTTAATGGTTTCAGAAGTTTCTTATGCTGATTTTCATTTGTTTTTGAATTGGAGCCCTGTGAATTCACTTGTATTATTTCGAATTCGAATCCGAATAATCAGGCAATTTATTTACAAATCCGAATCTTTATCAGAATCTTAAAATATAATGTGATGTACGTAATCACTTCCATAAAGCAAAAATATGTTGTTAACGATTAAAAACGACTTTGTAATATAAAAATTTTTTGCTGTTTATTGTTCTAAAATTGAATAATTCAACTGAAAATATGATTTACACGTATTTCACACAAATTTTTAGAACATGAATTCATTCTTGTGAAAAAAAAATTAATGATTCTAAATCTGCCACTGTATTGAACCATGATTCGAATTCAATTCCAACATAGTTTCAGATTCGTATTTGATTTGGAATATCCGCAGAGTCCTATCTTGTAATCGATAATATTAAGTTTTCAATAGAATGGGGTTGAATTAATAAATTTAAAAAAAATATTTTCAAATAGAGGCATCTTTGAGATTGGTATTATGGACTAGCATTTTTTATTCATAAAGAGTATTTCGATAGCTTTTTATTCCACATCGTAAAGCATGGGTGATATTAAAACCATGACTTCATAATGCGAATATCAATGCATTTGCAAATAAACTCTTAGTAAAACTCTGCACACAACGTTCTGAGTTTTAAAAAACCAGTCGTTTATTTAGTAATTTTATCAGATGGCTTTGGTCACCCTTTCATATTTTGTGACCCGGTTGCAACTCTGTTAAATACGATAAAAAATAGATGTTTATGGATATTATAAATCTCGTTTTAATAAGGAAAAATACCGTTTTTATTTTGGGTCAGAAACTGCGTAGGCCGGAACGGGTCTGAATTCATTTGGCCGAGTCGGGTGGAGTCAAGAAAATTTCGGCTCTCAATCAGTTGCAAAATTATTTTGTTTATTTTTTCATAATTTTCTGAAAGCTTAATAAAATCTTCCATATTTTTCAAAAAAATTGAAACTCCAATAAACCAAACGCAGTGAATGCATAAAACTTATGAGCAATGCGTTGAAATTAATTAATACATTTTAAAACTTTACATATGTATCATATTCATTGGGTAGATTTTATTTTCTAAGATCCATTTTTGGTACTTCAAATTGGAAATTCAAAAAAATTTAAATAATGATTTATACCGAAGTTTTATTCTCATGTCCATCTCTGAAATAATTCCACCACTGGCTTACAGCCACATCATTTACATGTTGTTTTAGAGTTTGCTTAAATTCTGTGATCCATATTTGTTAGGTTTCAATGTTTGACAATTTGCCAAGCACTGAATCGACATCCGGAATGTTAATCTTTTATAAATATTTTCGACTAAATGTTGAAGTTCATTTTAATTTTATGTAATTGCATAGTTAAGCAAAATTTAAACTAGGAAAGCAATCGTACTTTTCAATATAATTACTTCAAGAATTCCCAAGTAGGTATTTGGCGTATTTGCTAATTCACCGTCCAGCCTGTTGGCCAATTATTCAACTCTGCTTAAGAAGGATTATTTGCAACCACTATTTGGAATGAATTTGGTAATTCAAACTCGCGTAGCCGGTTACAAAACTGTATGTTTAATTTAAACGAAATACGCGAAAAAAATGAAAATTATGTAAGTAAATATAATTACATAAATTTTTATCTTCTGCGTTTTTTTCAAAAATTATTTGTTATTAAGCTTAAAATCTCCGAGACCTGCAACCAATTTTTTAACTATTTTTGAAGCCATTCTTTCTATTCTTCATATACATAAACATTTATTTTTTATAAAATTTTTAAAAACCATTTGATTAGTATTTCATATCACTATAGAAAAACGTAATTTTAATTATTAGAATTTACAATTTTAAAATTTATTTATTTCGCACCAATTAATAATGAAATGAACATTAAAATTTTTTTAATTTAGCCCATTAAACAATAAAACGTTAAGAAGGCGTCTTATAACACGTCTTAAAATTGTTTAGAAAACGTCTTTAAGAGGTTTAGAAATGGTTTAGAAGACGTTCAGAAGACGTCTAGAAGACGTTTTACAATATCATTTGTGAACACTAGATGGCATTCAGTAACGCTTAGAAATGCTGTTTTGTAAGGCGTTTAGAAGACGTACCTTAAGACGTCTTACAACGTGTTATACCATTATAAGAATGAAACATTTTATTGTTTATTGGGAGTATACAAAATATTACGAGTTTTCAATTGCTTAAGCAATCTGAATTTTGGTCCTAGCATGGTTAACAAATAGAATTTACGAGTGGCGAATTAACAAATACAGTCCGCATTCTTCTGTTGCCGCTCGCGTGCATTAGAAAATATACCCATTAAAAACAATGTTGTTATGCTTAATGCAGATCGAGAAATGCGAAAATTTACTTTCAAAAACGAGAGAAATTTTTTGATAAATATGACGTTCTATATATGCATAGCAATTGTTCTTGCAATCTAAGATTTGATTAGTGACAAAATATACGCAACTGTATTTAATATGTGATATGCTTGACAAGTTTATATTATATAAGTATATACTTAGGATACAATTATATATATATATATATATATATATATATATATATATATATTGCAATTATAATTATATCATATTAAATTATATTTTTAACATTATATTAATTTCTACATTATGTTATATTTCATTATATTATTAAAAACTATAATAATAGTAATTGTATTATTATATGCAGTGACAAGAAGCAAACTTCTATTATTTCGTAATAAATTGTAATTAAAAATATTAAAGCACAGGACGTAGTAAGATTTGACTATGAAATTCAGACCATTTAGTGCATACATACAACAAACCCAAAGAACTGTTAACAGAATATGTAGAATTCCAAAAATTCTCTTATTTATGCTTTAAAATTCTTGAAACAATCATTTTCCTTAATTAAAGTATTAGATGGGGCTTAAAAACCTGATTTGCTTTAAAGGGTGACTTAAAAAACCTTGGTTCAATATTGTCTACAAACACTTAATTTTTTAAAGTGGCTTAAAGATACTTTAAAATTCTAAGGGATTAATTTATTTTATAAATTCAATAATTGCTTTCAAAATACTTTATATGTTTGTAATTTCCTCAAATTCAATGATGCCCTTTCTGAAATTACTTCTTTGATTTAGAACCGATATCTTAAACTGTTGGGATGCAATTAAATTCAACGATCTATAATTATAGTATCGAGCAAAAATGATATATTTTTCGAAGCTATATAATTTCCCAGCAAGAAAGATGCGAAATCCACATTGTAATAACAAAGACGTTGCTATCATTACTTTTTAAGTTTTCTTATATGTCATATTTTGCCCGAGAGGAAAGGCCGGCTCTTGGTGGCAGACCCAGTCTGTGTTTATCTCTGATTGAAACATGATAATTAAAGAACTTACGCAATCGAAATTTGATAATTTTAAAATGTTTACAATAACGAAAAACATAATCCAATGTAAAATTTTTAAATGCTTATAACTCAAAAACTATAAACGCTATGCTCAATCTTCTTTGTCGCTTTTAATCCAGGACCTTTATAAAGGACGCCAGACACTTTAAACTAACATTAAATAGCTCGGTGTCTTTTTTAAGCGAAAACCTGTTTTTCTACATCTACAAAAAATTTTCTGCACGCCTATTATATTCAGTGTTAGAACCGTACCGCGCTTTATATCGCGCCATGCCTATTTTTACAGAAAATTTTGTGCCTATTTCATTAGAGCATAATCCAATTCATTAATTAATTCATCAAGAAGAAAAACATCATGAAGACAAATTAAATAATTAATAAGATATGCTAATACTTTTTTATTAACTTGTATGGACAAATACTTGTCGCCGATCTCATTGTCAAAAATTAGCGGATAAATTGCTCCTTGTTGATTTTAGTTTATGCTGACGAACCACGCAGACGATCTACGTGGTTTACGAAAAATTAAAAAGCGACAGGTACTTGTTTGATGATTAAACATGTTTGTAAAAATTTAAGTATAAATAGTTACCAAGAAAGGATATTGGTTGATGAAATATACACTTTGGAATTGAATTATATCTTATTTTTTATCATGGTTTGCTTTATTCATAGAATTTCAAACTATAAACTTTTCGTGAAGAGTAACGGTCAGGATACCATGGCGAGAACGACTATTTAGGTTTGAGACTCTGCCCGCAAAGTGCATTTAGGTTAGGGATTTTCCACTATCAGGCTTATCTTGCTATTGATTGCAACTCAATATATAGCTCAGGTCAAAACTAATTAGACCTTTGGACAAAATGGTGTTCATTATAGATGTCTGTTTTACGCAAAACGTGTTCATCGTAGGAAAATGTTGTCAGAACAAGAAATGCAGCAGACATACCGGCCGTGACATCTGTCTTACTTTCACGTTCGAAATGCAAGAACCTGCCAGCCAATTAAGATCACAATTGTGATAGTGTGTCGCCAAAATGAGTTTTCAAGCAAAATGCAACTAACTTGAAATTCTTTTCAAGTCCGGCATTACAGATAGCGAAACATTAGTAGAATTGTTGTGAATGGCCAGGAGCCCATTCTACAAGAATTATTCCTTGCTTTCAGGAGAGTCTCTCACTAGACAACCTGGAGGTGGTTGACATAGGAAATTAGGCAGTGAAGATCAAAGGGTTTTGACAGGCATAGCGCTGAAACAACCAACTCTCTTAGCAAAATATTCACTCATCAGTTTAGCGCAAAAACATGCAAGACTGTTAGCTTGAGCACCATCTAGAAAAACCTCCGTATTTCTGGGGTAAAGAACTTGCTGAAAAAGGTTCCCTCAATTTCGCCATTACAAGAACAAAAAAGATTAACATTTTGTAATGAATGGATCAACTACCATTTTCAAAATGTTCCATCTTCACCAGAATAAGGTTCAAGTTCGGTCCTCAAAATGAGGGAAAACCCCGTTAAAAAGACCCCAACATTTTCCCCAAAACTTATGGTGTGGGGAGCATTATCTTATCATGGTTTTTATATGTGTATTATCAATGGTCCAGGGTCCATTAACAACCAAAAGTATTGCGAAATTGCAGAACAATTCCTTACATATGCTGATTGCTTATATCCAACTGGCTGGATCCTGCAACAGGACTTGGCAACTCATATAAAAACGACAACAAAGGCATTTTTTGCGGACAAAAATGTTCAGATAATGCAGTGGCAACCAAATTTGCCTGATTTGTCTGCTATCGAGAAGATCTGGCAGATACTAAAAGACAATGTTGAAAAGAAAATCCTCAAAATTTGACCAAATTGATAAGGTATATACTCAAATCACAAGATGCTATTACCAAAAAAGTTCGAGTCCGTTTAATGGACGCTACCTCATAGTGGATAAAGACATGTTCTGAGCAGCGGGGAAAATTTATTGGTTAAGAGCCAGAAGGGAACCATTGGCGATAAACTTAACTTTAGGTTGATATCACATTTAACGCTTTGTAGGGTATAGCTGAGTCACAAATTTTATTTTTCTCAGTTTCATTAGTTTTGACCTAAACTATAAATGTAGTAACAAATTTGGTAAAGGCTTAGTAGCCACAGTAGGATTAACTTTACTATTTTAGATCCAAATTTATTACTATAATTGGCCAATAAGAGACTGTATTATATTAGTTTGAATTATTGAATGTAAGTTAAGAAGCTGCTTAATTAGATAGTTATTTATAAATATTTAATTAGTTGATATCGACGTTTTTTATTAACCATCAGCTGCTACTATCAATGTCAATTCCTTTATTAATTGTGTGATTGCATTACAACCAATATGCTACATGTTTTTACAAAGGTTAGAGATTAAATCAAGTTGTGACATGAATAGTTAGCACCACACTATACTTAGGGCAAACATAATAAATCCCTCTTGTTGACCTGAGTCATCAGTGAATCAGAATTGGAAGCAGTGTAGTGGATGAAATGTTGGCAAAAGGATCAGCGTCAGGTTGATGCCCAAAGACTCTGATTGCAATGGTCATCACCTAAAGTGTGACGGTTATTACTAGTTCTAATATTAGTTGGATATTTAGTTGTAACAAAGCAATCAAAAAGATAAATCTCTTCTCACCAGTAATGCTTATTAACAAATTTATAGATTTGTTAAGGCTAATAGTGACCAGGAGGATGATTCTGCATGACTGTGACAGGATGCAAGAATCCTAATAACATCAATGATGTCCAACAATAGTAATACATCTACACAGATTCAAATTTAAGAAGGATGATGAAGCATGAAATTAGATATTAGATTCAAGTTATGGTGCCATAAAGGAAATTCAAAAATAAAAAAAAGAACAGAATTAGAAACATGGAAAAAAAATTTTTTGAAGCCTGAATGCATAACCTAAAAAAAAATCTCACAATAAGAAAAACTGCTACAGCAAGAATAAGAATGACAAATAGCAAAAACAGAAAAGCCAGTGCCAAAAATGCACAGAAAACCCGTTGTAAACCCCCATAGCCTCAACCAATAATCAATCAATAGAAAGTCAGACCCCCCCTACAGATGTTGTTAAATAATTCAAATGTCACCAGAACCAAACTCTAGCAAAATATTTGAAATCTTGAAAAAAGTCATGAAAATGAAATGACTCTAAAAAATGAAATAAAAGAAATTACTGATAAATTTGAAAAAATAGAAAATGAAAGGAAATAATTAATGAAAGAAATTAAATCAGATACCAGTGTAAGACTGGAAACTTTTAGAAAATATTCCAATTAGATGTGGAAAAATTAACAAATTAGCAGAAGCTAATAAGAGAATACTCAAACAAAATGAAAAATGGGAGATGATATATCAAGAACTAGAAAGCAAGAATAAGCAATTAATATGCAAATCCAGACACAAATGATGGAAATAAAACACTTGAAGGACCAATTAAGTTTATTACACCTAAAGGAAGAGGAGGAACAGAGAGATAAACAGGTTTATCAAGTGTATACAGAAGAACCTCCAGAATTAGAAATTGGAGCACTGTCAAGAAATCTGAACAAAAGAAATGAGAAACAATTTGATTAAGAAATCAAAGAGAAAGAAAAAAGAGAAAAACATGATCATCAAAGAAATTAGCAGTAACAAAAAAAATCAAAGAAGATACAAAACAAGATAAAGAGACAAAACCAAAATTTGACAAATCAATACTAAGCAAAAATAATGACAAGGAAACAACACCATGCAAAGCACCAGTACCAAAATTTACTGGAAAAATTGGCAGTTATTCACCAACATTTGAAGATTGGCTACAAATATTCCAGTTAATGATTAAAGAGAGAAAATGTAGCATCACCCAAAAAAAAATAAGCTGCAAACGAAAGATTAACATCGAATGATTACAGTGATTAAATATAATCAGAAATATGATTGTAAAATTTAGTTAATTATCCTATTCATTTTGTAAGATGCAACCAAGTTACAATATTGTACATTTTGAGAGAAACACCATAGCCGATTAAGTACTATTTGACAAATTGTAACAAGCGAAATTACACTTACGTAAGAACAGCCATATTGGCAGAAGATTTATTTGAAATTCAAAATCGGCAGGTACTTTAAAATTTTTAAATAAATAGCTTAGAATTTAAGAGAAATTTGATGAACAATAAATTCTTCAGAGTTTATTTTATTTTTCATTCTTCATTTATCTGGTTTGATATTTAATAAAATGTTCAGCTAAGCCAGTTGTGTCGAGTAGTGGCTGGATTCCATCACAGGATCGATTCGAAGGGTCTTTG
>CABFPE010000027.1:1193659-1224453 GCA_900660155.1 Hofstenia miamia
AAGAATACAACAAGAACTTTCAGAAACAGATTGATCAAACAGTACAAATGGCAAGAGTACAACAGACAAGAATAGTCGTGATAGTAATGAGAGAAAACCTGGAGGAATTGCTGAAATACCTAAAAGATATGGTCTTACAAACAGAAAACTTCTTCCCATGGGAGAAGAAAGAGTTCACAATCTCCAAGTTAATTCGCTTCGACTTACAAATTGATTATTGGGCGCAGTTACAAGGAAATGAAGGATTAGAAAAAGCCATGACACTATTCATTAAGTGCAGCATGACGCAATGCCAAGAACATTTAAAAGAGATTCAGAACGTCTGGGCGAACATGAAGTTGCAGAAAAAGATATACGAATCATGGCCTGAAATCAGATTAGAGGCACCAGCATACAAATACCACAAAACAGTGGAGATGGTATTGGCAGAGATCAATCAAGCATACGAGCTGAACACAAAAAAGGATTTTCATAAACTTATATTGGAGGAGAAGAATGCGCCAGAAATTAGATACAGGACATCTGCATGGCTTTTAGTGATATTGCTCACAGAAGATAAAGATCTCAGACTACCCATAACAAGGAGCCAAAGAATAAAGCTCACAAAGGCTAAAAAGTTCGAAATCGCGTTATCACTAATGAACACGCAGACAAAAAATTGGATATTGAAAGGACATGTCGAAAAAATTGAATTGCCAAACAAAAATGAGAAACCACTGCAGACGATGGAAAAACTACTAAGCAGGCTGATAACAAAGCATCACCCAATGGGAAGAATGTTGATAGTAGAACTAGCAAACCTTACAGGGATATGCCCAAGTGAGATACAGATATTTGAAGAACCTATGCGAAAGTATATGTGGGGTGCAACATCGGAGACACGACTAAAACAGCTGCAAAATCAACCTTGGATAACCACGAAGAAGATAATCAAATGCAAACTAATAAACACCGAGGACGTACGACAATTATTAAAACAGAAGAATGTGCAACAAGTAATAGATGAGAATATGAAATGCTATGCCAGAAACAGCCCACGGTGCACATTTACGAAAATAATCAAAAGAGCCAAAATGCTAAAGAAAGGTGGAATAACAACACTGGTAGAAATTTGTGAAATGGTGACAAAAACACAACTAGAGATCACTAAGGAGGAACTACTATTAACCTCATCACAGTTGTTACTATCCCTAAAGACACAAATGATGATCGACAGAATAAATATTGAAAAATGGGGAGACACGAGCCAAGATAGCACAATTGAATGGATCAAAACTGATGATGAGTGATTCCTGTTAGAAATAAAAGTAACAAAAGAAAAGAAGGAAATAGCAGAAAGAAACTACCAGAGAATATGAGAACAACAAATGGTGGCAACATTGAAATTAATGTTCACTGAAGCATTCACGCGCACAGAACTAGAAGAACTGTTGAAGCCATT
Organism: Hofstenia miamia; assembly: GCA_900660155.1. NCBI lineage: Eukaryota > Metazoa > Xenacoelomorpha > Acoela > Hofsteniidae > Hofstenia > Hofstenia miamia. The sequence continues at coordinate 1,195,101 of CABFPE010000027.1, forward strand.
CAATCAGATTGTGGTCGACGTCAAATGCATCACATCCAAAATCAACATACAAGAATGTATACGAAGGAAACTGAGCAAACAGGGACTTACACAATCATTTTGGGAGACAATCCCAGAAGCAAAAATGAATTACCCCGCCACCATTGGATTAGCAACAGCATCTAATACAATGGGCACTTACAATGAAATTGAAAGACTTGTTGATACAAAGATCTTACTATGTACGCCGCCAAAAACGATTGCAATACCTATGGTACTGCCAAGATGGAGACTCCCGAAGGAGATAAAACCAGCGAAGGCCTTTCTACACAAATATAAATCATACGTGAATTCACAACAGAAAGCTGTAGAAATGACAGAAAGGGAAGAGTACAAGAGAACAAAAAAGATATTGCTAGACAACCATAATAAGGAACGCATTTACATTGAAGGAAACATTACCCCAGATCAATTATACACAAAGGGAAAAGCAATACACATTCAACTGCAAGAACTAAGAGATGAAATAGAAAAACGCCAGCCACGGGCAGTCATGTTGTTTTCAGGAGTTAATGACATCATGTGGACCAATATATGGGAACAAAAGTATCGCTACTATGACTTAATGAAAAGAGTGGAGATCCTCACTATGATGCGCATCGGAAAGAATGATCCTGGCGAGATATCAGAGCAAGAAGTATTGGATAACATCAGCTTCTTCTATAAAGATGTAGCAAATACCCGCAGCTTATGAAAGGTCTTCACTTTCTTTTATCNATTCAAAGGGTCCTTGTGCCAGTCATGAAACTGCACTTATGTTACAGTTAGGAGTTTTTCGATTCTTGCTTAGTCTGACTATCGATCTATACATGTATGAAATAATAGATGCTTGAAACGACTGGATAGTCGAACCCTAGGAATATATATCTATTCTTAATAGTAGGAGACTTGACTATAATCGACCAAATAAATGACCTTACAAGTATCATTATTAAATGTAAGTATAGGAAACTGCAATCTATTAATTAATTTACAAAGCCAGTAATTTTATGGTAATGGCTACTTTAATATTATTTAAATGCAGTTAGTGTCAACGCCTGGTTGCTTTACTTAACCAAAACAACAAACACTTTACAAAATTGAGTTTAAGTCAGTTACAACTTGACATAAGTGCACGCACTGAGCTAAAGTAAGGTACACATAATTAGTCCTCTTTGAGCTGAGATGGTGCAGTGGATTCATTCAGTCATTCATGAAGGAGAGGAACTGTGATGTGGAGATCAGCTTTGGGCAGTATCCCATAGATGATTCAAAGAGGAAACGTCACACGGCTTCGTCACCTAAATAGTGATAATCAGTACTCAATTAACTTAGCTAGTTAAGTAGAGAGAAAAAGTTTGGTGGTTCATTAATGTAGTAACTCCTTGCCCGCAATTTACTGAGTGGTAGTTATTAACAATAACACACAGTGCAAATAGGCCAGGTGGAGGGTGTTACAATAGGTGGCAGCAGTTGGAAAGAAGTAATAGACAAGGTGGAATATATTTATTATACACCAGTTCACTTGATTACAGGGGTGACACTATTTAAAGTCATGTATAGAAGGGAGGCTGCAGCACCACTATCAATGCAGTACTTCAACTACTCAGAAAAGATGGACAACAACTTTGTAAATCAATTGAAAAATAAGATAGCCAGTATTCATGAAATAATGTGTCACAACATAAAGTGATTGGCAACAAGACAACAAAGAAACTATAATTAAAAAATTACAGACATGCACATAAAGTAGGTAATAAAGTGTACACATTCACACCTATTAAAGCTACAGATGTAAGCCAGGTAGGAAAATTATAAGCTATATGGTCAGGGCCATATGTAATTAAAAAATTGTTACAAAATAATGAGTATGTTTTAAACAAATGAGCCTTTTTCCCATTGAAAAAATTTTGATTTATTGAATTGAAAAAACTATATGAAATCTCCTTTCACTCTTGTATTGCAGCAAGTATTGCATCAATTATATATCTCTTTAGCTTCACAGCTAAAATAGCATCATTAGTTACTTTCTTAGTTTTATTATGAAAAAAGTCTCACAAAGTATTAAATGTGTCATCAATTTCACAACTGCTCACTTTATTTATTGAATAAGAATATTGAATTTAAACAACTATCTGTACTTTCCTTTCAGTTTTGTAGTGCAGAATGTATTGCAATCAATTATATGTCTTTTTAGCTTCACAGCTAAAATAGCAATGTTAGTTGCTTTCTTAGTTGTATTATGAAAAATGTCTCACAAATTATTGAATGTGTCACTATGAAATACTTCAAAAACTGATTCTATGTGTGCTGGTAAATGCATTTATGGATATTTTATCTAGGGTTTTCAGGAAAACTTCTAAAGTAAAATGTATTTGCATTAAACTAATTTTGAAATGGCATGAAATTTATAAAAAAGATATTAAGAAATATATATTTTCACACTTGATTTTGAAAATTTACTTCAAAATAAAAATAAAGCCCAAAATATAATAGCCTGCACATTCAACTTTTGAGATGAATGCACTTGCATAATATTTGAATATGGAAAATGAAAAACACTAATATTGTATTTAAAGCAAACAGGCAATAATTTGTAAGCACACAAAGAATTAAACTTTTAACTTAACTAATCTTTGCAAATAATTGCTAAAATTGTTAATAATAAAACTATTATAATAAAGTTTAGCAATGAATGTCTTGCTTTTAAAAAATTTCTCAGAAATTAGAAACCATTCTATATTTATAATATAATATCCTTCCTCTTTAAGAAGAACTCTTTTTTCACTGTCAGGTCCATTTGCTCTCAACTCCACCATTTGCTCCATCCATACATTGACAATGGAAATAAATGAAAATATACCAATCCCACTTAACATGAAATCTAAACAAGAATTTCAAAAAAATCAACTTATGAAGCCCTTACAAAAATTTCCATATGCTGTCACATTAAGTAGCAATTAAAATCAGCTTAGCAAGTGAAAAAACACATTTATAACTAATTTTAAAACCCTACAATCCAAATATGAATTCATTTTTTCAATTAAAACAATATTGAAATAGTGATTTATAAATCTATCTAACAAAATTACAGGTTTTTCACCAAATCTGAAAAAAATTTCATACAAATCATCAATTTCCACTGAAATGACAGCTCAAAGCAAAAGTTTAATAGCAGAAATCAATTCAGAAGCATCAAATTTAGATAGAATGAGCAANTAGGAAAATTATAAGCTATATGGTCAGGGCCATATGTAATTAAAAAATTGTTACAAAATAATGAGTATGTTTTAAACAAATGAGCCTTTTTCCCATTGAAAAAATTTTGATTTATTGAATTGAAAAAACTATATGAAATCTCCTTTCACTCTTGTATTGCAGCAAGTATTGCATCAATTATATATCTCTTTAGCTTCACAGCTAAAATAGCATCATTAGTTACTTTCTTAGTTTTATTATGAAAAAAGTCTCACAAAGTATTAAATGTGTCATCAATTTCACAACTGCTCACTTTATTTATTGAATAAGAATATTGAATTTAAACAACTATCTGTACTTTCCTTTCAGTTTTGTAGTGCAGAATGTATTGCAATCAATTATATGTCTTTTTAGCTTCACAGCTAAAATAGCAATGTTAGTTGCTTTCTTAGTTGTATTATGAAAAATGTCTCACAAATTATTGAATGTGTCACTATGAAATACTTCAAAAACTGATTCTATGTGTGCTGGTAAATGCATTTATGGATATTTTATCTAGGGTTTTCAGGAAAACTTCTAAAGTAAAATGTATTTGCATTAAACTAATTTTGAAATGGCATGAAATTTATAAAAAAGATATTAAGAAATATATATTTTCACACTTGATTTTGATAATTTACTTCAAAATAAAAATAAAGCCCAAAATATAATAGCCTGCACATTCAACTTTTGAGATGAATGCACTTGCATAATATTTGAATATGGAAAATGAAAAACACTAATATTGTATTTAAAGCAAACAGGCAATAATTTGTAAGCACACAAAGAATTAAACTTTTAACTTAACTAATCTTTGCAAATAATTGCTAAAATTGTTAATAATAAAACTATTATAATAAAGTTTAGCAATGAATGTCTTGCTTTTAAAAAATTTCTCAGAAATTAGAAACCATTCTATATTTATAATATAATATCCTTCCTCTTTAAGAAGAACTCTTTTTTCACTGTCAGGTCCATTTGCTCTCAACTCCACCATTTGCTCCATCCATACATTGACAATGGAAATAAATGAAAATATACCAATCCCACTTAACATGAAATCTAAACAAGAATTTCAAAAAAATCAACTTATGAAGCCCTTACAAAAATTTCCATATGCTGTCACATTAAGTAGCAATTAAAATCAGCTTAGCAAGTGAAAAAACACATTTATAACTAATTTTAAAACCCTACAATCCAAATATGAATTCATTTTTTCAATTAAAACAATATTGAAATAGTGATTTATAAATCTATCTAACAAAATTACAGGTTTTTCACCAAATCTGAAAAAAATTTCATACAAATCATCAATTTCCACTGAAATGACAGCTCAAAGCAAAAGTTTAATAGCAGAAATCAATTCAGAAGCATCAAATTTAGATAGAATGAGCAATTTTCAACAAAAAAATTGCCTTTGGGGTGATTCAAAAAATCAAACCTCTTAGAGCTAAGGAACTTTAAGGATAATACCAATTTATTCAACAAAATTTCACAATAAGACCTCTAGATTAACTTTTAATACTAAAGATTACCATATTTAAATTATTTGAGACCTGTAGACTCTAAATATGATATTGGGTTTTCATTTTAAGCCATAGTTAAAGAGGAGTTTTAAAAGAAATCTTGTAAATTTGAGTTTTCACATTTAATTTATTGAATGACAGTGAAAGGGCTTCTAATCTAGAAATATAATGCCAGAAACACATTTGCCAATTTTTAATCAATGTAGAAAAATCAATCTTTACTGAGAAGTAGTAGTCACAGCTCTGAAAAATTTATATTATCAAAAACCCAGAAATCCCAGTGTATTCAATAACCACAGCAAAATCTCAAAGAAATTGTCAGAATTGATCCATCAATAAAATGGAGGAAACTGTAAATGAATTTTCAAGGTTTATCCATAGTATCCATTTTCATCATCCACAATATACATTTAAAAAATCACTGATTTTTTTTGCAAGTTTATAGAGGTGTCCTAATGTGAAGTGTACTATTTTAAAACAAAATTTTAGAGTTTAATAATATTAAAAAGTAAATGCAGATTTATAGACAGGTTTTATCAAGAAAAATCACTATAATTTTTTAAAAAAATTACTAACCTATCTTATAATATTCATATTTAAAGGAGAAAATTTCCCATTATGCAAGATTGACAGGGACTTTTGGGAACATTGTTTTTGAATGTTATTTTGTATTACTGCAAATATCTCAAAGTAAAAATTTCCAACTTTTGAATTTTAAATTTTGAGAAAAAGTTTTTTTATTTGAAATTTTTGAAACTTTCCGTATTGGGACTGGTATAAAAAATTATAATCTCCTTTCAAAACTGCGCATTTTAGTGTAAAAATCTTGTTTATAGCTTCATTTTATTAAAGAAAATATCTTTTTTGAAAAATTATCCCAGCTCTGGCCAGCCTAGCTCAGCCAAAATTGATCTTGGAGCCAAACATGCTGAGAATGAAATTTTTTTAGTGACATTTGCTACTTTAAAATTAAAATGGAGCTGTGATATGTTTAAAATTTTTGTTGCTATAGCCTGCTAAAGTTAATATCTAAGGGCCAAACCAGGTTTTCAAAATGAATTTTTTTTAGAAAAATTAATGGTTGTGGGAAATTTTTATCCTGAAATTTTAAACAATTCTGATCAAAATTCAGATCACTAGAGTGAAAAAACTAAAAAAAAATTTCAAAAAAAGTTTTTTTTCAAATAAATATAAAAAATTTAAAAATTCAGAGTTATTAAAAAATTTATATAAACTTCTGTTGTGAATTTAAAAAAAACTTTTAATTTTCAAATTCAATTGCAAATTTTTTGAAGGAGCTCTCTCCAAATATCATCAATGACAACAAATTATTTTCCCGCTAGAGGGCGCAATTTTGAGATGTTTAGGGTTGCAAAAAATGACAGAGCAATGGGCCAAAATGGGTTTTTCAAGAAATTTAGAGGAATCTATAGAAAGCAACTAACCTTGCTTAACAAGAATACTAAAATGCAAACCTTCAAAAACAATATTAATGCTAATGATAATGCCAAAATGGAGATTGCTGAAGGAAAAAACAATAGCAAAAGCATTCCTGCACAAATACAATTCATACGCCAATACCAAAGAGAATGCAAAGAGAGATGAATACAGAAAAACAAAAACATTGATGCTAAGAAATGACAATCACAAATGTATATTTATTGAAGGACAAATAATGCCATATGATCTGTATTGTGAGGGAGAGCTGATAAGCAAACAAATTAACATACTAAAGGAGGAGATAGAAAAGAGAACACTAAAAACAATCATACTATTCTCAGGAATCAATGACATTGTGTGGCTAGATATATGAACAAACAATATAGATATTATGATGTATCAAATAGAATAAAAATAATCAGAATGATAAGAATGAATAAGAATAGCCCCAAGGAAGTAACAGAAGCAGATGTGCAGAACAATCTAAGTTTTTTCTACAAAGATGTAGCCAACACCAGAAGTCTACTCAAAATGTTCAAATTTTTCTATCACAAAAGTATGATGTGCAAAGAACTGGCCCATACAAGTAGAGTAGATGCCCAAATGACATTAATGATCAGCATAAAAGGCTTACAGCTATACAAAATGTCTTACACAATAGTCAATGAGAAACTAAATGAACTACTACAAACAACAATGATCTCAGAGATAATAGAAAACACAGATACAGTAAATGCCAAAAAAGTACCTGTTCTCAAAATAACAAAACAACCAGAGTTTGAAAATGTCGAATGGGAACAAGCCACAGCTGAGGCATTATTAAAAAGGGCAGATGCACTGGGGGGGCAATGCAAGCTGAGGGGGCATGTAGCATAAGCAGATTAATTAATTAATTAACCAAGAAGAAAAATCAAGATGACAAATTAAGTAATTAATAAGGTATGCTAATAATTTTTGATTAACTTGTATGGACAAATACTTGTCACCAAACTGATTGACAAAAATTAGAGGACAAATCATTCCTTATTGATTTTAGTTTATGCTGAAGGACCATGCCGACAATCTACATGCCTTCCAAAAAATTAAAATGCAACTGGTACTTGTTTGATGATTAAACTTGTTTGTAAAAATTTAAAAATAGTTCCAAGAAAAGAAATTGGTTGTTGAAATAAATTCTTCAGAATTGAAATGTAGCTTATTTTTATCATGGTTTGTTTTATTAATAGAATGTCCAGATATGCTTTTTGTGCAGAGTAGCAGTCAGGATGCCATTGTGGGAACGACAATTTAGGTTTGAGTCCCTGACCACAAAATGCATTTATGTTATGCATAGGTGTAAGGCTTTTCCACGTTCACCCCTAGCTTGCAATTGATTGCAACTCAATATACATGTAGTAACAAATTTGGTAAGGGCTGAGTAGCCACAGTAGGATTAACTTTACTATTTTATATCCAAATTAATGACTATAATTGACCAATAAGAAACCATATTATATTAGTTTGAATTATTGAATGTAAGTTAGAAAGCTGCTTTATTTGATAGTTATTTATTATCCCCATTTACATGAGATGCGGAGCAGCTAAATTTGGCAAATTAGCCAATATGGCACCATTTGTTGTTCAACATTGTTTTTTATAGAATTTATTAATATGGGTTTACACGTGGTCTGTTTTAGTAAAATATATTTATTTTGGTGAATTATTATTGGTTATACAAGGTAGAAAGCCAATCACAATTGAAAAGGCAAGCAAAATGATTGACAAGTTTTTTATCTATTACTAATACTGCTTGATGCGGAGGAGTGAATTCTGCTCCAGAGGAGCAATTAAATCAAGATAATGCGGTTACTAAAGCAGAGTACGTGTAGATGCCCTTAATGCGGCTAGCTGCATCACTTGCAGGTATGGGGCAAATTTTTCCCACAGTGGATGCCCATGGGGCAAACACATTTTTTAGTTAAGAAAGATTGAAGCAAGATATTGCGAATTTTAGAGATTGTAAACGTACTTTTTACATCAAAGTTTCCTGCTTAGAAACAATTTGATTTACTTGTAAACTTAAGGTGTGTTCAGATGAGAGTCTTTTAATGCCCATTTTTTGACGAAAGTGCGTTCAGAGGAGCATCTTTTTGATATTTTCAATGTTTCTTTTCATATTCTAGTTTCCACTTGTTCCACAAGAAAAAGTTAAACTAGGTACTGGAAAATAAATTTCCAGGTTAAATATTTGTAGGTAATTAATCCAGGTACAAAAAAATAAATAGAGAATAGTATTTATACACCAAACCATTGATTAGGGACTGTATTATTTCATATTTTACATACCTGGCAACTTAGGGAAAAAATATATATTTTTCGAATAGAATTTGACTTCAGTTATTTTTGATGTCTTTGTGGAATAATAATACAAGCATTTGAGAAATGTTTTTACAGAGTATCTAATATATGTAAAATCTGAATGATGTAATGCTTTCATCCAAAAGAGACTTTATAATTTGTTCTGAAGGAAATTTAAATTGAGCAATTATGTTTTACCATCATAATCTGATATCACTAGAACACTGAGACCAGTCATTCAGCACCTTTTCAGAAAATAAGTGTTAACGTTTTTGAAATAATGCAAGATAATTAAAAATGCGACCCTTTTAAATTTCAAGTAAATGACGCAGTACATATTTCTTATGGATTTATCAATATATAAGATTTACTTTCGTTTTAAATCAAACATCTTTCTTAAAGTAAGAGACTGGTCATTCATGACCTGAAAAGAAGTGAACGCATTAAGGACGCTTCTGATTGGTTAATCTGCATCCAATCTGCAGTTCACGGAAGAATTACATCCCACAGGACAGCAGGCATTTCTGTTCATCATGTTGAAGGGAACGGCTGCTCTTATAGCATTGCAACAGTTGTGGAACACTGATGAGTCATCTGAGGAGGAGCAACTTGTTGATTACAAAGAAATTCCTGTGAATGTAGGCCTATGTGTTTCTGAAGAAAGCAGTCATGATGAATCTTACCATGCTGACGATGAAGAATTGAATACCACTTCTTCCGCTGCAGCCTACAAATGTAGACCAAAACTGGAATAAACTCATTAGCATCGAGTATACTGCCTTCAACAAACCTTTTCTCCAAGTCCCCAGGAATCAAGCAGTTCGATAAAAGTAAGATCAACTCTGAAATAAGTGCATAGCGACTTTTATTCACTCCAGAAATGATTAAACTGACACATAAACTTTCTAGAGTGAAGTTTTCTAATTTCATATTTTAGTTCTTTGCTAATAAAATCTGTTAAAACTATTGCTTTTTTCATATTTACCATGCATATCATTTAAGAATTAATCAAAGAATATCCACGAACTAGTTTACATTCAATATCACCAGTTAAGATTGGATAAATCTTGTATATTAATGATACGTTCTCGCATAACCGGTACCAGCGTGCGAGAGGGGGTGACCAGTCCGGCCATTCTAGTGTTATACAAAGTGGAGCACAGAACTTTTTTCATTGTTATGAATAAAGTAAGAGTAAATCAAAGGCAGTAAAATGAATATGAGCATACGTTTCTATTCGTGCAATATAAATATTGATATTGTCGTCTGTTGTTGCTTATCATAATTATATATAATGCTTTAAATATTACAGCGCCATTATGCGGCGTAAAAAAATATCAATGCTTTTCGAAATTGCTGCAATGTGCACGTCTGTGATTTATGTGGGCCATGTATTTGCCTACGACAATCATTGCATTAACCGAATTGCATCAACTGATATATTTAGAGATGCAATATTTATCCAATACAATATTGAGCACTCGAGGATGTCATTCTAGTAGCACTACGATTAAGAGTATACGTCAATTTTGCATTTTTCATTACTGCTGCAATGGTTTAGATTCCAGTCTCCAAGCAAGCATTAAATCTATATGTTCAGAATAAGCCAAAGATATTTACTCATCTAATTTCTCTACTAACATTTGCGAATTTTTTATTGGATTACTTCTTACTTACCAAAGACTTTCAAATATTTATGCTAGATTGGGGTTAAATAACTTTGGTATTCGCAATAAATCTCCACCACATTTTGTTTTATATAGTGGATTGTTGATGATAATCAATCTTTCCTGAATATTGTATATGATTCGCGTCATAAACATTGGAAAGGAAAAGCCATATGCAAAACACTGAAAAAAAATACATTGCTACCAATTAAGAATCTCCTGAATTCAAATAATTAAAATTTCTAATTGGGCAATGTGTGGGAAATATTCCCCTAACCCTATTCCCCGAAATTTGTACATAAACAGTTTACTATTAATGTGCTTGATTACATTTATAAACGAATGGTTTTTCGAACTACCCTTTAAATCTACAGTAATCAAATGTTTTAAAATAAAATAGACCTCGTTGTCAAATTTAATCAACTACGATAATATTTAAGCCCCATTTATATTATTTATATGTAGAAAGTCGTATTCACAATTTCCCAATTTTGTTTTGCACTTAATTTATTTTAAAGGAAGTTCATTTATGAAGATAAAGGCACTTATTAAGCTTAATAACTAAAGATTCTTTATAAACTCTTGTTCTCAAAGAAATGTTTGAAATTCTGTTATTTGTGTTCTGATGCCAAAATAGGAATGAATTTAAAAATAACTTTTGTGGTTGCATTCAGTTCATATTTAAGTAAAGTGCAAAGACTTTGTTTAATTTATTGCAATTTTAATGTAAGCAATTGCAAACACCATGAATATAATAAGCCCTATTTTCATTAAGAAAAATTGGGTCATAAGGGCTGATATTTTCACAATAGTGGTCTGCAACATGGTTTGGGAACACAAATCCAATCCCAAGAGTTATAGAAACTAATAATTTGTCATAAAGCCACAATCACAAGGCTAAATTTTGTGCAACCTAAGAATACATTATATATATAATATGCTGTCAAATTGTTCAATATGCGTTTGAAATTCGATTGAACATTTTTTCCTTAACTAGGCCTACTACATATACGGTCAACAATCAATATTGCTGCCCGTTGGCATTGTACATGTATATAGACTTTATCACGGTTCTGAAACTTAGTCAATCATGATTTATCCTTCATTATATTCAAAATAGAAATTCTCCCTGCATATCCTATTGGTATAAGCAAAATTATATTAGCATTAATTGTATCTAACATCAGATTGATATTGTAAAGATAAAGTTTATCTAATTTTAGTGAAAATTTCAATAGACATTTTCTCACAAATTCACAAATGATAATTAGGAAATCTTTCCTACCATCTATTTGATTTTACATCAGTTGATATAATTTATCATCTGATAAAAAATCCAATAGTGCCAATGCTATTGGGTAACTCCGGGTTTTTTCATAAAATAATGAGATGATAAAAAATCGCCAATTGAACAAAAATAATTGTATGTTCGACTAATATCTGCTAATAAAATTCGATAGTACGAACAGACCATTAGCCAAACTTTATTTTCGGACGGACATTATCGCGCCAATTAAATCGTTTAAGCAAAACAAAAAATTATTCCGTTCACCCATATTTTTCGTCGAGTATACTGACTTTTACAAATTTTCAGGGCTAGTACTTTTTTTCATTCTTGCAAATCTCAAATTTTCCAAATTTATCTCAAAATTGAAAGAAAAATATCTCGTAATAATTGCAACTTAGCAACCTTCAAATGCTTATTAACCAATGACAATGGTCTAACCAAATTTGAATTATAGCAAATACCCTAGCTCAAAATTCTTTGATAACTTTGAGGATCTTAAAGAAACTTTTTACAATTCTTTGCAAGAAATTGGCAAGTTTTTTGAGGAAATTAAAGAAATTTCTTTTAAGAAATAGAAGAATTTAAAGAAATATATTTATCAAAATACACAATATCAAAATTTACAAATAAAACTTCTAAGTGAACACTATTACAAAAGACAGTCAATATATTCATTCCATTTATTGGCAATGTGGTTTTCCAATAAAATCGACTCACTGCAACCTGTGACAGCATCTAAAGCAAAAGACGATTGTTGTACACAATAAATTCTAATCTCATAAAATGGTAACATTCCTGGTGCACAGACATTTTGATACCGCATAAATGTATATGTATATACAAGTTAATGAAACTTATTGGAAATTGCTATACATTTAACACACATTTATATCATTGAAGATCGTTAATATGAAACTCAAAGATGTTAAGATATGACCAATATTTCAACCATACAAAATCGAATATATATTTAAGAATAAAGACTAAAAGAACATCTTAGTGGACATTTAAACACAGAAGTCTACAAAAAAACTCCCTACAAGATTGACCACTCATTCAAAAAATGATGTTGGTTATTTTAAATTCCAAAAACCTAATTGTTGTGAAAAATGATATCAATTTTTGCTCACTCACCCATGGATCAATGTTTACAAGTATTTGCCATTATNTTGCTCCCAAAGCGGGGGTGCGGCTTTTCTATACGGAAACATTTGAAAAACATCTCGCGAAAATACCTAATTTGCACATATATTGTAAACTAAAGTACGGGATCTTGCTGCAATATACATTAAAGTAGGATCAATGTTTACAAGTATTTGCCATTATAATATAGTGATGTTAGAGAATGATTTGTGAAAGGATAGTAAACTTTATAAAATATTTTCGTAGAATCAAAAAATCTTGCATATACAGAATAACAAGTATATTTATTTTGAAATAATTTAAGCGTAGCTTAGCTAACCCAGCTGCCCTTACCTACGCGACCTAATATATATATATATATATATATATATATAATATATACATGTATATATATACTTCAATATTATGAATGCAAGAAATCGTTTGAAATTCATTTGCTCAAATGAAAAACCTATTAGTTTGCATTGAAATTAGGCCACTGATAGCTGGAACTCAAAATGATTGAATCCATTAGTATTAATGCCTTTCTAAATTCTTTAAATGCATTAGCATATTAATGAATGCGAAGTTGTACAAATGCCTTTCATCTAAATATCCAATTCTAAAAATTCTTTTAAAATGTATTTGCTAAAACAAATTCTCATTGCAAATATATTTGCTAAAGCTGTTATGCTCTAGAATATTACAATTGCTATCACAATCTTAAAAAAATATTAATAAAACTCTATTCATCACATATTATTATAGATATTTACAATTTCAATAGTAGGAATTACAAAATTATTTTCTGGTTTGTTATTGATCATATTGCGGATAGTTACTTAACTTTGACGCACATTTAGATGATAATTTAAACATTTATCCTTAATTTTGAGGAAATTTCAAGGTCATGAAATTTGATAAATTTATTTATAGTTATCTCGAGTAAACGAATTGATTATTTGGAAACAAAAAACTTGGCCCAAGACAACTAAATTATCATAAAATGATCTATAATACGGTATTTTACATCATTTTATGATAATTTAGTTTTGTCTACAAATTGAGTTGAAGAGAAAGACTTTCTTAAGTAAATCATATTTTGCTTCTGGCCTATATAGCCTACTAAATTTCCTCCCATTACATATTATGAAACCAGAAAACAGCCAAATTCAAGCTTTGCATTATAGATTGATGTTTACTTGTGAAAATAATTTTACTTGAATATATTAGCCTATCAAAGACAATTAAGGGAGAATTTGAAATAGATCGGTAGCTATTGTACTGGTGTAAAGTTGCAATAATGTACAAAATAATTCGTTCCCATCCACTTAATCATACAAAAATTATTGTAGCTGTAAAAATAATTTTATGACTCTGTTTTCATATGTTTTTAAGAGTTAGAATCCATAAATGTTTCTTATGGATTGACCGCGAAAAACCTTTGCAGAGTACTACTGTCTATCTCTCTATTTAATAGTGATATAAGAATTATTTTTATTATATTTTAAGCAGTATTTCCTATGTCTTCAAAATTTCAAAATTTAGANCTCCCAAAGCGGGGGTGCGGCTTTTCTACGGAAACATTTGAAAAACATCTCGCGAAGATACCTAATTTGCACATATATTGTAAACTAAAGTACGGGATCTTGCTGCAATATACATTAAAGTAAAGTAATATCCTTGTTTAAAAGACAAACAATTAATTTATTAAAAATAAAACAATATTAAAGTATTAGAATGTATTGTTAATTTAGAAATAATATGCATGCAAATATCAAAAGCAATTTATATCAGAATCCTTTTAAGTACAATTATATAAATCTTCAAGGTTTATTAAATACACGAATTGGACTTAAAATTTTACTTCAAAGTTGTAAGAAATATCTGAATGATATAAATAAATATGTTTCATTGATTCAGTGNTATATATATAATATATACATGTATATATAAGTAATAAATTAGGTTAAATTAATTGTCTCTACGATTACAATTAAAGTTAGGCGAACTTGTAGAATATGACATGCTGACAAATTAAACATAAATTTAGAGTCAAAAACGATGGGAAATACAATAAAATACACAAAAAGTTTAAAATATAATCAATATAGACCGATAACTTGTCATAATTCACCATATTTTTGTAGCACGCGGTAGTTATTTAAGCAACATAGCTTATGAAACTACAAAGTAATATAAAAATANTTTGCTCAAAAAACTTTTTTCCTAAAAATCTTCTCCCAAGCTCGAGGTGCGGCTTATCTACGGATGCAGCTTATACACGGGTAAATACGGTAATCATTTTGCATTCAACGTGATGTTTAAGAGGTTAATGCAATAATGCGCAATGACTTTTGCTCTGCGTCATACACTGTTATTTAACCTTATTCCAGTTGGGCTTTTTTATGTACGTTAAACAGTTGGGGGGCAAATTTGCCCCCCCTGTCTAGAATGCTCATTTCTTGACGAAATTCGAAAAAACTTTGTAGGGTCGTAGTATGACATGTTAACATCAAGAAAAAAAAGGTACCATCGTTTTTGGTCACGTGGTCATGTGATGACGTCATCATTTTATGTCGACATAGCTGNATTTAAGAAAATCTATAAACGTTTAGTTTAAATCAAGTCTATATCTTATGTAAAATTTCTTCATTAATTGGAAGTAACAATGTTTTTGGTTATTTAGCAGAATTGAATATCATTTTATAATATATGAAATTCTAATATGAAGTATTCAACTTATCACTAACCTGCTGCAGATTAGGTATTGATCTTTGGATAGATGTTGAGGTTAGGCCCTGATTTTTACAAAATTGAAAAATTGTTGTTTCAAAATTGTTCTGAGTTCATCAAATTACATCTCACATCTTTTTCTTTAAATATCAATTTTGACATGAATATGTTTGCATTAGCATAGAGAACTTTTCCAATACTTGGATTTGAAAAACTTCCACCAGTGACTCACTGACTGATCAGGAATAAATTCACGTTCACACGCATTGTAATGTAACTACCAACACGACTACCATGCTAGAACGTTTAGCAAAATAGCGCGGGAACTGCTGAACATAGCGTTTTAATTAGCCAATTAGATGATTACCGTATTTACCCGTGTATAAGCCGCACCTTTTTCCACGAAAAATTGCTCCCAAAGCGGGGGTGCGGCTTTTCTATACGGAAACATTTGAAAAACATCTCGCGAAAATACCTAATTTGCACATATATTGTAAACTAAAGTACGGGATCTTGCTGCAATATACATTAAAGTAAAGTAATATCCTTGTTTAAAAGAAAAACTATATATTAAAATAAAACAATATTAAAGTATTAGAATGTATTGTTAATTTAGAAATAATATGCATGCAAATATCAAAAGCAATTTATATCAGAATCCTTTTAAGTACAATTATATAAATCTTCAAGGTTTATTAAATACACGAATTGGACTTAAAATTTTACTTCAAAGTTGTAAGAAATATCTGAATGATATAAATAAATATGTTTCATTGATTCAGTGCTTGTAGATTATTTATGTTTGAAATATTTGCTAAGTGTATGGTATTTCTAGTCTTAGTGTGATACAGAAACTGTATATGTTGCTAAGTCAAAGCTAGAAACATATATGTTACTAAAAACCGTTCAACATAAAATAATGCTCTGCAATTTCTTTAAAGATTTTAATGTAAATTGAAGTTTCTGCAAAGTTTTTAAAGATTTTTCAACTAGGGTAACCATCATTCGAAAGCTAATTTTATTCTGGTGTACGGCTTCATTTTTAGATAGATGTCAGGGAGTTGCTACTCATAAATAAAAGGAACGCAATATAGGATTATTGAAATGAATATTTTTCTGGAACACGCATTTTGTAAACAGCTGGAGTGCTTAAAGAAGTTTGCGATTTTACACTCACTTATACATTGATTTACATTACTGTTCACCATAACAATTTTCTTAATCGAATTAATATATACAAGAAATTGATAAAGCGAGTCGCGATGTTTGTAAATAATTGTTCAGCTTATTTTTTCAATTTTTTTAGTAGGATTTGTGTAAGTTTTCCTTGTTTTTTTAAGATTGTCATCTATTAAAACAGTTCTGAAATGTGATGCTGAGCGGTATTTTGTTCAATGCAATAGTCTTGCGGTTGCCTGTCGGGCTGTTATAGAGGGTACATATCTCATAATGGGTTTTTGAAAAGTGTTTTTTCAAATTGTAATGCATATATATTTCATAGAATTTAGTGCTGCAATTTCATAGATAATTATTTATATTACAGCTTACACACAAATATTTGTAATGATGTTTCTGATTCGTGGTGTAAGAATAACACAGCTATACACTTGTATAGTCGATGTCTATTAAAATCCTACCGAATCAATATTTTAGAAATGTTTAATTTATAAATCTTCGAACAGATAGAAATCGAAATTATGCATTCCCATACCGAGATGGGCGCAAAACCATTGATCACTGCTTGCAAATTTTTAATAACTACAGATTTAAAAATGTTTATGTTTGGAAGGTCTTCCGTTCTTTCTGCGGTATTAAATATAGGAAAGAGGCTCATCTTCGCATGCCTGCCAAATGTTCTCATTAAAAATTTGTGTTAAATGCTTGGCAAGTACAAACATGCAATCAGCGGCCAATACAAACGTGTATTCTTTAAAAATCTTTCTCATTACATTGAAATCTTCCGTCTTTTTTAGCAGAGAAATTAAAAATACACAGACTGCTTCTTCAATTGAAATTTTCCAAAAATCGTCGCAAAAAGTTAAATCTCGCTCATCACATAAATTGAATTTTCTTACACAATCATATGTATCAATGACTGCAATGTCATGCCCAGCACTGTGTAATTTAAAAGTAATGTCCATTCCAATATTTCAGGCGTTAACAATACATAGTATGCATTGTTGAGAAGCTTGATTTTATAAAGCAAATCCTCATTGAGATTTCTTTTGGTGCCCAATAAATCTTGTATCTCCTTTATTGTTGCTGCATTTGGAAACAGCGTTTTTTTCATTCTAAAAAGAATTGACATTACATCAAATAAACAAACCCGTACAAGACATTCAATAACTGCTTTGAAGAAACATTGAAACCCGCACACAATAACTTTCTTTTCCTAATATGTGGAAGGTCTGTTAATGAGTCTTTCAGCACAATCACTTTTTGTTTATTGTGAGTTATGAGTTCGGATAACCTATTTAAATTGATTAAGACCACTGCTATTGAAAATGAATGAATAAGATTTGATTAGCTGTGAGTTATATGATCTCACTCATTTTGGCCTTAATTAGTCAAACATATCTGCAACACCATGCTTTTTAAAACACACTTTTATCATTTTTATAAATATATGTAAGTGTAGGACAACGACATTTGTACTTGTGCTGGCACTGATAAACAGTGTATATACAATTATCATGATGGATGGTTTTTTTGTTTTTAATACCATAAGATTCTCCATTCTACAATAAATTTCATTATTTACCATTGTTGTATACATTAGTACTGATACTAAAAGCAAAAGGAATAAATTAGAGCACATAAAATAAGATAAGATTTATTCCTTTATCCAAAGATAAGAAGGAACACACAAAAAGAACAATTTAAAAAAACTAAAATTACACTAAGAAGGTTTGATAAAGCTGCTATCAGCAAAAGCTGACGTGCCCTTGCCATATATGAAACCTGCATATGAGTGGTTTGACTAAATATTGCATCAATTTCTCTTTGAAGAAGTATATCATAACATTATTTTCTATTAACTAAAACTGCATGAAACAGATGGTCAGAGGTCGTTATGATTTTGTTCACAAGAGAAACAAATTCCCTTCTAATGGCATCATTTGTTTTATCTATTACCCAGTTTGTTGGTATGTGCAGAGCTTCACTACATCTAGCAAATTTTCACAGAGGTATCACCATTTATTTTCATAATTGACATGGGAAATCACGACACTCAAACTTGTTATCCAGATTATTCACTACATTGTAAGCTGATGTATCCATAATAGTAATGCATTTATTCATCCTTCCAAAATTACTTGTGCTTCCATGCTGAATTAACCATTCTAAGTGTGTAAAATGTTTGTAAATGGGACACCTTACCTATGGCTATTTGCCATGTGTAATTGAACTGATTCTATTGGACGCCATCTAGTGACAAAATATTTTTGACAAAATTAAATTGAACAAATTAATTTTTACAAAGTTCTTATTTTTTATTGTAAGAATTTGGGCAAAGTGATATAATTGATGACAAGAAATGTTTTTGACAGAATTAAGATTAATTTATTTAACTGACCTATTTGCTTCTGTTAATATAGTTATGACATGCTGATTGTAACAATATTTTTAATTATGCAACACTCTGTATTAAGAAAAATAATTCATTGATGTAAAAGCCAACACTTTGGTATAACATTTTATATTTTGTATAGATGTATATTTCAAAATGTATTAATATTAATCAAAAATATAGTATGCAAAGAGGAAAAATTATGACCATATATTCATCAATTGTGTATATATTGTACTAAATGTAAAATTACACAATGACTCCATGTGATGAAGTTCTTAAGATGTGTTTGTTGTAACAATGCTTAATCATGCAACAAGGAAGATAATTGATCAACACAAAACTTGTTTTCTGGTAATATCCAAATACAAAATGGAGAAATATTTTGCTAAACTTAAACACTATAGTTGCATGAAATAGACGTACATTTTCAAAAACAAGATAGAAATATCTAACAAAGTATAGGAAATATACTATTGACAAATCAATAAAAAATTGAAATATCTGATATACATTACAAAAGCAAGCTCATTTTCACCAATATCCAAAATACAAAATGGAATAAATATTTGCAGTGCTTAAGCATTACACACATATGAAACAAAGTGTATTGTATATAAGCTGTTTTTGTGCAGATTGAGTTTGTTGTGGAGAGCTTCACTACATCTAACAAATTTTCACAGAGTTATCACCACTTATTTTCATAGTTGACATGGGAAATCATGACACCCAAACTTGTTATCCAGATTATTCACTACATTGTAAGCTGATGTATACATAATAGTAATGCATTTATTCATCCTTCCAAAATTACTTGTGCTTCCATGCTGAATTAACCATTCTAAGTGTGTAAAATGTTTGTAAATGGGTAAACAAAGTTAGTTAATTATGTATTATTCACATGCAAAATAAACAGACATATGGTAATTAGAAGACAAGTTGCTAAGAATTTTGAGAAACAAATATCATTAAAGGAAGCTGATGTATCCATAATAGTACTGCATTAATTCACCCATCCAATTTTATGTGTGCACCCAAAACACTGTTTCCTTTCTACACAACAAATTAAGAGATTCAATAAAAGTAATCAATTATTCATTTGTAATGTTTCCTTCTGTAAAGCCAATGTTATGAAAATTGTGTTTGTACCAGTTGAATGCTTTTGGATATGATGAGGGAGAAAGTAAAAATTTTCCATTTATTGACTTACTGTAATAATGTATATTTTGTCATCCAACAAATGATTAGTTCTTTAATATAGTAAATGTTGTAAGCATTTCACATAACTCAAAAAACATGCTAGATTTCAAACAAGGCGTCATGATTGATAAACAACCAACTGCATGTTACATGTTTTATCAACTTTGCATGTTTTTTCACTTTTTTTTGTTTATGACTTTGCATGGCTGCATATATTACTGGGTTTTCTGCTTTTGTAACTTTAATACATAAATACAATGACTTATTCATTATTCATAGTTGATGACGATTTTTCCATTGTTAGATATGATTTCCAATTGTTAAATTTGTAAACTCTGTGATGCATTCTAAATGCATAAATATTTGTAAATAGTGTATTATTCACATGCAAAAATACAGATGCATAGTATTGAAAAGATAGAATTTCAAGGAAAATACAATGTAATATTATACATAGTGAAAACAATGTCTATAAAATCACCTAACCATAACAAACTCTATAGACTCAGAAAAATTTAATTCATGTTCTTCAGTAAATACTATCCAAATGACAAAACAAAGTGAAAATTAATGTGTATAATTTATAGTTTCAGTAAGCAACTAGTTATAAAAGTAGTAAATTTAGAGTGCATGCATCAATATATATAATTTAGTTTAAATCAAAAAAAAGTGTGTACATTGGAAAGAGATAATACATCAATGAATATATGGTATAGGGTTTTGCAAAAAAATGCTGTTTTTCAGATGATCAGAAAAACAATATAATTAATAATTAAATACTTGAATATTAATAGTATATATACAAATAATATGATTATATACATATAAGAAAAGAGGTTTTAGATTCACAATAATAGTTAATAGTCATGCATTCATGAAATGTAATTACCATCAGCAACAATGACCATTTCCAAATGTTGTCTGAGTGTAGCAAGTTCTCTTGTCAAAATGAAATGATTGAACTGGTCAAGGTAATCATTCAAATAATTTCATACACCTTGATGATTTTCAAAAACTTCATTATGTCTGCTTTACTCAAAATTGCGGAATATTAGCTGATCACATAAATTGAAATCTGGTGAGTAAGGTGGTTGTGGAACTAAAGTGATTTCATTTTCTTCCAAAAATAGTCTGGTCAGATTAACGTGTGTGGTGTAATGTTGTTGTGCATTATGAATGTTCCTCTGTGTCTGATATCAACAATTCCCTGAAGAAATCTAACATATCTTTCTGTGTTCACAATTTTACCAGCATTCAACACTTCAGAATAATGCCCTCCATGAAAATTTATTGCTACAATAATGTGAAATTTGTAAGCAGACATGGTTGTTTTGGCAATACTCTATAGTTGAATAAATCAATAATGCATAACACAATTTATTCCAAAGATGTGTATGTTGGAAAGAGAAATACTAAATGTATATAGACCCCTAAACCAAAAATTCATATATAATCCTGTTTATAGGAAAAACATCTACAATGGAAAATGGGTTAATAGAAAAATGTATATAGTTGCATAAAGCAAAACCCTTATTAAATTCATTTACAGCAAAAATGTGTATGATGGAAAGTGAAATACTAAAATGTAAATCCCATAAAGCCATACCAAACATGAATGATGGAAAAGACAAATAATACATCAATGTCCATTTAGATGTTGAAAATAATATGGAAAAACATATAACATACCCTGTTATTTTGCATACAGATGTATTTGAAATCCCCAGTCTAGTTTGTCCTGCTTTTTTTAGAGTAGCATTGAAGCAAATAGTTGATTAGTCACAAATCTTTTACCATTAAATCAAAATACACTTGAATTCCCTAGTTCAATCTCTAGAATGTTAAAATAATTAGTTGATAATTTGCACTGGTTTTTTGTAAAGTGTGACTTGATCACTTCAATTCTCCCAAAGTCAAAAACTACTTTCTAAAATGTGTTATGGGGTGAGTCAACAATTATCCATGAAAAAGTGGCTCCTCTGATTCCATCCATTAAAATTAATTAATTCCACTTATACAGTATTTGTAAAAACATGGGGGTTCATACAGACTGGCCTGAAATAAATCGAATGCATAGTTAGAACATTAATGACACATTATTCATAATTCATTTTTTATTAAAGTGGGTAATAAAACACCTGAGAAAAACAAGATAAAGATACAATAGTTCAGCACATAATAAAAAATAAATAATTAACTAACTTTGTTTACCCATTTACAAACATTTTACACACTTAGAATGGTTAATTCAGCATGGAAGCACAAGTAATTTTGGAAGGATGAATAAATGCATTACTATTATGTATACATCAGCTTACAATGTAGTGAATAATCTGGATAACAAGTTTGGGTGTCATGATTTCCCATGTCAACTATGAAAATAAGTGGTGATAACTCTGTGAAAATTTGTTAGATGTAGTGAAGCTCTCCACAACAAACTCAATCTGCACAAAAACAGCTTATATACAATACACTTTGTTTCATATGTGTGTAATGCTTAAGCACTGCAAATATTTATTCCATTTTGTATTTTGGATATTGGTGAAAATGAGCTTGCTTTTGTAATGTATATCAGATATTTCAATTTTTTATTGATTTGTCAATAGTATATTTCCTATACTTTGTTAGATATTTCTATCTTGTTTTTGAAAATGTACGTCTATTTCATGCAACTATAGTGTTTAAGTTTAGCAAAATATTTCTCCATTTTGTATTTGGATATTACCAGAAAACAAGTTTTGTGTTGATCAATTATCTTCCTTGTTGCATGATTAAGCATTGTTACAACAAACACATCTTAAGAACTTCATCACATGGAGTCATTGTGTAATTTTACATTTAGTACAATATATACACAATTGATGAATATATGGTCATAATTTTTCCTCTTTGCATACTATATTTTTGATTAATATTAATACATTTTGAAATATACATCTATACAAAATATAAAATGTTATACCAAAGTGTTGGCTTTTACATCAATGAATTATTTTTCTTAATACAGAGTGTTGCATAATTAAAAATATTGTTACAATCAGCATGTCATAACTATATTAACAGAAGCAAATAGGTCAGTTTAATAAATTAATCTTAATTCTGTCAAAAACATTTCTTGTCATCAATTATATCACTTTGCCCAAATTCTTACAATAAAAAATAAGAACTTTGTAAAAATTAATTTGTTCAATTTAATTTTGTCAAAAATATTTTGTCACTAGATGGCGTCCAATAGAATCAGTTCAATTACACATGGCAAATAGCCATAGGTAAGGTGTCCCATTTACAAACATTTTACACACTTAGAATGGTTAATTCAGCATGGAAGCACAAGTAATTTTGGAAGGATGAATAAATGCATTACTATTATGGATACATCAGCTTACAATGTAGTGAATAATCTGGATAACAAGTTTGAGTGTCGTGATTTCCCATGTCAATTATGAAAATAAATGGTGATACCTCTGTGAAAATTTGCTAGATGTAGTGAAGCTCTGCACAAAAACAGCTCATATACAATACGTTTTGTTTCATGTGTTTAAGGCTTAAGCAAGGCGAATATTTATTCCTTTTTGTATTTTGGATATTGATGAAAACAAACTTGCTTTTGTAATGTATATCAGATATTTCAATTTCTTATTGATTTATCAATAGTATATTTCATATGCTTTGGCAGATATTTCTATCTTGTTTTTGAAACTGTACATCTATTTCATGCAACCAGAGTGTTTAAGTTTAGCAAAATATTTCTCGACTTTTGTTGGATATTACCAGAAAACGAGTTTCTCATTGATCAATTATTTTCCTTGTTGCATGATTAAGCATTGTTACAACAAACACGTCTTAAGAACTTCATCACATGGAGTCATTGTGTAATTTTCCATTTAGTACACTTTATACACAATTGATGACTATATGGATATAATTTTTCCCCATTGCATACTATGTTTTTTAATTAATATTAATACATGTTGAAATATACGTCTATACAAAATATAAAATGTTATACCAAACTGTTGGCTTTTATATCTATGAATTATTTTTCTTAATACAGAGTGTTGCATAATTAAAAAGATTGTTACAATCAACATGTCATAACTATATTAACAGAACCAAATAGGTCAGTTTGCCTAAAACATAAAAACTTTATCAAAAAATTAATTTTAACTCTGTAAAAAACATTTCTTGTCACTAGGTGGCATCCAATGGAATCAGTTCAATTACACATGGCAAATAGCCATAGGTAAGGTGTCCCAATGAGACAGGGTCTCAGCCTTCTTAACTACTGAGGTCTGAACAGCTCGATTCCATCATTTTAGATATGACAATAAACACTTATAGAGCCACTGTTTGTAATGTGTACAGTATTGCTGACCAATATTCAAGAGTTGATTTGGTGGGATGGTATTAAAAGCTGATGTAAAGTCTAAAAAAATCATACGAAGAATAGTTGAGTCTCTGTCATCCAATTGTGTAATTATAGTGTGCCAGAGAATAACTATAGCATCAATTGTCGAGAGGCCCAGTTATTATGCAAATTGATGTTTGTCTTTAGCTCATTAAAAACATCACAATGTGACAGGATTAATAAGTCTCTCAAAATATCTAGCATGAATGGGTGTTAAGCATACTGGACGATAGCTTTTATTAATTGAAGTATCAGCATTAGCACTTTTTAACAGTGACACGACTGTTGCAAATTTTCCACATTTGGGGGTGTTCACCATTTTCAATTACAGAATTAAATATTCAAGAAAATATATATGAGAGCCCCCTGCGAAAGGTTTTAAACAGCCATCCAATGAGATTGTCATGACCCATAGCATTATTTGCATTTCACGGAATCTGGAGTTATAGAGAAAGAATGAGATACCCTTTTACTATTTTGACACTCATGAATTTCTTCCGATGCATCTAAATTGGAGCCATTGTTAAATCTAGTGAAAATTCATTTAACTTGTTGCATATAAAAGATATATCAGTTGTTTTCTTTGACAGACGACGCATTACTTCCCAAAATCTGTGTGGTTTTTACTCAGGCTGCAAAAATACGTTCTGCGTTTGTTGTAAACGTATTTGTTGATTTGTCTTTGACATTCGTTGTTCCTAAAATAACTATTTATCCATATGACTTCCATTTTTTATTTATAGAGCTCACGAATAGTATCGTCTTTTTCAACTTTAAGCTGATCCCACTGGGTGGTTGCTTTTGTTACAGGAGTGCATATATCCATACAAAATTTGAGATATTCTGTTATCACAGTAACAAGTTCGTCATTTTTAGTAGAAAATTTTATGAAAACCTCTCAGTGCGTTTGCTCTAACATTATTATGATTGTTGTAACTCTTCATCTTGTTGCTGTTGTAAGTTAGTGGTTCAATCAAAATTCCTTTATGTAATTGCCTAATTGTATTCAAACCTAATATAGGTAGATATTCTTGACCGGAAACTTGTGTGTTTTGGGACGCGTAAACACAATCCAGAGCATTAATGGAAGGGCCATGGTTTCGAAATCCACAAGACCTACAGCTTCCAATTTCTTTATATATTATATATTGCGAAAAATAGTTAATGTTATTCAGTAGAGAGTGACAATATGAGGTAAACATGTACCCGACCCGACGCGAAAATTTAATACCCAAACCACATCCAAAACTTTGAATTTGATTTGACGTTGTGGATCCTTTTTCAATCAAATGATCATTAACATCAATCATTTCCTGATAGGAGAAGCAGCAATTCATTCGTATTACTTAAAGTCTTGGATCTTTCTCAAATCAAGTTAGGATTTGAAACTCGAAATCGGGTAGGGTTTATCAGGTATCCGATGTCCCTCTCTATTTAATAGAATAATATTTAGTAATTACAAAAAATGAGTAGCCGGGTAATATATATATATATATATATATATATATATATTTTTCAACGCTATGAAAAATATAGACCGGTTTCGATTCTGAAAATCATCATCAGTAATAAATATGTTGGGAAATAAATATATACAATTGACTACACTATTATAATACAAAATTACTGAATGCACACTAGAATAAATTTAATGTTCTCATGCTTTATTGCTTATTTAGTAATTGATGTTTCTTTGTTTGCTTGATGATTAAAGATTTGCCTATTTTAAGATGTTGTGTTCTTAGTTGTAAGTAAAAAAATTTTTCTTTAGTATTTTTCTTTAGCTTGGTGTTCATGCATAAATATTTCTGATCTTAGGTGTCCGTTAATATGCTCCTTCATTCTTGTTATTAAATGTCGCTTTGTTTCCCCGACGTATGATTTTTCACAATAATCACATTTATAATTGTAGACAACAGAGGAAAAAATTTTCTTGGAATTGGATTTTTATTTTGGAACATATCTTTAGTTTTATACGATGTAAATATAGGAACGATCTTTGTCCATTTTAAATGTGTATTCATAGTTGTTGTTTTCTCCTTTAAACTTTGAATTTGGTTACATACATTTTGGAAGCTTTAAATATACATTGATCTTGGTTTCATCAAGCCTTTCTATTTTATTGTCTTCTTTGTTATTGCAAAATAAAGTGTTTGAATATTGTTTGATTAATTTGTGCTGATAACCATTACCTTCAAGTATTTTAAGAACTTTGTTGGTGGCATCTGTAAGGTGTTTGTAATTTCAGGATGTAGGTTGAGTTACTGAAAGCTGCAAAAAGATTTACTGAAAAATGTAGAAATATTAAAAAAAAACTGTTTGACACCTTTTTTATCGAAAAATTTGTCCGTATGGACATTTCTCAAAAAGACACCAATAAAAGATTTTAAAATTTAACTTCAGCTGTTCCTAGTGAAAAATACTTTAATATTATGCAGTTATTTTGTACGGTCGATTTTTCTGTACTAAGCTACACCGTGTGCAGTGAGTATTACAAACAAGTCACCTGAAAAAATAGAGCACAAATTTTTAAAGCACTTCGTAGCTATTTTTGGTACACCGCTTAAGTCTATACTGACAGATAATGCTGGGGAGTTTGACAATCAGGAAATAACATTTTTTGGAGACAACTTTAATTTTAGAATATGTACAACAGCAGCATATTCTCCATTCAGTAATGGTGTTTGCGAATGCCACAATGCTGTGATTAGTCAAAATTTGGTTAAAACAAGAAATGACTATCCACAACTAGATTTAGATTCAGCGTTAGCTTGGTCTCGTCTAGCGAAAATACACTGTCAAATACATCTGGTTTTTCACCACATTAAATCGTGTTTGGGAGAAACTCCAACTTGCCTTATCTGCTTTTTGATCAGCCGCCGGCCTTAGAGGGGATCACACTTAGTCAATCTATCTGTGAAAATCCTAATGCATTACATTTTACTTGTCAAGAACACATAGCCGCTGAATCTTCAATTAAGGTTAGAAGAGCACTTAAACATAAAATTCGCAATGTGAATAATGGTGTTGTTATTGGGGATTTAATATATTACAAGCGACCAGGTTTTGAAAATTGGAGAGGTACAGACAAGGTTATTGGACAAGATGGACAGGTTATCCTAGCTATACATGGTGGTTCTATTACTAAGGTTCACACAAGTCATGTTTCTAAAGTTAATGAGCAGGTTAATAGGGACGACGACAGAAATAATGTTCCTAATTTTGATTCAACCAAAAGTACGTTATCGAAGAGAACACCAAATGATTTTGATGAACACACGGATAATGAAAAGGGAACTAATTTCCAACCACTTCAAGAAACTCAACCGATTCAGGCTAATGAATTTTCCGTTACTTTTGATCATGACGAGTCATCAAGGGATGCTAGTTTCTCAATGAACAAAAATGAATTTTCCCAAATCAAGAAAAGCAGAGATGATAAAGGTAGTATGACTTCCTCTATTTTGCCTAAACAAATATGCTAATTTTCTTAACTTTTTATCCCACAATAAAAAGCTTTGTAGAGAATCGATGATAATTTTAAAATGCTTCAACACTGCGTATCTAGTTTTTGGAGTGTGCTTATACATGTATATAATGTGGAAGAATTCATAAACAAAACAATACCATACCATTGATTGAATCCTGTACGCAGTGCGGTGAATTCAATGAATGTGCAGATCAATTTATAAACACTTGTGATTGTCAATGTGTTTAAAGTGGCACAAGTGAGGAAAACAATATAAAAATGTAAATTACCGGTAAATTATGATATTCTTATGATATCGACGAATATCATCTTACCATAAATTGATGGTTTTTGCCCAGTGCGCAAAGTTGCGATGCAAGATCAATTTCCTGTTCTGCTGTGTCTGATTTACCACATAGCCGTTTTACCCCATACCCTATAGGCTATCGTACTAAAAGATATTGAAATGCTTTAAGATATGATAAGATAAGAGCTAAATGTTAACAATTAAATAACTGACTATTTATCTAAATAGGGTCATTAAATTCACAAGACATATATAATTCACATAAATTACAAAAGAAACCTTCCAGGCTATGGATAAAGTAATATAGTACTACTTTAATAACGAGATAGGGTAGTCATTGTTATAAAATTTGTATCCTAGCGATGATTTACCAAAAAAATATATTTTTGTTAAGAAAGATATTTAAATGCTTTTTTAAAAGATTTCAATCTTTCAATATTTTTAATTTCCTTAGATAGCGAATTTAAATGTAGCTAATATTTTCTTAGTAAATTATATATATATATATATATATATATATATATCATTGAATTGAACGTAGCAACAACTATTTTTTAATCATTTCCTTCGGGTCACAAATTCTGCAAAGAAGATTAGATTAGTTGGCGTAACCTAGAGATTCTGAATGAATCCAAGCTGGGAAAGCAGAAATCACTGTATCATCTAGTGTGCTGTGAAAAAGTTTGGAAACACCTATTCGTTTTCCCATTACACTTGAATATTCGTAATTTTCTTGTTCTTTATAATACAAATGAAAGTCTAAATGGTTTGTATTTATTCATAAACATGCTTAAGATTAAAATATTTAAAAATTCGTTGCTGCAGATATCGGCAGACAATTATTGACATTTTCAAAGATGCGAGCTAAAGAGTTGACGTCCGAAACTCGTGCACAGATCCAATGCTTACGGAAAACCAATCTTTCTTACCGAGAGATTGCGAAAATTACGAAAGTTTTAGTTGGAACTGTTTGTAAGACACTGAAAAGAATATCTGAGACTGGTTCTTTATCTTCTCGAAAGAGGTC